>VZRE01015340.1:0-66256 GCA_013396775.1 Cephalopterus ornatus
TATGTTTATAAAAATACATTATAATATATAACATCATAAGGTACATACTTTTTAGGAAGTTTGACTTTTTTAAGATCTTCCTCAGCTGCTGGATGAGAATGAACAATGTGACATCCAAGGGCCAAAAGGGTTCTGCCAACATAAAAAAGTGCCATTATTGAAACCCAACATTACAGTGCCCACCCATTGTGTAAATTTTTTTTTTACTTGACTATAAATACACAGAAGAAATTATATTTAAAAACCAGGGAAGTAATTAAAAACAATGGGATTTCAAGAGCCAAATATTTTAACTTATCAGAAATAATAAATAAGCCCTTCAAAGTCTAAAAAGGCCCAAATCTATGGCTTGAAAGTTTCACACTTTATTAAAACCAACAGGAATTGGTGGTGTTTCTTCCCTTGTATCTCTGTAGAGACAATGTTTCTCTAAATCACTCTGAAGAGATTCCTGGGACTTCTAGCAAAGTTAGCAGAACATACTTTAAATGAAATGTTCTAATGTTTTTTATATCTTAAAAGAGTATGACGTGCTTGAATAAAAATTAAAAAAACAGTTTATATTCTTAATATTTATATCTCACTTGAGTGTTTCAGTTGACATTTGTAGATTATAATTCTTCTCTGTCTCAGGTAATTTTGAGAATTCCACAAGACAAGGATGATGCCTTTTATTATCATCTCGTATCTGCAATAAGTAACAGAAAATAGTACTTTCCTGATATCAGAATCAAGAATCACAGTAAAAAAACAGTTAATTCTTTGCAATAATGAAGGCACTATAAGCAATATCATTTATCTTTAATCAATGACAACTACTCATCACTATATAAATGTACTTTCCTATGATTAATTTATAATGCACACTGTACTCATCCATAACTAAATAACAAAAGCAAGATTTGAGGAATTTGAATGTTTAAAAAAGTCATGAAAAAGTTATTATCACTGTCTCCTTCCACCTTATATGTTCACCTATTGCCGGTAATGTATTCGTTTCAGCCATTCAACTTCCAAACCCAGGTTTTCTAGTAGGATACTTAATCTAATACAGGTGACTGTACCCAAGCAGGTCATTCAAAACATACCTTGCCATATGTCCAGCCCAGCTCTATTTTATTCATTCCCCACAGTTCATGGATGTTTTCTGCTAGCTTGTCCCTGATCTTTTCGAGATGAAAAGGAAGAGCAATCTAAGAAAAGAGAATAACAATTTCAAAAATAAGAAAAGGTTCCTTACCACACCTTGTATATCCAAGATCATCTAGTTTGGTTAGTACACCACAACATGCAAATGAAGAATTGCTAAGAAAGGGGGAAGCTACCTTGGCTTTTATAGTGTGACTTTAAATTTTGTACAGATATATTTTATGGTCCAATTATTGCAAATTTCACATACCTGACTGGTGTCTATTGGACAAGGGATGAAAGAAGCTTGCGAGAGGAATTGTGTTGTACCCAACAAATCCCTCACTCCTTCAAAATCTCTTTTATATTCTTTCACTGGTTCCAGTTTCATCTTCTCTTTTGGGAGCAATGCTTCATAACAGGGAGCATAGCCAGCAGGAGGCAGAAATTTAAACTCTCCATGACGTCCACCCAACAAAAAACGAACTCTGTGCAATTTCCAATGAAGCAATTAGACTCTCAAATAGTCAATATATACTAACATTATAAATAAATCATTTAGAGACTTAAACATTTATTTGATTACCATCTACAAAAACGAAGGTGCACTTCATGTTTTCATAAACACCAAAGAGTTATCAAGGATTGATACAAGCAAATACTATCAGTAACATCATCACCTTACCACTCTTTTTTGAAAAATTGTTTTGGCTAAAGCAAAGCTAATCATTTAATGCTGTAGCATATTTAAATGTTTCTCACTCAAAATCAAACAGTTGTAAGTTGTGAATTTTTTAATGGACTTAAAGGATTTGGAAACACAAATCTAGTTTAAATTGGACTGTTCCTCTAAAAATACTATCAGAACTATTAATATATAACTTACAAGTTTTAAAGTAACTTTTTGGTGAATTCATGCAGGCATTTGGCTCATGAGAAAAATAAAAACCCAAACAAAACATTAAATCATAATACATAATCAAGCAAACATTATACCAAATCTTACAACCTGAATGAGCTTCAGAAGCATAACTAAGATTCCTGATAAACCCCTAAAGTGTTCTCTTTCTCCTCAGAGATATATTTTTCACATAAATTTAAGAGTATACCAGGAAAAACAACAAAGACCAAAACTACCCAGCTTTATACTTTGGTTCTCAAATAGGCAAACTCTAGAGATAAACAAACACAGAAAAGTTTAAAAAAACCCCTACCCTGCTACCTCTAGGAAATAGCCCCTACATTTGTTGTGATGGGGTGACGAGAAGCCTATAGAAACGCTAGAAATATCAGATTAACATATTTCATTGACATTTTTAAAAAGAGGAGAATAATTAAGATGCAAAAGTTTTCTCAAACAGGATGCACATAAGCACAAGTCACAAATACCTGAAATGGTTTAATGTTCACAAGAAATAGACTATTATTGAATAATTCTATTAAACATAAACTTTCTAATTTAATTTTTAAAATACATTGTTTAAAATATTTGAATGATCCCAAGGCAGCTAAATATTTGAGATGACAACTCTGAGTTTAGATGTCTCTTTAGGGAAAGCTCCCACACATATCACAACACTTTAAAAATAAAGGAGGTCAATTTTATCTTAAGACCTAGAAGCCTAACTTCCTAAAGAGACAAAAGTCAAAGAAAGAATTGAAATTAAAAACCTCTCATTCAGTTTTTCCCTTGCCAACCACAGACCAGTAAATAGCTCATTGCTTCCTTCCAACTTGCTCAATTTTTCTGAATTGTAGCAAACCATTCAATCTCATCTGATCTTTATTTTCTCAGTTGTTCTGAGGCCTCTTTTATCCCTGCTCTTCACTGCAGTATCTAAACCTCCATACAGGCTGTATCTTCCTATTGCTGCACAGTCTCTTTTACAAACCTGAACACTTCAAGAAGCTGTGCCTTTTTTTTTTTGTCTTATTTTACAAGAAATATTCAAATCTTTTGATTTGAAAAACTTGTTATAATTTGTCTGATCTTAACCTTAAAAAGAACCCTCCTGAAAATCAAATATAAAGCAACATAACTCCGAAGGACGGGAGACAGTGCAGGTCTCTGACAAGGATACAGAGAGGAAAAATTGATGATGGGATGATGAAGATGACTCAGAAATAGAGACTGAGAAATTCACAGCTAGCAGAGAAAAACTAGATAAACCAGAGCAGAAGTAGAAACATAAGTCTGTGCCCAGAACACTCTCCTTCATTCACAAAGTCAGGATTCTCATGTAATAACATTTTCTCTCATACTAACAGACACAGAAGATGATATATATCGGCTACTAAAAACTAAAAGAGAAAATGCTCTCAGAAAATATACATCGATTTAGGCAGATTTCTTATAGAAAAAAAGTAATGAACATATTCAAAAGCTTTGTACTTATGCAACTACCTAGTAGGGTCACTTCCAGGGAATAAATGAAAATTGATTTACTAAGCATTTCCCAGCCCTCCTTTAGTCTGCTTGTTTCTACAGATTTTCTGAATTCACTAAAGGTAAGATAACAATAAAAAACTGATTAAAGTAAGTTCAAAACTCAGTATTTTAGAAATAGAGCAGGTAAGGCATGGGCAATACTACTAACAAGATTCCAAAACTGCTTCTCGTCAGTTCTTTGTGTTTCCTACTCTGAATATAGTATCAGTTTTCATGATGATTTTGGCGTTTTACTCCCTGCTGAGAAAGCCAGTGAGAATTTTAATTAGTGCCAAATCTGGTGCTGTGTTTCTAACGTGCTTTTTTTTTCACTGATAATTGAAATGAGACAAAATTAATTTCCCCTAGGTCACCAAATAATCATAAAATAATAATTTTCAGACACTGTGACTTACTTAAATTGCTTACAGGCTCACATTTCACTTTTAAGTGAAATCATTACTGAACAAATCAGTACTTTCCTGACTTCCTCCCAGCTGCTAGTTCAGCAGAAACAACAAAACCAGAACAAAACAGAAGAAATTGTAAATTAATTTGGACAAGACAGCAAAGAAAACAATTAAAATTAAGTTGTACTTACTTTACACCTGCTGATAAGCTTACAACAGGGAAGAAAAACCCTTCTGTACTGAAGTTCTCAAACATTCCCTGTACAGGCTGTCCATTAATGCGGAATGAAATGCTGGGTACACCTAAATCCAAACAGCAGCTAACCACATCATCAGATGCTAATAAATGCTGATTGACAGATGCTACAGCTCTGGGTACTCGACCTAGGATAAAAGTATTCAGTAATCAGAAGATTCAAGCAGGTTCTTCGAGGTTTGACACTGAATTTCTTTCCTCTAAAATACCATCAAGCTTCTTCTTCACAGTCATGAAGACATGATCTTGCCTTCATCTGTTTTATGAACAGTTCTGTTTCTAGAAACAGGGAGTTAACATTCTTAAAACTGATATATAGCAGAAAACTGCATAAACTGAGCGATTAACTTGAAACCCCTGACACTGTTTGCAAAACAGAACATGCTGAGCTGATATCATGCAAGTCCACACTGATGCAAGAGTAATGAGGCACAGTAAATTATACCCTCTTTATAAAACTAACATCTATAGATCCATTTTTTTTTTAGTTTTTGTGAAATACCAGATTCACATATATGTGAATATTCAGTGGTAAGACACCAGAACACATTGTCCAGAGAAGCTGTGGATGCCCCATCTCTGGGAGTGTTCAAGGCTAGGTTGGATGGGGCTCTGAGCAACCTGCTTTGGTGGGTGGCATCCCTGCCCATGGCAGAGGGTTGGACCAGATGATCTTTAAGGCTGCTTCTAACCCAATCTATTCCATGGTTCTAAAATTCTACTGGAGCTGTGATTATGGCCAATATCCAGGTTTACACAATCAAGAGGCAGAATAGTATACTGACTTATCAAAACATGGATCAAGAATTTGATGGACCAGGTTTTCAACTTTATCAACTACAGCCATACACTAAACAGAGGGAGCTTAACTTTTACTACCTGGGAAATTTAGACTTTACAGACATGCACAGGACTAAGCAATTAACTAGAGATAACACATCTGAAGTAATTTAACATTTAGATATAACTACAGTTTTTCAATCCAATTAATATATCTTCAGATTTCCTTTCAAAACAATTCCCTTGAAACCATTATATCTTACCTGTAAAATATGAAGCTATTTATCAAACTTTTAATTCAATTTATTAAATCTATCAACAAGTGTAAGGATAAATGTCATTTTACTTCAACTGTAGCTATACAGTAAAAGAATAATGCAAATGTAGATCCATATAGAATTAATTTATCTGAGATCAATACATCCATTGACTTTGAACAGATAGAATTAAGTCAGTATTGATCTAGATCTGGAAAATATCATTCCTTGATCAAAATCATGAAAATAGAAGCTATCTGCTAAAAAGTCTAATTGGTATAATTCAATATTGGCTAACATTTCTGTCAAGAAGTCTGATCTAACTTCTAAATAACACAGAGTTCTGAATGTAGCTCAGTATAAAATAACATGTCATATAAACAAAGGGACTGAAGGGAAAGGTAGGTAACTGCTAAATGAAAGATTAGTGGTAGTTCACAAAGTACTTACCGGACCACAGATGAAGGCCATCAAAACCATAGGAGTACAGGTCATCACCAACACCATTGCCCCCCCATCCTTCTCCACCTCCAGGATAGGGGGCATAACCTGAAGTGGAGGCCCATCCAACTCGTAAATGGGTGGGTTCTGCCGTCAAGAATGGATCAACCTGATCAATTATTAACTCAAAGTACCACTTCTTGTATTGTGCAGAGCCCTCAGCAACACCCAAAAATATGTTTGGCCTTATGCTAAGAAAGAAAATGCAAGCCAGTTAGTGTAAACATAAAATGCAACATATTAATCATATTGCTGTATAATTGTCAAATTCACTTTACAAATACAGTAAGTGTGTAAATATCATTTTCCTTACAATATTTTAAAAAGTGACACATTTTATATAATGTTATAAAGCTGCTGTAGAATGATCTTCTCAGGTAAAGTTCCATGCTTTGAAAAACTTACAGTCAAACGAGAAATAACAAGATCATTTTCTAAAATCAAAGTGAGGCTGCCAGGAAATCATATCCTTCTTAAATCACACATACACTTCACAGTATGTTTACATGCTCCACGCTCTGTTTTGACTCAGAAACAAGCAACTTTCAAGTTTCAGTTTCAGAACAGATCTTACTATTAATTAACAATTTCTATTTGACAACAGTTCCCATTACAAAATGACATATTGTTAATAAAAATTATTTTTTCAGAAGTTAATACATAATACATAAATGCTTCCCAAAGTGTTTGTCTCAATATTGAAATCTATGGGACATTTCTTAGGTTACAGTGTTTCCTTCAAATAATGATTGAAGATATGGTAGTTCCACTATTTCTATATAACAATAAAACATGTCACTATACCTTGTCACATCATTAATCAAACGTGTTTGCAAAAGTAGGTCCCTTCTAGGCAGTAAATTGTCACAAATCAAATTCTGATTGGCACGAACTGCAACTCCATTGCAGACACAGAGAGAGCAAAGCACATCGAGAACCTTAAAAGAAAAATCAGAAAAAAGTAGGGTAAAGGCAGCTAGCTGCATATACTATTCAGCTGACACCTTAATTTACATTCAGAATAGACCTAAAGGAAGGAATATAATGCACTTTACCATTACTGTTTTCTAAATACTTTTTGCATATATGGAACAAGTGCAGTGTGTACTACTGTTAGAGAATATCAAACATCCGTGGAACAGAAATTCTGAACACAGGATTTGAAAAATGCCTCAAAAACCTTCCTTTGAGAGACCCTATTCTCATTTTGATTAGAAAAAAACAAAGCTAGAACAGCTGTGTGTCAACTCTTTACAATTTTTAATGAAATCTCTTTTAAATTTTGAAATATAAAATGGAATTATTTGATAAATTCCTTGCAGCCCAAAAAAATTTCAGTGCAAAATTAGTGGATGATTCTCAACAGCAATTCTCTGACTGCTTATGAATCTCTTCCAAAAAGAATATTTTCTGTATGAGAAATAATGGAATTAGTTTTAAAACTAAAAACACTTGAAAGAATTCACCATAAAGCAGAACAGAATTTCAGAAAGATCTTAAATTTCTAATTTCTTTTTGTGTTGTTTTAGTCTGAAAATTGAAAGAGACTGACATAATTTTCCCGCAGATTACTGGAGCGAAAGGTTTTGCAAGAGAGAACACAGTAACAAAGTGTTGTTTAATGCTGAAGGACAAAGCTGCACACTTCTGCAAAATAACAGAGAAGCTTAAAGATGTACTTGAGCTTTGACAAAGAATCTTCCAGTAATGAGCTCAAATGGTGTAAACTGCTACAGATTACCTAAAAAAGACACATCTTCATACTGTTGATTACCATTTTGGAAACTGTTGTACTACACCAGGAGCAGCAGAACATAACATTGATTTTAGCTACTGCTGTCATCTGCCCAGTGAGTTTAGCACAAACACACCATAAACAGCAGTTTAAGTTAATATATTGTGGACTTCTTCTATGTCCCAGCCCATGCATTTTATTTCCTACCATCTCTGCTACTGGGCAGAAACCTCTAGCAGAAGGATAGAGGTAATAATTTAAATAACTACATAAACTCTGACAGGTACTCAGCTGTAAAGCAATATAGTAACATTAATGATTACCAATAACTCAGAATTTACATGTAAACTGTATAAATAATCCCTGTGAGTTTGCTGCCTGTAGTTCTGATGCAAGGCTTTTAATTTAAAAAAAATCCTTCAAATAAATAATTCCCAAGACAATTTTACTTATTAATATTACTGTTTCTTATTCCCTAAATCTCAACAGTATATCTAATCTAGCAGGAGAACAAGATATATTGTTTGTGGAGTAACAAATAACTTCATTACTTCCCATTACTTTCCATTACTTACTGAGGTTTAGTCAAAGACATTACAAATAGAAGGGCACATATCCATTCTCCTGTGTACATGTTTTCTTTTTCTGCTCTAAGTTCGCACTATAATGCCTACATTAAGATGTTCCAGCTGAAAGGTTCTTTGTAGGTGACTGGAATAACACAGTAATCTTGCTAAGAGCTAAAAATAAACTAAACTTACTGCTGTAATTTCAATTTTTTTTCTTATGCCTACTTATATCAGTTCATGCTCCTTATCCATGCTTAGAAATACTGTTCTCCTTTACTGTAGTTGATTAGGTTCTCTGTATTACTGATTTAAAGGAGAAGGTAATTTCAGCTCACTAAAACTTTCTCTGCTCTTCCTCGAGGTTATCAGTCTTTCAAATAAAGTTTTAATTGAGGAAGGAAACTCACATCAGAAAATCACACATAAACCTATATCTTCGTCTGTGTTGTGATGTCATCCTGATCGCAGCCAGAAACTCTGTTCACCTTCTTCTATCATAATAAATTGCATATTGTTGTCTAAATTAATTTCATCCAGTATTTCTTCTGGAAACTCAGGGGTTTTTTCTTTCTTCTGAACACCTGTGTTTTCAGATATTTGGATTATTTTTCTGATTTCTCATTTTATTTTTTTTTCTGCTACTATTATTATTACTCAAGTTACAAATTACTTTGCAGAATACAGTTCTCTCTTTCTGTAGATCAAAGGTAGTCCACTGCTTCTGCAGAGCCTTCCGTCACAAAGCAAACTCCTCTGCCCACTTTCTTACAGCCAGGAGAATGCTTCATTTTCTCAGCAAATCCAATGTTCTGACTGGTTACCAATATTTCTTAACTGTCTGCTTGTCAGACATATTTGCTGTATTTGAAAATTTCTGAAAAGCAATTGTATATTACAGATTCTTTTAATCTCAAGAAAGCAACTTTGCAGATGTACTTTGAGGTTATTTTATTCCTTTAAGGGTACTAGAATCACATGCTTCCATGTTGAAATTTCTCTTCCTTTCCACCCTACCGCCCCCCCAATTAATTCTAAGATTATCAGTACATTCTTAGTTTTTCCAGACATACCTTGTAGTTTCGCCCATGTTTATCCAACAATGAAATAATGGATTTGATGTGTTCCTCAGATATGATATTTAAAGCTTCTGGGCTTTCAATCAAGATGCAGTGCAAGACTTCCAAAATGCCTGTGTAAAGTGCCACAGAAACAATGCTGTCATTAAATCACCTGCACAATTGAACACAATCTAAAAGCTCAGTGAGTGTATATCTTTGGAGATGCTATCTTTTCTCCAGCCTAAAAAGAGGATCAAAACACTTTCAAGGAGTATTAATATGAATATTACATGTTAGGAATAAGTACATAATAAAGCTGTTAATTCCTGCTTTCTTTTGAAAATAGCTCCAATTTTAAAACCACCTGAGGAAATCACAAGTTTAGCTCCTTCTTTTCAATGAGATACAAAGGTTTTAATAGGGAGCACTGTATAGTATATCAATATTTTGTTGAATACTTCATAGTGAAAAAAACCCTATTAGCTATATCTTCATGCATGTCAACAAACTGGTGTTATTTAATGGTACAGTAGTGTTGATACTGTCTGACTCAATCCATTAATTCACTCAAGTCATATACAAAATTCATTGGATGTGGCATTGTACATACCAAATATATGGAACCAAAAAATACCATAAAAATGTCTCTAAGTATATTACTTTTTTAAATTTAAAAAAACAAGCAAACAAAAAAACCCCAACCAACAAAAAAACCCCAACAGCATATTTATTTTCTAACGCATGTTGGTTTCAAGGGAAACTGCTCTGACAATGATGCAAGACAGACATTAACTGATAGTTAATTTACATTGTAGAAGGAAGTCTCACCTGAGGAAGATTCTAATCTATCCAATTTACTGATTAACCAATCAAGGTTACTGGAAAATTGAGCACAATTGTTTCTGTTGCCATGAATGAGAGCAGCTGGAAAAAACACAAGGTATAACTTTATACCAGGAGATTTCTGTTTGAAGTCATCAATGTTTATCATATGCACTTTAACACATTTTTTAGAGTAACTTCATGAAATAATGAACAAACCGGTCCACATATGTTACAGTATTAAAGAATTAAGATTTTCATTATTTTGAATATCAGCAACTGACATAACTACTGGAGAGCATATAGTTTTGAAGTTGACTGAGATCTACTCGATGAACAGGAATTTCAGCAAAATATATGTTTTCTTTATGCTTTATTTTGTTGTTAAATTTAAATAGAAGTTATCCACCACCCTTGTTTAATGCATATGTCAAGCACTGTCATGATCACAGGGCTGAAATATTTCTTTTTCTATTTCTTCCTACCAAGAGTGGGAAGATCATACCTAGAGAATTAAGATGAGGTGCGGGTTGTGTTCACTGCTGTTTAGTTCTACTTTCTGATTACAACATGTTATAGAATGCATAGCTTTTAGCATTTCAGTAGTGCACAATGCAATATTATTTGACTGCAATTTGAAAGTGCAACAATCAAGTCTTTCAAGCAACACTGGTTTTTTTCTTCTAGAAGTTATTACTTCTAGAAGTATCCTATCATAGGGGAAAATAAAAAAGCACCTTCTGTATGCAATTGTCAAGGATTTTTATTACGAAGCATTAATATTTATTACATCAGAAGTGTGTTCAAAATGTACCTGCAGATGAAAATTCAGACAAAATCTGAAAAAAGCCTACATGGAACTAAAAAGACTTTTTTTCATTTTCATACTTTTCTTTAGACTCATAAGACTGAAGTAAAATGCAGGCAATAGTAACTTCCTACTTTCTAAAGCACTGAGAAGACTTCACTTGAAGCACCTGCATGTCTGTGCTATGTGAATATGCTTCAAAGCACTTCCCATGGTTTCTTTTATTCTTGTCCTGACTCTCAACTTGCTTATTTTACTATGGTTCAGGACTAACTTTCTTTGTAATGAAATTAGAATACATGTAAACTCTATCAGAAGACAAGAGTCTCCTATATGAGGAATAACAAATCAGTGTCAAACTAGAAATTTAAAGAAATATACATTTAAATATTTTTCCTGCTCTATAATTTTGGCCCCTCTACAACACAGTAGTCTGCTCTAGAAACCATGAAAATCATTGAAAAAAATATTTCCACTTCTGTTTTATATAATTATTTTTATTAACATTTAAATCTAAGCCTCAAGTAACAAACATTGAGGTCAGCAGACCTGACTATTACTCTTAAACTTCCTTCAGCTTCACATACAAAGACTGTTTTCTAGTTACCCTAATTTTTAAGATAATAATTCACATCTATTTGCATACCACAGGTACATTTCAATTCTTTTTTAAAAAAAAGCTTTTGGCATGCTTCATGGAACTTTTTCCTAGCTGAGATCTATTTTTCTGCTCAATATACCCAATGTTCTCTATAATAAATAGCAGTAAGTATATGGAAGAAAATCTGTAATTTACACAATGGAATGAATAACACAGTGGTGGTATTTGACCATCTTTGGTCAATGGTCTTTGACAGTGAAGCAGCAAGTAGAACATAAAGAGTACATATCCTGAGTTTTTTTACATTCATATGTTTTTGAAGAACTTACCTAACAATTTGTAAAGGAGATTCAAAATTTCTTTCCATGTAGTACCATGTTCTTCTCTTGCAATTCCTGCAAAATGAGCTGCGCTGTTGTAGTCATTTAAGCGATCAATGCAATTCAGAACCAGTGCCAGCATTCCCTAAATGCATGTGACAGAGAGGAAAGCGAACTGTACATAAAAAAGTATTTGTTGTTGCCCTTTAGAAAGATGTTTTCCTTTATAAATTGAAAAGTCGCATGATCTTAAATTTAAAAAAAACCAGCAAAACAACAATTGTGCTTACAAGATTTGAATATGTATTTTTCTGCATAAAACAATTCCTTTTAGAGAATGATTCTATATTATTCCTTACTCAACTATTATAAAAAATAAGGAATAAAAATCTGACTGTAAAGGCTTTTAAAATAATAATGAACAACCTTTTTTACATAAAATCTTCCTTGCATAAGAAGAAAATGCTTTAAATTTATAGAAGAGGGAATTTTTGTTGATAAAAAAGGTGGAAATTTTACTATCCAATAAAATATCTGTTAAAAAAAATTTAAATACTGAAAGAGATTTTTAACTTCAGTTTGATTGCAGATTCAAATAGTATTGAAAACCTGCAAGCAATTAACATGTCTAAAAACATTGCAAAATATGTTTACTATTTATACAAAAATGTAGTTATTCCATTTTCAGAGAACAGAAATTCAACAATTATGTAATAGATATCCTTCCCTAAAGCAAGCATTCTTCCAGTTTCTAGAGATAAAAAGTTACTGATTCTCATCCTGGTGGGCAGAAAAGACATCATAAATAACATCTATTATTGATCCAGGGTTTATTATTCATTTGGGGTATCCCACTTGTATAACTTCTTAGAGAGAAAAGGAAATTTCTTGTCAAAACTGTTTCTTGCAAAAATGACATCTGTTTAAAGATGCCCAGAAGTATCAAGATCAAATACTATAACAGAGGGTTTATAGCCTGTGACAATTGCGTATATATATATATATCAGCTACAGAAAGTTACATTATAGAACATATGTATACATCTAGATGATAATATTTAGATTCTTCTCAATGTTTGCGACACAATATATTTGAAATTAAAATAATGTAACAATTCCTCTCTGTACCTCTTCTTTGAATAAATTTTGTCTGTTTTTGAGTGAGCGGAGTTTGTTTTGCTTATCTTCGTGTTGCAGGTCTTCTTTGGGAAGCTGGAAGTATGTAATAAGGTCTTGCAGAGTCTGAGCCATCTCCTCAACAGGCAGGGCAGAGGGTGATAGTGTTCTGTTGTTTCCACTATGGAAAACAACAAAAAAGACTGGCAGCATTAATAATTTTCCCACTGTAATTTGCAGTATTGTGTAGCAGCCTATTTTCTGTTGGTATCTAAATCAAGTTTTGTTACACATATGACATATGCTCACATGTATATGAAAACAGATGATCTGAACTGAATATCATTCAAACGTCTATTATTTGTGTGTCCAGTACTCACAGCTTCCAGAACTGGAATCGTGCTTCCCTTTCCGCACTGATGTAAACAGTTTTATGGTAATTGATTTTGTTTATATACTTTAAATCCCTATTGATGATTTAGGTGTAATGTGCAGATGGGCTAAAACAGTACCAGTTATTGAAGCTATACACCCCCAGTCTTCTAGAAAAAGAACACAAAAATAACAGGTAAACCTAACCATGAATTAGGTCTTCTGTATCTATTCTATATAGGAAATAAGGAAGGGTGGGATTTAAAAATAGAAAGCATTCCAAGGTATCTCAATTGTCAGTAAAATAATGTCTCTTTCCTGTTCAAGTATTTTCTCAATCTTGTGTGACAACCCAAATTTCCACGGCTTGACTCACTACTAGAAATAGCAGGAGCTGACTGCTGCAAAGGTGGCTCTATTTTCATATCCTCAGCCCAAGAAATACAAAGGAGTAGTGTAGGCCCTTGAGATACTGAAGCAATAATGTTTTAAACACATGCTTGTATGGTGGCTTCTGTGGAAGGAAATATTTAATTACAAACTCATTTTCCTTTATTTTTTTCATCAAGTAGGTAGTAATACAAGGATAGCCACTTGATCATTGCAATTAAAACTTCTGCCACGAACTATGAAAAAATAGTTTCTTCAGTACTACATACATTTTTATAAATTTCATTGTGTATTTTTATAGGAAGTTCTAGGTATCACAGAATACTTATGAATGGAGTTAGATTGAGATATTTAGCAGGTTTTCTTCAGCCTAGGATCCTGCTTGCTTCTGACTTTAAGGTATTAGATTTTATGTAAATAATCTTAAATAAACAGTTTATTTAATGGCATTACTAATCAAAATTGCAAATTTAAATCAGTAAATATGTATTGCTAATAGCTTCTAAATTCAAATATTTGAAAGCAGGAAATATGTATGCTCTTAGAGAAATTCTTTTAATTTTAGAATACTCTAAAAAATGGAATGGTAACAACTACCTTATGAAGTGGCTGAATAAGCTTGTAGTATTGCGAATGATTCGAGCAGCCTGGGATTCCTCAAGCTGACATCTTTGTAATGTGAGACCATCATCCATATGACCTTCTTGGTGTAATAGAACCTATTGAAAGGCAGTAATTATCACAGTAGTTACTTTAAAACACTTTTTGCTTTTAATTATTTTGTAACATTTCAATATTGCACTGAAAACAGTAATGGTATATTTGGTACGGTAACGGAGCTACTATTTGCTAATCACTTTATATAGACACCCATTAAACAGCTACGAGTTTTTCAGTCTCACATAAGTTATTCAGAGAAGACATTTATTCTTGCACAATTCATTAAAAAAGATACGCTTAACAGATATTTTCCAATTAAAATAAAAAATGTTGTTCTTTTTATATGCTATATGTCAGGGAAAGAGGATCTTCACTATCTTAAGCAATTATGGAGGTTCTTTTAAACCCTTGCTGCTAAGAAGAAAACTGGGGAAACAAAATACTAAATGTCACTGGAAGCTATTGTAAAATTCTTCATTGCATGCATAGCATGAATCTCCATGTTGCCTTTTCAAGAAGTGAAATTGGATGCTCTGAGGAAACAGAATGCCTCAGCCAGTTCTGGCACAGGAAAAGAAGAGGTTATCATTGTGTGATTTAATTTTTTATCCAGAAAATACTGAATGACTGGCATATAAAGAATTTCTCTGATCAGCCAGGTTGCTGAGAAGTGAAGGGGTTGGGCACTCACTACTCATTTATGATGCCCATGTGTGCTGCATATGAATAAATCTGATTATGCCAAGGGTATGTGATGAGGATCTCATTGTTTCATATTACAGTCCTTGTATATGGGTATCCTCTTATGAATGTTCATACATGCAAGTAATTAAAAGAGAATTCCAACTTCTTTTCAGTGATGAACTTTTTTTTTCCTTTCTTGTGTTCTAAGGGTAAGCTGAAGTTGTAAAATCTACAAGTAGAGAATCAAGGAATCATTTGGTAATGAAGCATTTATGTGACCTAGTATTAAACCCTTTAATACTGAACAAAATGAGAATGTAATTTGAAGATTTAACAGATGATATGCCCTTAATTAAGAATATAATTGTACCCTATAATCAAAAGGCTGAGTGAAAGATCTTCTTGATGTCACACCACAATTACATCTAACATCTGGGGAGGAAACATTCACTAATAAGCCTTAAGAAACCTGAGGATTTTCCAGAGCCATTTCTTAAGCAACAAATTTAATTGCCATTTCACACAATATACTCAATAAAAAATCTAAAACATCAGTGAGTGTAAGATGACTTACAAGTTTACACCAGTTACAACAGTTCAATATAGATTTTCAAAAAATTATTTGACCATTCAAATCAGGAATTTCCATCTTTTACTGATGTCAAAAATAAAAACTGAGCACGAAATAATAATTTCTTCTGATAAGAAAAACAGTTAAATACATTCAAAGTTTTTTCTTCAGTTATATAGTTATGTTAATAACCACCACTGTCTACATTTTTAGAATGAAATACTCGCATTTTCAATAAAGCAGCACAAAACAATTAAACTCACAAACTACTATGCAATTAACATTCATTTCACAAGTAATTAAAAAGAACATCGAACATTACCTTTCTTTTCAAGGGACCTAAACGTGCTGATTTGGCGTCCTGTGCTTTGTAAGTCAACCATAAGGCAGTGGCCACATGTTGGACAAAACAGATTGAATCACCATACTTTATTTCTGGGACTCCCATCCCATCGATGTCACGTTTGAGACTAGAATCCTGCTTTTCTTTTAGCTCCTAGGAAGATAAAATAAAGTTGGCATTCCATCTCTGTACAGGAATAGGATATGTATCTACCCTGACACATATTACAATACTGAACAACAGTTATGGTACTTATGTTGTTATGATGGAGGTAAATTTCATTTAACAAAATTTTTGTTTCTATACAATTAATTATTCAGATTGTGATTAAAAATAATTTCAAATCTCAAGCATCCTTTTCTCTGAAGCAAGAAAAATCAAGTAAAATCTTTAAAGATTAAAAAAGTCTTTAAATGTTTAACTTAAAATAATCAATAATGGAGTTACTGATGTAAGTAAAGTTTCAGTTTAAGAATCTGCAGAACTCCAAATAACCAACATTCTTGAATTTTAGCTTAAATATGAAAAATAAAAATAAATAGAAACCTATTTTGAAATGTAGTTTAAATATTTTTATGCAAAAGAATTTTTTGTTTATAAACTGTATATACAGAAAAACACTTCACTTGGATAATACATCTGTATTGCAATAACCAGTAAAAAAAGAAAATACTAGTTTTAAAAATAAGTAGTTTGGCTTTTACCTTACTTTACCTTTGAATTTCTTAATTTTTTTACATTTATTTATTTATTTATTTTTATTCAAAACTCTTTTAAAGACATTGCTCAATGCTTGGCTAGAACACCCAAACTATTTCTTAATTTCATTCTTCTTCATTTACAACTGGAGGATTTTAAGATCCCAGCACAAAAGCAAGTATCTTTTTCTTTAAAATAAAATATTCATCCTTTCACAATTGAATTCAGGAATAAGAACAGAATTATGCAGTAAATGTTGTGATATCAAATTATGGATACATATGATCCAACAAAAAAACTTGGAAGTTGTATTCTAGCTATGCTAATCTGCTTTCATTTATACGGATTTAACTGTCACATTTCAATAATAACTTTAGTTGGAACAGGTAGCATTATAATGCCAAAATGAAATTGAATGAAATTACAAGACATTCTTTGGGGTTACCATTGAAATGTGAGGATTATGAGGAAATCACGTCACATCATATTTGTGTGGCCTGCACTATCACGTATGAATAAAGAGGAATTATTTCAATACACATTCACAGTGAGGCCATTAAATGAAAAAAACGATAAAATAGCACAAATTCCTTAACTGTCAGCAATTACTTCTTTGATTCTACACAGCATCTTGAATATTAAAACTTTTTTTTTCAAATATTACATGTGCATCTGAAATGATAATTTGGTAACAAGCAATCCTAATTAAGTTACTGTTTTTTAAAAAAAATTGACTGATACTGATCATTTGACAAAATTAAACATACAGAAAAAAGCAAGACTTTTTGAATTTCAGAAAAAAAAGCTTTAGAATTACTTTGAGGGCCTGAAGGCCCTTTAATAAATACAGCATAAATTCCTCTTCGTCATGCTTTGCTCTTTGCTCTCTGTCCAGTTTCTCTAGGATTTCAGCCAAGTAATTTGATCACAGTGTGATCGCAAAGACAGGGCGTATTTTACAACAGCTGAAAAGTATAGTCAGATAAAGATTACTGGGGGAGGAGAGGAAAAAAAAATCTCTTATCTAAAAATTTGAACATATCTAGCAGTAAAATATCCAGATACTTTCTCTTTTAAAATCCTCTCTTCACAACCTATTCTCAGTTTAACACCCTCAAGCTGTGAATTAATCAAATCAAAGAAAACAAATCACATCAGAGGTCTAGAAGATGGCAAAGGAAAAATAACAGAAACACCCAACAAGAAAAAAAGAAAGATGGAATGAACAAAGGAATTTGAGGGCAAAGCTGTCAAAGATGGTATTTTCAAAAGATATTTAATATACTAGAGGAAGAGCAAGAATTAGTGAGAAAATTTGTAGAATCATAGATTCCTATGTGACGGAAAGAAAGTAAGGAATGACAGTATGAACAGAACAAATAAAGCCAACTGCCTTTACAAAGATTTTTTTCAATAGTAAAAACACAATAGGGGAAAATCTTTGAGTGCTTTAGGGCTTGCTTAGACACCTCTAAGAATGGTAAAACAACCCATCTGCTGAACTCTTAGTAAATCTAACTTGCGTAAGCTACACTAAAATTTTATCTTTTAGTGTTGCACACTGTCATTGCAATAGAAGTACTGCCATATCTCCTCCAATTTAACAAAATAAAAAGATAAAAGTCTACAGATATAACATCAAAGGACTGATGCATTGACCTATCTTATTGTACTCTGTATATATTTCTACACCCCCGCAGGCAAGACAAAGTAAAAAAAGAGATGTTTTCGATTTTACCTTATATTTTCTCTTCCCATATAAAATAAGTAGAAAAATAGTTTAATACCCTGTTTGAAATGCAGTGTTTACTGTGAAATTATAATTTTAAATTATAAACTTAAAAATAAGTACTTGAACTTTTAGAGGTATGTAATGTAGGTAAAGGACACAGTAATACCTATCATCTTATTCAAAAACCAAATTAATCATTATGATTACTGCTAAACTATTACGACATCCTAACGCCATGTTGAGTCCCTAAGGCAGCTACATGCTGGCAGTAATATTAAAATGATATCAAATCCTTCTGCATGAGTCATCTGTGACTTTTGAATGTGTCAGAATGTTACTTATCAAGACTATATCAATAAATTTTTATTGTCAATTTTATATATCATAACTAAAATAGAATATGAAACCTCAAATATTAATTCTGGGCTACAAAAATTTTAAATAAACAAATATTTTTAAATATGTTCTTGTTTGCACTGCATTTAGTCTCAAAGAAGTTTGTAAGTAGAACCAAGATTCTGCTCGGCAGTGTATACTGAGCCAAGTACTGTGCTGGAATGAGAACATCCCATTTCAAAACAGAATTCCATCTGGTGTAGAGAAACTGCTGTCTCTGTTGTCACAAGGCATTACAGATCTGTTGCCTTAAAATATAAAGGTTCACATTTTAAAACTTGGTCAAAAGTAAGCTCCATATTAAAACCAATAAAATATGTAATTTTGGGGGCCTTCCATCAATTTCTGATACTTATAGCTTAGTTTGCAGTAATTTGCAGTAAACAGGCACATATTACATATGCTGTTTTCATTGAAATCAGCACCATGATGTTCTTTAGCATATTCCTTAACTTTTTTCATAAAGTTCCCTTCTGTTCTTATTTATGTAAGGACATAGTAAGGAAAACACTAATTTGAATTTTATAATTTAAAATAACTGTTTCAATTTCCACTGCTAGCCAGCAAAATGGAAAACAACTCAGTGAAAGTAAATTATAAATGCAATCCCAGATTTTGAAAAGCGAGGAACAGACAAGACTGCTGGAATGTAACACTAATGAGGATGAAGGTGCTTTTCAACAAGAGGGTCTCTATAACAACTGCTGGAAAAATAAGACTTTATTTAAGTCATGTGTTACAGGCTCCTGGGAAGCCTTGGGGATTCATATATTCCACATAGCTCTGCCTTTTGGCAAAGGTAATACCTATTTTCTACAAAAACCCTTTTGCTGTCTTCTAAACTGGAAAGAATACTGCAACGGAAAAATGTTTTATTCCCTTTTGGATACTCTGCAGCAGTGTTTAATGTGAGCAATCTGGTCTGAATTCAGTGTTGACCCTATCTGGAGCAGAAGGCTGGACTAGATGATTTCACAGAGTCCTTTCCAATTAGAATTACTCTATTAGTTTAAAGGACAGGAGTGCTGTAAACAGACAGGTATTCCAGCACTCTATTTTTAAGAATCTGTACACAGATGGACATAGAGGTATATATTCCCTGAATTCATGCCATATCAAAGTCCAGGCAAGTGAAATTATTTCTTCATCGAGAAAATGAACCAATCAAAGGTTTACAAATATGTATGTGCAGCAATTAAGATAAAATCTATATATTGCATATATCTAGTCTAACAATTAGTTCTATCGTTCTTTTTCCTCTCAATCTGTATGCCATCAGCACTTGGCTGAAAGAGCCCTTTCCTTCTTACAGTCCAGGTCAATCTTTGAGGTTTATTCCCTTCCAAAACTTCACCTTTCTTTCTTCAGGAAGAGTTATCACTGCTTGTTCTCCTCACCTTTGGAAATACTAATATCTCTACCCATGTGACAGTGCAGCTCTTACCTGCCCAGACAATAACTATTCTTATTCTTGGCACAGGAAAAAGCAAGTTTATAACCTATTTTGAGATAGAAATATGCCTTTCTAGATAGGACAGCACATATAGGACAGGATGATTAGACACTGAGCTTGTATTTAATACAAAAATGTACATTAACAACCATATTATGCATAAACACAGCAGACATGAATGACTTCTGCATAACTAATTACTACTGTACTTCAGCTTAGACATTTTGGGCACTGTAATAAATTTCACTAATGGGCCTTTGAGGCACACCTCAACAAAAAGAGTAAGAAAATAGGGCATGTTTAATCAATGTAACAGAAATTATTTTATTAATAGGCATACAAAAGCATTAAATATATATACTTAAAATTTATACATTATATGCATATATTAAAACATTGAAAACTAGCAAGACAGCTGATGTCCAATTAGACAGTGAGTATATTAATGGAATTTAACACAAATGTGTATCAAGTGGCATTCCTGAGATACTCACCATTCTTACTAGGGTGCGATGATTTGCCAAAAATGGGAAAAAATTATGGCTGTAATAAATGTCCCTGAACAACATCATATGTACAATCTACACTGCACAGCCTTTACACTGAGTAAAGAATGAAAAACTATTTGGTGAGAAACTAGCAATCAAAGGAAATTTCCTGACAGTTTTTCAATTATTTTGATTGGCTAAAATAAAAATTCATTAAATATCATATGCAGTCACACTAATAAACATTGTTATTTTAAACATGTTAAAAAGAACACTAACAGAAGTCTAGCATCTGTCAAGACTCTTAATGCTAGATTTTATCTAGAATGCAACTAACTTTAAAGATTCTTTCTCACTGCCCTTCAGGGACCATATAGCATTCATAATTAGGTGGAAAATTTAGTTTCTCATAGTTAATAAAAGACTCTATTGTAGAAGCTACGGCAACTGTTTATAAGTAAAATCATAAAAACAAAAAAAAACTTTTAATCGTTGTTGATTATAAAAAACTTTCTGGGAAAAAATTTATTAATTTCTCCTACCTCCACAATCATTCTTTATTCTCTCTCCCTTGTATTGTTTTTCCCAGCTGGAAATGATGATAAAGCTAGTAACATGCAATTAGCAGCTCACTAGAGAGCATAGTTTGAAAACATATGTTTTAGAAATCACTGACTACATTTTCCTTGCTTTTAGGAAAAATTCAAATGAGTTCAGTTCAGTTCCCATCAACACACTGCACAAAGAATAGCAACTGAACTGAATTCAATTGAATTAAATTATGACAGATAGAGCTTGAATGTATAGCACTAATGAGATTCTGTCTAGCTAAAATGATTCTATAATTATTAAAGTATTCATATTATACCACTGTATCTTGCATTGTATTTGTTTTCAATCTTGTTTTTTAAATGTGGTAACAGTTTAGTTTATTCTTAAATTTATTAATCATCCCTATTTATTCTAAAGGAGACCTTTGTTACTCTTGACTCAGTTGTTTACCTTCGTATTTCAATGAATAATCCCTGTCAATTACTTCAATTTAGAAATGATAAATAATTTATACAGTGGTTAAAACAACTCAGATTTAGTATTTGAGTGCTCCACATTTAGAACAAATTTGCATTGATGTTATTTACCTTTGATGCTCTAAAACAAAAAGCAGTAGCTGTTGTGTCTGACTTTTCTCTGTCTAATATTACAACTCCTTCATCTTCATTCAAAGCCAAATACTTTCCTGTTGTAATATGTCGAAGACGGAAGGGCTGTCCCCATCTGATGTTACTTCCACTCCAGCTAAACATAAGAGACATCAAAAAATAGTTTATGAACTAAACAAGCCTAACATTTCTACTTTGGACTCTAAAGGATGTTCAGAAAACAGAATGTGCTATATATTACTCTTTTTGGTTCTGATTTTAATATGTGCATTAAAACAGATGAAAAACTGTTAATACATTTGCAAAGGGAACCCTGGAAAGCAATATGGCTTTCATCTTCTTGTTCCTACACCCTCTCTCTGTTTTATTAGGGTGTTACTTGAGTGTCCATCAAAACATCCTACATGTGTAAACTAACTACTGTATATTAGTTGACTGACTAAACAAACAAATTAAACCTAAGTGAAGACTCAGCAATCCACAGAATGATTGTACACCTCTCATAGTTATAAGGGTATTTCATTTGCAATCACAAATGCACCAAGGGTAAAACAAACATACGGTTCAGAAGGCCATCAAAGATAAAACATATATAGTCTTATGGTATACTGAAATTTCACTTCCAGCAAAATAACAAATAGCTAATCACCTAGGAAGCTGATATATTCTTTTTAAAAAAACAAAAACAAATACAAACCAAAACAAAACAAAAAAAACATGCAGGAGGGATATTACTGCTCAGATTTCCACCTATGCTTCTAAAACTCCAAGTGAAAATTAGAAAAGCATTTTACTTGCGGACAGAAGCGATGTCCCAAGCAGATATACATCATAGGCAATGCCACTTTTAATATGGGAGAAAAAAAAAGTCTTAAAATACTGACATTCCCCATATATCACAATGGATTGATTTTTATTATTGACAAAGAACATACTAACACATATCATACTGCATGACAAATATATTAGTCATGTTCTACCTTAAGCGTCTGTAATAATCAAATTGCTGTGAACATAACAAGAGTTGCTAACAAAAAAAAGTTAAAAAAATATCAGTACCTTATTCGAAGCGGTTCTACTCTCCACAAAGACCTTGCTCGAACACCAGCTCCTCCAGTTTCATAAAGAACTTTCCTACAGAAAAGATTCAGATCATCCTCTTGTGTTTACTTGTGTTTACATAGTATTTATAGCTTACTTCTCTGTAAACTATACATGACTCCCTATTTCTCCTCTGCTAAACAAATGGAGGTGAACGGACAGAAGATTCCTACTCATCAGTGAGACCACCATACACAGTCCAAATATCCCAGGGAAATTAGACTATTTCCGTTAAGCTATTCTCTCTCAGGAGCTGATAAAATTCAAGGTGGCTGCAGAAATTTTCTTGTTACTTCAAAAGCTATAAAAATATGTAATTCCTACCATTCCAAAGACATTACTAAGTGTTTTAAATACATATACACAACATTAAAATAAATATATACATTTTCAGATACTAATAATTCTCTGCATGAACATGACACTGGAGACTTGATTCCTGGAATTACATGTATGATTCATATTAAAGGACAAAAAGAGTGGTGATAACAAAAATTCTGCATTATTATCTTTACAAAACAGATAATACAGGTAAAATTATATATTGGCTTTAAAAAATTCAGACAAATAAAAAAACAGGAAGTGAAAGAATTAAACTTTTACTATAATCTAGTTTTCTGGAACTATTACCTGTGGATCAGTGATATGTTTTAGTGCTGAAACTAATATTCTATTCAATAGTCAAATACAAAGACAAACTATGGTGGGTTATCCCTGTTCACAGGAAGCTTTTAATGTTTTAGTAGTCATTCATGTTTTGTCATCTAAGCACCAGAATTTGTGTAATCTTTCTCATTTATAATGAATATAGGAAATACAATGGGTAATAAGAAAGGTCTTGATCTAAAACTCTGACTACTGAAAGATGAAAAGCTTCAAGTGGTTCTTGACTGCTGACTGGGGTTAAACCACAAAATTAACATTGTTCTTGTGCAACTATGGGACTCGGAACTCAACTTGTAAAATGAAAGTTGTGGTTCTCCTATCTGAACAAGTATTTCTAAAACTTTTCTTCTATTGAGAACGGTTAAGATTCTGGTTCATCTGATCCTCTCTTTCTTGAGCAACACCAATACAATATAGGAGGTATCTACCTTGTATTATGAAGTATACTGAAGCACGACAAACCGTTTGCATCCAGTTTCTTTATAAGATGGTGACTTGTATTTATACCTCTGTGTTATTTAGGAGTTACATTTAAGAGCACATATGTGATCTCAGAAATTTCGAAATGATAATGCACCAAAAGAGTAAGAATATATATTCCTCATATTTAAAGCAGTATCATTTCCTACACATTATTTTCCATAATGATGTTTTGATGTTCTAGAATCAAAGTGAAAAAAAAAAACACCTAGCTGTCAATTCATTTCCAGACTATGAATATGATCTTTCAAGATCCCTTCCAACATGGGCTGTTACATGATTCTACAAATCTACTGAATACACAATACCTGTCTGGAGCTTTACTCTTCCATTTTCATCCTAGATCCTCTTTGGTCCCACTGACCTTGCTGATGTTACTTTTGGCAGACTCTAAATACCTCTTCCTAGCTAAGCTCAAAACTAAGTATTCATTTCCACTCTCTTTGACTTGCTTCATTTCTCCTTGGCCCAACTCAAACCATTTTTTCACTGAAGGAATACCATAGACATGTCTCTGTTCACCTTCTATACTTTTAATTCCTATAGTACTTAAAATCTCTAACCTTTTTCCAGGTTTTTCTATATGCAACACTGCCCTAGCATTAACCTGTTCTTACAGTAACAAAACTGCAAGTAAAAGAGAATTGCTGCTTTTTCATAATGGCATCCACATGACATTTTCTCTACCTACTTGATTCCACCCACCCATATTTTTTTTTCATGCCAAGGTGGCCTTTTTGATGTTCAATATCTCCACCCCAAGCATTTCCATTTGGAAATAAACACAACCACTTCCTACATCTCTTTCTCCTGTTCCTATTACTATTTGGGGTTTTTTCTGTATTCATTTTGGTTTGATAGTGTAAATGTGACTTCAACAAGTATGACACAGTACAAATTTGGCCTTATGTCTGTTATGCAGCTCATAAATACCAAAGACAGGACAACTTTAAATTGTCTCTATCACACATTTGAAAATGTTCAATATAGCATTCACATTATTATCCATTTTAGGAATAAAAAAACATAGATTTTATTCAGAGAAATATTTTTTTTAATCTCACCCTTTTATTTACTTATTGTAAAAAACATGGAAGCAGATCTTAAATCAATAGTAATACACATCAAACATATATTAAGAATAACATCATACCAGGGAATAGGACTTCACAATTATTTTTAGTTTCAACTATATCTGACTTCTAGATAAGTAACAGCAGTAGCAAAGTGCAGCATTTCTGAACATACTGAAATGTGTTGGCATCTATTTTAACCTTACAAAGACAGGTTGTTTATAAAATTAGTCTGACTATGACTTCTGTTCTACATAAGGTATCTAGATCCTAATATTTTTCTAGTGTTTTCATACTACGTGCATAGATTTTGATACTCAGTGCAAACTTCGTATCTTTTTTTTTCTATAGACATACGAAGAGAATAGCAATAAAAATTCACCAACAAGTGAATTTTTGTGGCATTCAGTTTGGGTTTTCTTTTGGCTTTGGAGACAGTTTTAGTCCACAGAAATACAAACATCGAAAATTTAGAGCTGAAAAGTTTACTTGACATGACTGAATATTACTTGTGGTATCATATCACCTAAAGCATAACTTATTTGCCACAATGGGTATGAAGATCTCGTTTGTTGAATATGATTTTTAAAGCTAGGGGGTTTGTGTATCAAAACGGTTAGGTTGCTGTGATTTTGATTAACAGAAAAATACAAAAAAATGCAAAAAAAATTCAACATAAATATATAACAACTGTAGATGTAAGTCTAATACAAAAGTAATTTAGTCTATGTTACGTGACCTAATTATCTTAATATTTTAATCAAATTTAAGAAAGCAAGAGCTGGCCAAAAGGTGCAAAATACATAAATTATGAAAGTCATTGTAGAGGCCAAACTTATTTTTTTGTTGGTTTGTTTTTTGGTGGTTTTTTTTAATGTTATCATCTTCCCTACTAACAATGGATTACCTCTACTTATAGTAGTACAATGGATTACCTCTACTTATAGTAGTACGCATTAAAGACAAACAACATAACAGGATGAAATCTCAGCAGAAATGGACCACTTAAATTTCAGCAATAAATGAACTCCTGACTGATTTTCTGCTTAGTACGTCCCAACTTCTTGTAACAATGTCACTGCCTAATTAAAGACTGCTGTAAAGAGTTTTCAATCTATCTAACCTCAAATTCAACTGACAATCTTTTCCATTTTTGAGAGAAGGAAATATATAAAAATGCACCATCACTTACTTGTGCTGTGAATCATTCTGATCTGTAGATGGAATTGTCAAGCACTCATCATGGCCATGGAAAAAACGTACTACATGCCCACCAAGAAGATATCCTGTAGAAGAATTTCATTTACTCATTAGCTTAAACATTGACAGTATGAAAATAACACCCCTCATAAAATTTTAAAAAATTCAAAAGAGCTAGATGAAATGATTTCCAAATTTTCAATCATAACTGAAATTAAACTAGAACAAATCCAGTATGATCACAAACTATTTTTATTACCTTTTTCAGTTAAAATGATTTCTTCTGAAACTGAAGGCAAAAAGAAAGTAATCTCTTAACTTTTAAAAATCAAATCAAGATTCTGAGACAGAAAAGGAAATTAAAACCCTCTGCAACATTTATTGTTTTGAAAATTGAAGAAATTAAATAGTGTAAAAATGTCCTTCTGAAGTTGTGCTCTGGTAGACAAAGGAATGGCTGTGCCATGCCAGACTAAATTTTCTTCTGGCCTTGAATCCTGTCTCCAAAGGTTTTAACTGTGGGTGTCTAAGGAAAGAGTGTAGAGAGAAGGCAAGGAGCAGTGATGCTCTTCCTATGATTTGTGATTGTGAGATTTCCTGAACCTCAGATTAAGTCCTTCTATAATTATACAATGCTATGAAAAATTCCAGCTGTAAAGGAATATCTTTTATTTGTGTATTAACACATTAATTAATTATCCCTGCAATCCTCCTGTACTTGCCAGAAAACAGCTGTTTTATGTCCCTGGTGGTGGTAATCCATTACCACACAGTAGGTAGGAAATACCAGAACAAGAAAAAAACACACAGAAAATGTTCAGGTGGGAATTTTTTGCCACCATTTCATCTGGGCAGATAACAGTTTATTTCCATGCAGACTAAAAGCTGCGAGCAGTTTTAAATTGCCTGCAGTATTCATGGGTCTTTTGTATAAACTTAGGCCAATTTTGCAGTCAACCTGATTTGTGGGTACTCAGAGAATGTAATATTGTGGTATTATGTAGTCTATGCCACATCAATATATAATCAAATCAATATATTGCCAAATCAAGTATATAATACCACAGTTTCCTCCCCCTTAGTACAATTTGAACTATCTCAATACAAAATAATTTCATGATATTATCAGTTTGTTCTGACATTTATAATCCGTGTCAAAATCAAAAGTGCACAGCAACAGTAGGAGAAAGAGAATAGAAAAACACTTTGCAGTTCTGAAGATTAAGTTTAATGGAAACTAACTTTCCAACCCATTTAACACAGAGTGCAGGCACTTTGCCTCACATTAAAGAAGAAAAGACAAAGTGGTGTAGGAGAGAATGGTTCATCAGACCTTCAGTTCAAACAGTTCTGACCTAGTAAGTGAAATTAATGCCTTTTGAAAGAACACACATAAAGGAGGAAGGAAAGAAGAAAACTTTCATACTGTGCAGCTGATCCAAAATAAATCTGTGAATTAGGAAAACAGTAACTGACAATTACTCTGTTGCCAATTAATACAAAGGTCAAAGCAAAGAAAAAATGTGAAAAAAAATACACTTTCCTGATATTTATGTTCCATTAAAAGTCTCTCAAACATCGCAAAATGTACATTGTCTGATGCCCAATACAATTTTACACTCAGAAAATCCTGCTTTCTCAGTGTGTTCATTCAACGTGAGCTAGACTGCTATGTCTTTTTACATATGATCATCTCTCACGTAAATCATTCTGAGAACTGTATATAAAACTAAAACTAAACCTAAACCTAAGCAGCTGGAAAAAAATTGACTGACACACAGAAAACCTACTTCTCTGCTTACCCCACCCCAAACTTTTTAATTTTTTTAATTATACAATTTTGGATTATGTGACCAGTTCTGGGCTACACAATATAAGGGTTCCACTAAGATGATTAAGAGACTGGTGCATCACACATGAGGAAAGGCTGAGAGAACGGGGACTGTTTGACCTAGAGAAGAGAAGGCTCTGGGGGGATTTTAGGAATGTAAAGAGGACGGGATCAGGGTGTCTTCAATGGTGCCCAGTAACAAAACCAGAGGAAATGGACACACATCAAAGCATGGCAGGGTCTGTCTGAACATCAGGAAACACTTTTTCATTGTGAGGGTGTCTGAGCACTGGCACAGATTGCTCAAGGAGGTTGTGGAGTCTCCATCCTTGGAGAGAGTCTAAACCTGTCTAGACACAGTCCTAGACAACCTCTTCTAGGTGGACCGTCTTGGACAGCAGACTGGACCAGGTCATTTCCTACCTTAACAGTTCTGTGATTCTGTAAGCTCTTAGGAAGTTTAGCGGCTCTTCTGTCACAGATATCTAAAATATATCATGATCTCTCTCTGTGGCTCATTATGTATGTCATCTCACAAGTTTTAAACTTTGCTATAGGATGGCTTTTCTGTTTCCTTGGTTTTGTTGTACCTGCGAAACCTGAGAAAACACAGACTTCTCCAGAGTTGACCTCTATTCTATTTATGATCCAGGGTGGCAGGCCCCCAGACAGCCGTTTTTAAATATCTGGCTCCGTCATGCAGAAGCAATCAGAAAATCCATATCCCATATGCTCTTAAAATGAAAACCTAAGAACACTCTGAGATATGTTTCTTATGGACCAATGCACAGAAACACTGTGGGATGCTGATTTAAATCAGTTGGGATTAGAAGAATCCAACTATAGTTCAGATAAGCCTACTGAATTAAGTCTTTAGCACCAGGGTAATCATCTTCTACCAAGACTTACTGTAGCTGATCCCCCGGAAATGCTATATCTCTTTCAGTTCCCTTACAGCTCCATTTTGTCCTATGATATTGTATATTACTATATCATAAGTGATCGGTTTTAAAGCTCAGTGGTACAAGATGACACTTAAAGACATTTAAGTCATTTGTGAATATCAAGGGCTGATACTTTGAACAGAAAATGGCAGAGGTAAAGTACAATGCTTGCTATGACAGTGTTAATGTCAAAGTATGGCATTGAAATAAGGAGCAATACTGACTGGATCAGCCTTTCAACACAGAACAAGACATTTCTCAGAATAAGGTGAAATATGACCATAAAATGAAGTCAAATACCTAGAAACAAATCCTCAGTCTGGGGTAGGATTTAGGCTGGTTAAGAGAATGAATTTTCTTGTCTATTACAGACAGACAATAAGCATGGCTGTGAGATCCACAAAGGATATTGAGCAAATGTCCATAAAAAACAGAGGAGACTGAAATAGAAACTTTGAGAAAACTGCTTTCCATTTTGCCTGAACTTTTATCTCTCTCCTGTTATATCTCTACTGGGAGAACAGGATATAGGAAAATTGTATACAAAATCCAAGTTTTCTGGCTTTAATTATTCTGCAGCTCCTGCTCCCCAAATTTAAACTGAGTCTTCATTTCTCATGCAGCTTTTCATGTGTTGTTATTCTAAAGTTACAGTGCTCATTTAGCTTTTCTTCAGTTAATCCAGCTGATGTATCTGTATTTTCCTGTTTTCCCATCAATTATTCTTCTCTCCTATGCTCCTTTCCTTTATTTTCATTAAACTTTTTGGTTTGCTGTTCTGAGGGTGATTATTTTTCATTTTCACCCTTTATAAAAAAACATACAAAGTAACCTAAATTAAATACATTTCTAAACAACTAAAATGACAAACCTTCTGTAATATTGCTTCCTGAGCATATAGGATGTACATTCCATAGTGTCTGCATAAAGGACGCATCCACATGAATACTTCCATTTGACATGGACAGATGCTGAAATAAGACAATGGTAAGAAGAAATAGTGAAAATTATGCACTTATAAATATTTAATATATTAATTTAGCAACAAACAGAATATATCATAAAGTAAATATACAAACATTCTTTAAAAATTAGCAGCCACTTGCTTTTAAAATGAACTCTTTTCTAAATCTAATCAGCAGACTCCCACTGCAGCTTAGAAATCTTTCACAATTACAGAAATAAAAACTTCCTAAGATGGAGAATGCTGAAGTACACCTCGGGAAAAAAGGCATGGAAACAATCTTGTTCTAGAAGAACAAGACACACACACATACACACACCCCCTTTCACTGAGGAAAACTAAAAATGCAGTACAACCAGGCATTAATTCCTAGACTAGAAAAAGATGATTCATAAGAATCCCAACTCTTTTCCCCATCTTCTCACAGCACTTTGTATTTTCCCACCATTTGGCCACTTGTTAAAGAAACAAACTTACCAGGTATCTTTCAGAGGACACGCTGACCAGGATAAGATCATCACCTATTCGAACTTTTTCTCCTTCTGACCTTTGTTTAGAAGCAGGGTGTATTGTCCACCAGCATGCCTCACCTAAAGGACAGAGGCACTAATCAAGAGTCTGCAAAGCAGACAACTCCCAAGAAATCTATGGATATCTTTATACAACATTGAAATATCATAATAAAAATTGTGTCTTATATATCCACCTCATTCCTCTTTTCAATCAATTTCAATGCTTTTCTATTTCCTTGAAACTTTTTGTCAATCAATCTTTATCATATCTGAAACTATTATTTCCCTTTTCATATCTTTTTAAAGCAAGTAACTCTTTACAAAACACTGCTCAAGACTGCTCTCCCTTCCTGACTCTCCCTGGCAGTAAATTGCTGACAGCTATGTCAGTCTTACTTATCACCTTTTGTGTCTTCTTTTGCTTAATGGTCATATTTAATTCACAATCTTCTGCATCATTTCCACTCTAAGCTACACTTCTCTTGTAGAATACAGAATTTTGAAACAAATACTCCATTACTTTGCAGTATTGCTATATCAGACCTGGAAGCAGTTCTACTGGCACTACAGACCATATGACTACCAGACGGTCAGGCCTAAGGGCAACAGCCATACAATATTTCCTACACGTTAAATGTAAGATTCCATGTTACTTTGCACACACATACGCACACACACGATTCTGGGAAGATTACCTAATTCATTTCACAGGTTTTTTTTTTACCTAATTCATTTCACAGAGTTTAGATAAGATCTTGAAGAAAACAAGTTGAATACAGCTTTCTCACCAGGCAGTGCAAAGGTGAAATAAGCAAAAGCAAAATTGGTAGCATCAGACAAAGCACAAAAATTTGTTTGATCAATTAAGGTATTTCATGCAAAACCCTCTTACATGAAACTGATTATAGCGAAGACAATAAATAAAAGTTGCATCCCTAAAAGTGTAAAATGCTAAATCTTTGAAGGGAATAATTTTTAATAGCCAGTGGTGGCTTTTCCTTCAATAGCTGCTAGATGAAGAATACCTCCTGCAGCTGAAATTGATTCACTAGGACAGTTTTGTAGGTGAGGGAAAGTGATATTATGGCATTCAGTTTATGAGGTTTACAGATGCAATAGTTAGCAAAATCCTCTAGGCAGAAACACAACTAAGCATAACATAAACTCCTTTTATGTGTTGCCTTTTTTTTATCTTACCTATGTGTACAACCATCTTTTTGTATATGTATAATTAAGCAAATACCAATGAAACAACTACAGATATTCATTACAAAACCTCATAGGTAGAAGCAGACACATGTACAATAACTCTGAAAAAAAGCTATAAAATTATAAAAAAAAAATTCACATTTCATTGAAACTATTTTCATAGAGATTGAACGCACATATTCCTTTTATCAACATGCCTAAAGAAAATGTTCTCCATCTAAGGCAACAATCAAAGATAGCCAAGTAACAGGCTGCTAATATCTATCTGAAACTATCTTCTGTATGACTATAAACAACTGCAAGACAAACCTCACTCATTCAAAAGAGAAACTTTTGTAGCTAGAGCCACCTGAAAAGAAAGTTTCAAAGACCATGGTCCACAAACTTTTTAACACCTACACTGTCAGTGCCTCTCCATCATCAATTAGCCTATTTTGATTTTAATTTATTTTCAATATAACGAAAATACAATAGAAAGCACAGGTTTACACAACTGGTATTTCTCTATTTGAAGCTTCATATTAATGAGGTGTGTATACAGATACTTTGATTTTCCCTTCAATGTAAACCTATTTGTAGCTCTTTGCAGCTAACTTGCTTTTAAATTCATTTAATATAACTCCTAGTCGCAACCCATAATTTATATGTGCTTTCATGGAAGCACAATTTTTTTTTACTATAGTTTTGTCAGTAGCACTGTTACTGGCAGTACTCCCAGAAATCTACTAATTAGATTTTAAAACTTTCACATAACGTCATGTTTGTGCTGTACCTCTTCCACTTTGTCCCATTATTGTTTTGCTCCATTTTATGCTTTTTCTTCAGCTCTTTCAACAATTTCTAATTACACTTTGTCTGTTTTCCTGTGTTACAAGTTGCAAATTTCATTTGCCACATGGTTACAACGTATATCATGAATTCTCCAATATATGGTTTTTCCATACTATAATTCTATTGAAAGTGTCAAAACACAAAACCCAAACAACTGCATCGAATTTACTTTATTCAACAGAATTTTTTCTATTTTGACCATTATCACCCATGTTATTGCAGCTGTGCTACCTCAGTTTAATTCCAAGGCTCTCTCACATTCTTACACAAAGTCAGTTTACTTGCTGGAAGTTATTAGTACTGACAGTCATCATTTCTTTCAGTAATCTTATTTCTAATGAACATATAAGCATGCCATTCATAAGCTTATAGTTACATTAATCTCAATGCTTCTTCTAAAACCAGAACTCTGTGACACATTTGCTTTCAAAAATATCTTGACATACCTGCTGCATTTTCTCGTAGTCCTACATCAAACGCAAGTTTATCTGTCTGGGATCTTGATGATGTTAAACATGTCAAATACTGCAAAACAGTGAAGTTATTGAAAACAAAAACCCAACAGTATCCATTAAAACACATGCCAAATGAATACACTCACATTACTTCATCTTACTATCAGAATGTGCTTAATTTTTTTAATTACTTAAGAATTATGTTGTTATTCATATAGAAGCTCTTCCCAAATTGAAAACATCAAAGTCCTTTTCCACTGTGCCATTTAGCACAGAGAAAGTTTCACATAGCTCATCAGATGGGAACATGCAAATATCTAATTAAAGTGTTACCATAATAAGTTTACTTCATGGAAACATGACAAACATACTAAAAGGCACTAATCATACTTGCAACTCTGCTATATCAAGGCCACTACAATTTGTATGGTTCATAAACATAAGTAAAAAAGTTTGAAGATTATTGTGGAGTTTTCTAGTATAGGAAAAAAGGAGGGAAGACGTTTTCCTGACTTCTCATTTCTTCAGTCTTCTGTTAGGGGTATGTACATGGGCCCTAATAAGTCAAAGATTCAAAACAACTGAAATTTTCCATTTGCAAAATGTAGTGCAATGTAATTTATATAAGGCACCCTGAAGACAGCCTGTTTGTGGGCATTATCCCTGCAAACTATAGGATGTCAAACATCTTCTAAAATATGGTGGGCAAAAAAATAATGTATATCACAACAAATTCATTTGCAGTAGAAGCACTTGCTAATGGAATTATCATTAAAATGGATTCCTTAAGGACACAGAAATAATCCATGGCCAAAGGAGCTTTTCAGCTACATTTCTGAGTTAGATGAAGAATCTGAATTTAAACACTTCTATTATGTTAAGACACAATAAGCTCTAATTTTTTTTTTCATATAGCACAAAAAATAACTTGGAAAGAACATGACTTCAAATTTATGTATTTTTTTATTTAGTAAAAAGACATTTATTTGACTTTCATGTTAGTCATTCCCTGCAAGTGCTCTGTCACTTACCATTTCACTGAATGAATGCCGAAGTAGTATCGCATGGCCATAGAGCAGGGTTCGGTGACCACCGCCTTGAGCTGCCTACAGAACATGAGGGAGAAGGTCAGAACTCCACTGCGCTTATATGGACTACAATCAGGATTATGCAACAACATGAAGAGCTGCTACAGTTGGAGGAACAAGCACAAATATTCCAACAAATTATGAAACGTATACACTGGGAGGAATAATGAAGTAGCTACAGCAATAGCCAAATATCTGCCAAAGGACCAAGTGTCATCCTTTGTCAAAGACTCCTATTGTTACTTAATTTTTACTATGATTAAGTAAAACCACAGCATTTTCAAAAACACATTTTAAGTTAAGTAAGATAATACTTACCTTTCTTATAAACTTCTCAGAGGCATTAAAAAAAAACCCAACAAAGTAAATATATATATATACACAAAACTGAAAAAAACGTACCTACTTCCCAGAATAGCTTAAGCACATACTAAGAATATCTACTTGCTAGTATTAATGTTATCTTAAGCATGTTATCAGTTTCTTAAAGCAACTGCATCCATAGTTTCAACAAAATACAGAAATTAATTTTAAATACATAAAATTATTACAACATCAGGGAGAGGCAAAACTGGATTTTCCATTTGCTTCCTTTAGAGAATGGAACACACATCTTTTGAGCTCCTTGTGGACTGCATTTAAAGTCAGTTCTTCTCTTTAGATTCATTTGGAAGGGATCCAGATAATTAAAGGTAGTTCCAAGAACTCAAATAATGGTTATACATGTGTAGGCAAATGATTTTACACTGTATGATGAATACATAGGTTAAATTACCAATTAGGTCAATAGGTTTACAAACTATGCACAACTTGTGTTCTACAGAACCCTATCTTTGTCTAATCAGAAGGAATAAATATCTAGAAGCAATAGAGCAGAGAACTGTTATTACAACTGCAATAAAATAAAAATCCTACTTCAGGTTTTCTAGCTAGTAACAAAGGCATTAACAAATAAGGATTGTACACTGTAACTTACTACTCTCAAGAGTTACTGTTAATAAACAGTCTTAAGAACTTCTATGTAGTAAATTTAATTGATAAATTTCTCAGAATTATATAGATACTACATGTAATATGTAATCTCTTTCCCAATATGATCCATGTAATTATGTAAAATTTCTCAGTACACCTAGTAGCAAAATAAAATAAATTAAAAAAATGAAACCCAAAAACCCCCACCCCAAAACAAACAAAAACCCCAAAACAAAACAAAAACCCAACAAACAAACAAACCAACCAACAAACAAATAAACAAAACCCAAACCAAAAACCAAACCAAACCAAACAAACAAAAAAAACACACACAAAAGAACCACCCACTCAACTCCTGAATAACGATTTTTGGACCCATATAGAAAATGAGTTAGAGTATTGGAAAAAAATGCAGATAAATAGATAGTTATCACTGGTCATTCAGTGAATATAGCTTACTTTAAGGTATTATAAAAAGGTTATTAGTACAACAAATACAAAAATTCCGAGAGCTTCTCCAAAATATGTCATTCATAAAAAAAGATTTTAATCCTGCAGGAACTTATCATTGCTTGGTGCAGAAAACCAGAAATATCTATGTAATACTTCTTTTATACATTACAACTCTTTTTTTTTTTTAAATCAACAGGAAAACCTTAACAGCAAAATCAGTTGTAATTACAAGCAGGTTGTCAGAGGAAGATTACATGTATTCAGTTTGCAACAGATATATGTATACTGAGAATAAGCAATAAAACACCACATGCTATTTTATTAGTGAAAGCTTTTAAGTAAATTACTTATAATTTTAAGGCTGACTCATTAAAAAAAAATTAAATAAATAAAACCAACACAACCAAACCAAAACAAAGGAAAAAAAACACCAAGCAAAACAAAGAAGCTATAATTTTCCTCTAGAAAAATCTGAAACTAACAGCAGAACTCTATTCCAAACATTTTCACAGAAAGAAAGAATATGCTGAGTTGGAAGGGACCCACAGAGATCACCGAATCCAACCCTTAGTCCTGCACAGGACCATCCCCAGCAGTCACACCATGTGCTTGAGAGTATCATCCAAATGTTTTCTGAAGTCTATCAGGCTTGGTGCTGTGACCACTTCCCTGGGGAGCCTGTTCCAGCACCCAAACACCCTCTGGGTGAAGAACCTTTGCCTGATATCCAACCTAAACCTCACCTGAAACAAATTCAGGCCATTCCCTTGGGTTCTCTCACTGGTCATCACAGAGAAGAGATCAGTGCCTCCCCCTCCTCTTCCCCTCACAAGGAAGTTGTAACTGCAATGAGGTCTCTCCTCAGTCTCCTCTTCTCCAGGCTGAACAGACCAAGTGACCCCAGCCACTCCTCATACGGCTTCTCCTCAAGGCCCTTCATGATCTTCATTGCCCTACTCTGGATGCTCTCTAATAGCTTAAAATCTTTCTTATATTGTAGTGCCCAAAACTGCACACAGTATTCAAATTGAGGCTGCACTAAAGCAGAGCAGAGCAGAACAATCCCCTCCCTCCACCGGTTGGCGATGCTTTGCCTGATGCCCCCAGGACACAGTTGGCCCTCCTGGCTGCCAGGGCACTGCTGACTCAGTTTCAACTTGGCATCAACCAGGACCCCCAGGTCCCTTTCTGTGGCACTGCTTTCCAGCATCTCATTCCCCAGTCTGTACATACATCTGGGGTTTCCCCTTTCCCAGGGCAGAATCCAACACTTTCCCTCACTGAACTTCATATGGTTGGTGGTTGCCCAGCCCTCTAATTTGTGGAGATCTCTCTGCAGGGCCTCCCTGCCTTCAAGGGAGTCAACAGCTCCCCACAGTTTTGTGTCATCTGCAAACTTGCTTAGTGTCCCTTCCAGTCCTGCGTCCAGGTCATTTATGAAGATGTTGAAGAGCACAGGGCCTAAGATGGAGCCCTGTGGAACCCCACCAGTGACAGGTCACAAGTCTGATGTCACCCCATTCACTAGTACCCTCTGTGCTCGACCCATGAGCCAATTGCTCACCCATCACATGATGTGTTTATGCAGCTGTGGGCTGGACAAATTTAATATGGAAAGCAAACCTTTCAATGAGTCATACACTTGTAGAACCAATGAAAGATTAATGTTAATTATATGAGGCTAAATTATATTCTTGGCAATTAATTTGTATTGAGAACAATGTAAATGACCATTTTAAGATGTGCAAACCTACATCTCATCTTACTATTTTCTCTACATGTATAACTACTATTAAAAGACAACATTTTTTATTATTCATGTAAAAAATAGCTTTTTCTGAAATCTAATTTAGAAATTACTTATCTATTTGCTCTAATGGTGCTAAAGATAGTGCTTCATACTACAAGGCATTTAACTTGGTAGATATTTATGACATATGTCTTAAAACACAGTCAGTTAATTGTAACCTAAAAAATAACCCATCCATTTTACCAACAGCTTATTGACAGAAGCTAATTAAGAGTCCACCTTCTCTGAATGTAACAAACCCTTGTGGTCCAGCAAGAGAGTTTCTTGCATCATTGTTCAGGTTTCATTTTTTATTTCACCTTTGCTATTAGTATTAACTGTTGTGTTCCTATTACAAGTATCCCCAATGTATAACTAACTTCAAAATAAATACAGGACAAGGTAGTTTCAAAATAAAGACAGCATAATGGATTAGATTATCTTTTTTATTGCCTACTGCTCCTTAAGCAACAATACCATCATTTTTACAGAAAATATTTTTTTCCTCTGCTTCCAATCCCAGATAAAATATTTATATATCACTAGTAACTTTAGATTAAATCCTTTGGCTAAAGTTTGGGTTACGAACTAGAGAAAAATGACAAGAAATAAAAAGATATCTCTTATCATGAAACAAATTCAGCATAAATTTTTTTTAACCAAAAAAGTATTATAGTGAAATGTTATCTTTAAGAAAATTTCTTTAGGTAATACTTGTATTATTATGTTTGGTTTCTTTCTCAGGCATTCATCCTATTTACCTAAGATGGCAGAGCCATAACTCTGTGTGTAACTACAATAAAAGAAAAATTACAACTCAAAGAAAGGATGAGTTTTCTGGTTCTAAATAAAATAAAAATGAAAATTGACAGAATATCTAGCTCTGAATATGATTTGCATAATAACTGGTTGTCATTTAGTCTCATAAAATAAGCAAAGCCATAGAGGTTTTTCATGCTTTGTTGTATGAAAACAAAATTTTGATTCAATTTGATTCAGCTGAAATTGGAGAGTTAGGGTCAAAGTAATCAAATTGGTGATGTTTCACGTTTTGGAGATTGTAAATATTTCAAAAGACAGATGCACCAGCTCCTCAATGCTAAAGAGAAATTAATATGATTACTGGGGAGCAATAATATACCAAGAAAACTGCTATGACATGAGGTGCCTCTTCTAGAAAATCCTAGACAAGAAACTCATAATCAGAAACTTAATGTTCTTTGAGGTCAATTTACTTACCCCTTCACTAGCATTATCCCCTGTGCTGGCCAGCATTTCTTGAAGGGCTCTAACAGATAGGGACTGTTCAAGGACAAAATTACAGATGCAAAGGTCTGGAGGGACATACTGTAAAAATAAAACAGTGCAAGAATAGATCAGCAGAGCAGGTAAAACAGGATGAAAAGTGTGTTTGAACACATGCGTATTTTAATTTTTAAGTCCATACTTAATGTTTACTCATTTGGTTTTGTAATACATGATATTTCCCTGTATGAAAACAATACAAATCTTCATAACTTGACAAGACAGAAATTCAACTTTTCCTTGAGCAGTATTCTTCACAGTAAAGTGAAACATCTTCATAAGTTCATAAGCAAAACCTCTTTCTCTACATATTATTGCTTTCCTGTCTTTTAGAATTCCACCGTGAACATTGTATTTGTTCTCTAACACCACTGACAAAACAGAAGAGAAGGTATATGATCTTATTCGATGTATAAGGTTGATAGAACATATTTCTAGTAGTAATAAGATGGTTAAGATTCAGAATCTTATGACATAATATGGACTATTTTAGGAGATCTCAATTGTTGAATTTGTATGTCACCTGGTTTTGAAATATGAGAATTACATTCACTGTTCAGAAACAGTAGACTATTTTTTTTTCAATTTCTTGGCATTGATATGTCCAAGGAAAGAGGTGTCCAGGAAAAAAGAGCAAAGGTATATAAATATTTGTCAGAAAAGTACAAAGACAGATCCAGACTCTATGCAGTGGTACCCAGTGACAAAAAATAAGGAAATCGACTCTAAGAGAAATACAGGAAATGTTTTTAAATGTGACAAAAAACCCCTCTTTTTACTGTGAGCATGGTAAACACTAGGACAGGTTGTCCAGAAAGGTTGTGGAGTCTCCATCCTCGGAGATATTCAAACTCTGACTTGACAGTGTCCTAAGGAGTCTGTTCTGTTCTGAATGTACTCTGAGCAGGGGGTTGGGACTTAATGATCTCCACAGGTCCCTTCTAACCTTAAGGATTCAGTATTCTGTGATTGATGACATAGACCATGGCAATGAATGAGCATTAAAGCAGATATGCACTTCTTTTTCTTTTTTAAATCTGTGTGACGAGAGAATAAAATTCTTGATAATGCTGAGTTTTAAGGTGGTGAAAAGTGAAACAATACAATTAAGAGATTTCTAAACTTGTTGAAGTTTTTATAGCAAGCTAATCAAGTACAGTCTCAGAATTCCCACACTTTGATCTCTGCTACAGACTCTAATTATATTTTTTGGTGTTTTCAAACACCAATACTTCTAGGCCAAAGATGTGACACTGAAAATGCATACAATAGAGATATATTTATATAATTTTAACACATTATTGAAGAACAGTGAACACTTGCATCTTTCTTACACAACTAAATAATTTTAAGTAGTAAGTAGTTAATAATTTCATGAAGTGCAACTAGAACAATTTAAACTGTAACCCTTGTCATCACTCATCTCCACTATGGGGTACTATATTTTTAGCATTCATTAATTACATCTGTGTACATACAGACACACATACACGCACACAGATTGTAGCTGGAATTTTACTCTTTAATAGGGTGCATTCAAGGCCTCCCATATAACCAGACACAGAAAGATAATGTCATTTCTCAGTGATGAATTACAAACAAAATTAGCTTGGAATCTGTGTCTCATCTCTGTTAGAAAAGTCTGGAAAGACCCATTCAGAACATTTTATTACTACAAACATTAAAAAAATCTGTATAGCATTAAGTAGTCTCAACCAGCCAGTGAACCAGAGAGGTAAACAAAACCTCTGAGTAATACTTCCCCCATTACTTTACTGCCTTGAAATGCACATAGCAGGAAAACAAATCACATCATTAGTGAAAAAAAACCAAAAAATAAACCAAACCAACCAACCAAAAAACCCAGATCTTTTTCTGTTGTCATCTTTTGGCAGCTTTCAGGTTATGCAGCATCCATTTCATTAAGACATTTTGAGTATCTATTAAACTGCAGTATCGTTGAAGTACATTTGAATTTTTAAAAAACAACAAACTCCACAATGTTTATAAAGACTTTCTATTTCTAAGATGGAACTTAAATTCAGAAACTGACATGGAATTTTATCTGGGAAAATATAACATAGCTGGATATACAGTTTTAATCAGCATCAGGCAATGTCTGACATTTAATCCCACTCCAAATTGAACATGGTGTAATCAGTGCAATCAAACACCTACCAATTGAACAAAAGAACTCCCATCTGTTTCACTGGTGCCTGGTCTTGTGCCACATAGTCTGCATTTTGATTTGAAAATTGTTGCAACCCTTACTTTATTGCTGTATTAGCTAAAGACACACTCTAATCCACTGTACTCCTAGTCACAGTTTGTATAAAATTTATGTCTTAGGATAACACAATTAATTTTTCACTTCTTCTTCTTATTCTTCTTCATAGCCCTTGTAACATTAAGCTTTATTTAAGAACACTGACACTGAGAACTACGAAATTAATGATTTTCTACCCATGATTTAGAGTAGCTAATCCCTCTTTCAAACTTGCTGTGTTGCACAATAAGCTAACACATACATACTGTCACATACTCCATTTCTGTGGCTGAATGGCAACAAATCCTTTTTTATAATTCCACTGACCTGAGAAATATCACTGAAAGATAATTTATGTCGATGGTACATGACCTAAGTAGCAACTGACCTCCTTAATTAATCTAGATTGCATCCTTTAAAAAAAGCAATTAACTATTGAGTTTGTCAAGGTTCATTAATTTTCTGTTCTTTTTGCAAATGATACTGTTTCATAAGTTTGATATTCAACAAACCCTCTGTGGCAGACCATTTGACATTCTTAATAATTATACACCCAGAAATTGTTTCATAAAACCTTGACATCTGCTAATCTATGCTTTTTCCCCTCACTTTGAGCAAGGTTGTATATTAATGGCATCCCTGCCCTCCCCCCTCCCCCTCCAAAAAAGTAAAGTGCTAATGAGGGATGTTCAGTGGAAAAAGAATACTTAGATGACAGAGTTACAGTTAGAAGATGGGAAAATATTAATGTCAGGAATCTTTATGCTAAAATGAAAAAACAAAATCTGTTCAGGTACTAACACAAGGTTTTAAAAATCCACTTTAAAGCAGGAATAGACATATGTGTTTATGTCTACATAAATACTTCTGGCTACAGAAAGTTGGAGTTAGCATACAGAAGACAAAATAATTTTCAAGAACCAACAATAAAGGAAAATATTCAGGTGGAGAATAAAGTATTTTATTTTACAGGCACTTAATGATATGCTGAGCAAGTTTTACTGTAAGTGAATTTGCAGTGCAGAATAAGTAGACTGATAAAATTTATTGTAAAAGAAAGAAGGAATTTGGAATAAATAGTTCTTCAAAGTCAATGAGAATTTTTGGAAGTTTTTCCATCACACCTCTGTGCAGTCTTGTCTGTACATACAGAAAGATAAACAAAAAGACAAATGTTATGTAAGAAGCCTAAAAAGTTTTTTGAAGCCAATCTGAAGAAACAATTGACAGTTCCACCCTGGTAGCTGCTCTTTTTAGAAGAAAATGTTTATTTCTGAGGTTATGCTCAAACAGGTCTATCATGTAGTTAACATTTTTCTATCAACACACTCATAACACTGCATATATCTAATTGTTTTTAATTCAGTCTTCTAGATTCCTTCAGGCACTATCATAACATTGAATTCTTGCAGTTGATATGCTCACTAACGAAATCTTTCCCCACAGCTTCTGGTCTGCAGTGTAAAAAGCCACAGAAATATAAATTTCCACCTCTTACCAAGTTTCTTTTTATTATACCACTAAAAAAAAAGCTAGATCCCTTCAGCACATCAACACCGGGAACTTACAACTGTCTAACATCCACCTGTAAAGGAGATGAGGATAGTTTCCAATTTTGTAAGCATATTTACACATTCACTTATTAGACTTTGGTAGCACAAAATGTACCTCTACTTTCTATTAATGTACAAGACTGGTGATCTTTCTGTGTGTGGCATCATCAATTCACAGTTCTCCCAAGTTTTTGTCATCTGTAAAAATTGCATATGTCAATTTAAACGCTGTCTTCATTGACAAAAATATCCAGCAGCTTAGCAGTAAGAACAAAAGGATCTTATTCAGAACACATCTATTCAATAACAATTTTTTTGTCCACTGGATGTGTACCATTTTAGTTTTCTCTCTTATTTCTTAAACAAAATTTTGTCCAAATGTAAACGAAAGTAAGTATCATTGCTAAGGGTTGTTGACAAGTATCATACTCTCTAATCATCCATGTAAACCTTCAACACTTCTTAGTTTTCAAACAGATGTATCTACATGCCTTTTCCCAAAATTCTTTTTGTTCTCAGTCAAGACCAGCAGTTCAGAAAGCTCCTTGTTAAGCTTTTTTTAAGGCAATTACATGCAGGTTTTCTGAATCTCTTTTTAATCAAACTGCAGAAGCTTCTGTAGTATTACCTGCTAAGACGCTTACAAAAAGTAAAGCAGATCTATGGCACCCTACAGTAAGGCATATCATTCCTCCTTTTCTTATGCTTAAGATAAGCAACATGCTGTCTTATAGATTGAGGTGGTCCTCAGCAGTAATAGACAGACCACATTGCAACTGAGCTGTCAATAAATAAAAAGTTCTCAATCACTGTTGAAGATTTTAGGACAATAATTCAACATTCATACATGAAAAATAACTGGTTTTACTCAAGCATACGCAGAGATTACTGGTGATTTGCAAAGTACATGAGAGAGACATTATCTGACTGAATTTTTGGAATGCAAAAAAGAAGTAGATTTAGAAGCTGCATAATTTTTCACCTTAGAGATGAACAAGAAACTCTCATACTGCATAAAAAATACTGAGGGTATAACATGGTCATAATATCCAGACTAAAAGTAAGACCACATAGAAGCATTTCCAGGAAAAAATATACAAAACCCTCCACTAAAAATCCAGAAGGAAAAAGAAATTATCAGAAAGAAGAGAAAAGAAATAAAGACAAGTCAAGAAAAAGATGCTGAGAGAACAAAAGAAAATGAGAGGTCCTCCTGTTTGATTTATTCTTAATATTCTGCTCTTAGATAGTTAAAGAATAGCAGCTTTTGACTGTTCATGTGTGCCACAAAGTACATTTGGAGTCTCTAAGAAATCTCATGTTGAAGTCACAGAAAGAAAAGCATACATAAGGTGCATCTAGCACCACATTGATGAAACCATAATTAAATGTGTTTGTGGATAAGTAGGTTAACATCCACTGATCAGTTACACCAGTTGAGAGTATCAACTTCTTACTTTAGCTTCTGATGTTGGTTCCAAAAAGCAGAGGCGATTCCCAAGTCCCTCAGCTGCCAAGCAAAACTTCCTTTGTTCTTTGTGAATACCAGCAACACACTGAAGTACTACTTCATCATCCTGTCAGAATACAATGTACAAGGGAAAAAAAGTAACTATTTGGAAGTTACATACACACTATAAAGCTAACAAATTCTGTAATATGGATTCCATTCAAAATTAACACATTATACTCCTATAACTGATATCATGTACATATGCAGAGATTCTTTTGATGTATATGTAAACAGTTGTTTCTGTATAGATATATATTCAAGACTATATGAAAATGACAAGGACTACACATATTGTCTCCAAGGCTTTTTCAAGTGTCGTGTCCTTCTGTTGCTTTATATGCATAAAACAAACTAAGTATACTGTTACTCAGTTTTACTTAGCAAAATATGTTTAATCCTTACAGTAAAAAAACTTATCCTATGATTCTGTGAACAAAAACTAACAGAAACTAAGCAGAACAAAACCAGAAACTAAATATAAACAAATATAAACAAATTATTATTTGAGAGCATCAACACATTTAAGCTATCAACACAATTCCCCTGTTAAATTGTCATGTAAAAAAGTACTCAGAAACCTCTGAGCATAACCAAAGATCTAAGAGGCATTTTTCAAGTGACAGTTCAAATAAATCACAAGAATGTGGTCCTCAAAAGACATATTCCAAGAATAAGTGACATAAAACAGCCCTATTGCTTAGTTGTCCTAATTATTCTAAAAGCTCTTTTACAAATTGTTGCATGGTACAATGCCAAACACACAAGTGGTTAGAAAGTGCCAAGTCCTTTTTCACCTCTTAATATGTGACACAAAATCTTATACAAGCAAGCCAAAACAGATTATTTTTAGTGTTTGACTGTGTCAAAGGTATATACAAAATTTAAAAAAATTTATTTTCCAAAACTCGTCCACTAAGAAAAAGACCACTTGCAGACTAGCACGTAGGAGCACTTATTTTTATACAGGCATATATCTGTTCACCAAAAAACACTACCTTAGAAGTTTTTCAGGGGGCGGGAGCTGGTAAAACAAAAGCGATATGATCTGTCTGTGCCCCCTCCAGCTATAGTGTTATACTGGTGTCAATTATTATTATCAAAGCAGATACACAAGAGCCGCCTGTACTGAACTCTGAGATCAGTTGAATAATTATGTTCTAAAAGCAGCACTGCTATTTGCAGTCACCTTATGAAACTGCAATACTATGGCAGTAGCACAGCTTTGGGCACTGGAAATAAAAGCTGGGAGTGACAAAGTCATTTTCACCAAAGGAACTAAGTGACACACCCTTTAAAAGGGAATTCCAAAGCATGTTTCTCATTTGTGTGATTTTGCAAGTGTGTTCTTTTAGGTGACCCTTCACTGCCTACTTACTACCACTAAAATGAACAACTATTATAATTGAGATAAATCAACAGTTACAGACAGTGTTTTTCTTACCTAGCTTTGTCTTACAATAGCATTTTTAACAGTGCAGAATAGGAATCCAAGCAATTTTTGCAAACAATTTTAAGATGTTTAGTCAAGTAGAAGGTAGACAGAATTAGATAATTAATGCTTACAACATTAATTTTTCTCTGCTGCTTCTAATTCTGTTTCCCTAAAATGCTCTCTGAAATTTTCAGTTTTCAAGTTCATTAGTGAAAATATTTCTGCTTTTTAATCTTCAGAGTAATAAATTGCAAAGTATTAACAATACAACTAAGCACCCATTACGACATCCCTCTGTTCATGAATTTTTAAATATTTACATCAGAATCATATCTATTCAGAGGGAAAAAATCAGAAGATAGGTAAAATAAAAATAAAGATATTTAAAACATTTTTCATCATTTGGTTCCTGTACCAATCTTTGAATATACATATTTCAGAGATTAAAAAATAATAAAATACTAAAACATGAATTCATAAACACCAAGGTTTAAGATAAAATTGAGATATACAACCTATATTGAACTTATCAGCAGATTACATTAAGTTGCTTCTACATCGCTCAAATTGAATTTATTTTCCCTACTACATTAAAGTATTCATCATTCCACAGAGACATATACATAACCTCTATTGTAATCATAATTTTCTAAAATATAAAATTATGCCTTCGGACTTTTTACAAGGGCACGTAGAGATAGTAGAAGGGGCAATGGCTTTTTACTGAAAGAAGGTATGTTTAGATTAGGTATACAATGGAACAGGTCGCCCAGAGGAACTATGGATGCCCCATCCTTGGAAGTATTCAAAGTCAGGTTGAATGGGGCCCTGGGAAACCTGGTCTACTAGGCCCATGGCAGAGGACTGGAACTAGATGATCTTCAGGATCCCTTCCAACCCAACCTATTCAATGATTCTATGAACATACATAAAAACTTACTTTAAATGAGAATTACTCAAATAAATGAATTATTTTCCTTTGAAATCCACATGTATAAAAGGGCAAGGGTTTCTAGCATAATGAAATTAAATCATTAAATGCAGTAATCCCAAAATACAAGCCCTGATAATGTCTTAAGTAAGAACTGTATGCAGCATTCAACATCGATGTTTTATGTTATTCCCCTAAATTTCAAAGGTACCCTTTCATTTGTGCTACAGCATTTAACATGCTATATATTTGCTACATAGGATGAAAAACTTCTAAAAAGTGGCAATAATAGTGTATTTCAGAATGTTTTGCAGCAGAATTTTAAAAAGTGTATCATTCAGGTGCAAGTGGACTGAGCATAAAGAATTAGTGGAATCTATGCAATCTGCAAATAAGACAATTACACATTGTTAGGATGACTCAGTATTTTAGTGTTTTTACTGAAGAAAGATCATTCCACCTGAGGTCTGAAATTGTTTGTCTGGCCTGTACTTCCTAATAGAAATGAGTTTTATGGAGTTGCTATACTATCATGAAAATGCAGATCATGTCTCAGCATTATCCTGTTTTCTTGAGTCTTCTCTCACATAAATTCTGGTATTCTAAAATTCTTTTTTCCTGGTAAATTCATTTTCTTCTTCCCTTAGTTTTTAAACACACATGGTTCCAGAACCATTTAACCTTGATCATCACTTCTCTTATATAGAATTACATCCGTTTACTTGAATATACCTTGAATATGCATGATCACTGGGATGCTGAGACTTACACAATGAACAGCGATAAATTGTTAGTTGCTACATGCAGTCAATTGTCAAAGATAACCAAAAGCATAATAAAAGAAAACAAAACCTACATAACTTCCTTGAGAGCTAGTTTGTCAACCAGCAATCCAACAAATTTCATTGTTTTAAATTTAGTAAGTGTTTAAAATGCAATTTTTCTCATCTAGCAGCTCTGACATTTCTGTGCTTAGGAATTTAATTTGTTCTAGTCCATTTAGTTTTGGTAGGTGCTTTTTGGTTGGTTAATTGGTTGGAGTTTGTGATTTTTTGGTTGGTTGGGTTAGGGTTCCTTATATATTCCATAATTAGGAATTGTAGTGATTTATACAATACGCATAAATTTGTATAGAGGTTGTATTCAACAATAGACACACTTCAATATATTTTATATTACGAAGCATAGAGCCATAAATACACTAACTATATACACACTAGATTTAGTTTGTTACCTACTGATTCAACATCTACCTAACCTCTATATAGTCTATTATATTCAATTATATTCAGTATTAAAAATAAACTGATAAAACTGATATGACTCGACACTGAGACCAATCTGTCCTAGATAATTAATCAGCTTTATTATTATAGCTATAGACTACAAGAAGAAACAGCTTTCTCAAAAAAGCATACATATTTTGCCTATATTTTACTCACAGCTGCAATAAACATTCAGGTAGCTCCTTGCACATGAATGACTAACTTAAATGCAAAGTGATATGGAATTGGTTTGAAAATACATTCTTCTGTAAAAACATGGAAAAGTGTTATCTGATAATATATCATTTCCATCAAGAAACACATATTACTTAAAAAAACCCCAACACATCAAACAAAGAAACTCTGAATTCCTGGGTTTTTATGGTAAAACAAAAAAGCATATTAAGTTGATGCTCTTTACAGGCCTGATTACTGTGAGACTGACATGTGCTATTATAGATCAGTGTTGCAAAGAAATGCACAAAGTAAAAATCCACAGCTGACTTCACTCTTTGACAGACAACATCCTACTCACATATCTTACTCTATCACAAAGCACAGGATGTAAACAAACAAATATCTTGATCAGCGTTTGAACATTACCCACAAACTGATTCTCTACAGGACTGAATTTCTTTCAAGTTTTCTGGAATAATCTCAGAAAACAAGTAAAGTTCACCAGAAATTGCCATCTACATTGGCTGCATTTTTCTTTACAAAATAAGAAACTATAGGCAGAGTTGACAATGCTCTAACCAAAGATGGATTTGGTAAATTTGTTGGAGCTCACCACTTAGTTTCACAAGGGGAATGGTCTCACTGAAATGACTGGTCTCACTCCACACAGTTCTAGGTTTTGCAGAACTTTGTCGAAAAGGCAGAGCTTCAGTGCACTGCTAATATCATAAAATATTTTTCAGTTATTTCTGAAAAAAAGTACAGGAAATACAGTTTCGGCCCATTTAAAAAACAATCTCACAGTCTTTTAATTAAGAAATACTTGCAAGCTGGAGCTTGAACAGCGTTGCCCTACGATATGGAACTGGATTTTCTTCTTCTTAAGGGAAAAAAATTTCTCCTAAATCTGACCCCATTACAAGCATTCAAAGTGGTGGGAAGGAGGGCATCGCAATATATGCACACACACATCCTTGCTAGAATTTTACATTTACTTAGTTTTGCAAAGATCTTGACTTCAGAGTACAGAAGAGGACTTCTTGTGCTGCCTATGATTCCTTCTCAATTATCCAGGATTCAAGGTGGATGAGCACCATTATTATCAGGTCAAGAAATTTTCAGATCCAAACACAGTTTTTAAACATGAAGGGGTTATTACCTTCATGTTTATATCCTCTTCCTGCCCAGCCTCCAGCCTTCTCTTGAATTCACGTGAAATTGTAATTTGTAACCTCCTTTGATGTGCAGTGATACAGCTCAGCTACAGGAAAATCAAATTCTTGTGTTTGTTTTCAGCCTGGTTCCTACAGGTTCCATTTCATATCACTAAGCTCCTGCATCACAACAGTCAGTGAAGATTGCAGTCCATCCTCATCAAGTCACACATTTTTCCAGCCTGAAAAGTCCAAGCTTCCAAATAAGTGGTTCCTCATCTGGTTGTTAACCTGATCCTCATCTGACTTTTTTCTCAATATTTTCCAGTTGTAATGGGTTCTTTTTAAAATGAGGTAAGCACAATTCCACATATTATTCGAAGTACGGAAAAAATTACATGTTTATGGAATAGCAAAAAGACATTCTTTCTTCTGTTCTTTATTATGCTCTTAGTAATTTCTAATATTTGATTGCCTTTTTTGACCATTAATGAGTATTAAGCTGATTTTTTCATTGAACTACTGTAATACCAGGATCTTAACTTCTCAGTTCTGAGCCAAGTATTTTAAGCATGAAGCTGGATTGCTAATTTTTTCCTCCTGCTTATAAATTCACATTTAGCATGAATTTCAACTGTTACTTAATTTCTCAAAGTCCTTTAGGATGGTTCACAGCTTGATCACATCCTTGCTACCCAAGGTAATTTCCTACCATGACTGCTCTACCTACTTATTCCTTTTCCCAGCTCCTCTCTCTCTTCCCCTTCCCTGGTGAACACGGTCAAACAAACTGATTAGTATCCATCTTTGGACACCTCAAACCCCAGCTGAACAATACAATAAACAACCTACTCCAGGAATCACTTACAATCTCACTAACTCTAATGTTCAGTTAAATAAATAAATAAATAAATAAATGAAACCAATTAACTAATTAGGGCCGTGATAAACAGTTTTTAAACATATATAAGAGTTTGCCCCAAAATGGAAGGGAATAATATGTTTCCTATGTGTAACAGACAGAACTAGGAACATAAATTGTGAACTGGAACAAGACTGAGGCTGGGTATTGGAAAAAATATTTCCTTCTCCTTTCCTAATAGCAAGGATAAAAAGGCACTAAAATTGGGTAAATTGTAGTACCTGTCATCACCATAGGTCTTTAAAAACAGTTTATGTTGGCGTCTGTGGGTATGTTGTTTCATGGTTATACTCAGTCTTTCCTTAGGTAAGGAAATATATGTGCCCTGAGGTCTCCTAAAGACCTCATTTTTCAAGATCCCATAATTATCAAGTAATCTTTCATAGTTACTGAATGCTAGAACATGATTTATGATCTTCAATGGACCATCAGCTGGGTTGATCCTGATTCAAAAAGGTAATGTTGCCCTCTGTTTTCTAGATATATATGCATTCATCTCATCTCATGAGAAGCAATGAACAACCTAAAGGCACTAGAATAGGAAATATACTTCATTATGCAGTCTTCTCCACATTTTATTTGGATTATGTTTTATTTATACTTTTTTTCCCCCCACAATACTTGAGCACACAAGATAAGACACTAACTACTCTATTTCCTTGTGAGTACTCATGTTCTCTGTCCACCAATATTTGACTATTGTCTTATAAGTGAAATTACAATAAATATACTCAAAAAGATTTCCACATCTCATAATTAGCTTCTTTACCAAATGTGCCATCTGTCAGGATGATAATGAAACAGTAATCACACTAATTTTATACTATGAAGTTCTAGAGAACAAGAAGCCTGGCTTCATTTACAGTATTATAAAATGTGCATACAGAATTGAAGTTTTGACTTTTAAACTTTGTGCACACTAATATTTTAATATCTTGATTATAAAACTCTTTTTATTCATTATTGTTTGTTAATCATAGGGTACTTCTCCCAGCAAAACCTAGCTTTAATCTGACAGTAACTTTTCTTTGAAGAGAAAAAACAAGATAAAGACTGGGAAAATAAACCAAAACAAATGTTCATTTAAACAAGGGAATGAAACGCAGCAACACAATTAAAATAAACCCAATATATATTTTAAAACACTGGGTGTTCATAGAGATATTCCATGTCAAAACATTTGCCGATAACTGAATTCTGATGCTCACAAGTGCACATATTTTTTACTTGCACTTTTGCAATTCTGTTTCTGATTATAGATTTCAAGATCTATAGGGAAAAATATATAATTTTCACCCAGCACTTTTCACCTAAGGTATAACTGCGATTTAAAAAAAAAAAAATGTATTTTATTCCAAAGAGGTTTAGTATGACCCTAAAATGTTGGGAAAACAGAAATTGAGTCTAACTCTATTCTCATCTTTATGTTAAGGAAACTTTCCTGTTCAACCATTCAGGTGCCACTCTGGCAGTCACACTCACACAACCTGTGCTGGGACTGAAGCCCCTTGGCAGCAGCCGGGTCCAGGGAGCTTCAGAGAGCTCCAGCGAGCTCCAGAGAACGGAAGTTTTCCCTGCTTGTCTCCCTGCACACTCCCTACACCCCCCTCACTCACACAGGCAGACCAGCTTTCCCTACCGGCTCCACCCCAGATTTCCCATGGCAGAGTCTCAGATGTGCAGATACTCAGAATAATTTAATCATGGTGCAATAACTAAATAACAAGATCGACAGCTAGAGCCTGTGCCTCCAAGCAGGGACCCCGAACATAGGAACCCCTGGGCTTTTATACCCTCACAGTCCAAGCATGGGAAAGTCTGGGGGTCTTAGTTCCTGCTGTCTCTGAGTGGGGTCCATGGCTGGGTCACAGATCCCTGTGCCCATTTTCAGGAAAAGGTTGGCAGGTCACAGCCTCTTGCCTTGGGCTCGAGCTCCTGCCCCGCAAAGCTCAACCTGCAGCTCCGCTGCAGCTGCACACCCAGCTACCTGCACTGAATGTATTCCTAAACATTTAGTAGTCCAAATTATGTAGAACTCTTTAAATCAGTAGAATAACAAATGCTAAAAATCAAGTGAGGAATCAGATTTTTTTCCTTCAGAAAGCACGTTACAAATTAGTTTAAATATAGGAAACAACTGGTTTTAAATTCTATTAGTTATGTCCATTAAAATTATATAAAGCATTAAAGTCTTATTCTCAAAACAACCCCCAGTTTTTACAAAAAACACCAGTTTTTACAAAAAGAGAAGGTCATATAGTTTAGCAGACAGTCAATATTCACCTGTGTCATGGGTAATACAACAGCTTTAATAAAACCTGTAGGTTAGGCGTTTGAACTTCTAAACAGTGTTTTGTGGGAAGCAACTCTAAATCACCAAAGGATAGAAAAAAGATAGAATTGAGTAGTCAAAATACTTTTTCACTCGATCTGACAGTATTTTTTTTTGGTAGAGTAATAAATCACGTTGCTGTAGTCAAATTTCACACCTTCTAAGGCTAACAACGTGTAAGAAACTCTTGTCACACACGGTCCTTGGTTTGCTACATTAAAGAATTAAAATGAAGAAAGGTGGCTCAAGTCAGGAAGCTGATGAAGCATACCAAGACTTCCTAATACTAGTATAAAATTAAACTGTGTTAACTACGTGTTTCTGTTGTATAAATAATCCATTTTTTAAAAGTCCATAATTTACCTTGTTTCCAACTTCTTAATGGATATAGTCAATTATTCCACTAATTCTCAAACAGAAGCTTGATACAATACTACTTGAAAGGATTCCACTACTTCCAAATTTGAAAAGACAAAACTTATCAAAGCTTTAAACTCATACATTATTATTGGAATTATTACTTCAGTTATCATTACTGCAACACTTGGCAATTCAAGATTTAAATCTTTTCTCTCTTGTACATTGTGAAAAATTAATTTTCATAAAACAATACCAGAAAAGAGTTCTAGTATTGTTTTTTTATTTCGGCTACTGCTTTTCTACTTCAGCTGAAGGATGTGGAAAAATTCTCGTTGCTGAATTTATTATTTTCCAAGGCAACACAGTTGCCTTGGTAACTATTTAACTAGTTAACTATTTAGACTTCCTAATTAATTAGTTCACAAAAATGAAAAGCTTCTTTGATTAAATTTTACTTGGGTTGTTTTGGGTTTGAGGCTGAGAAAAAGAACTTAATGTATTCATTTGCTATCTTGCTAGAACAATTCTGTTTGTTTAGGTTCCTGTACTGTGTAATTCTCCTGTAATTAGTAACAACAGTTTGGTAATTGTGTATTACATGTCCATGCAGAAGTCAGATTCAGAGCAAAGCATGTAAGTGCATGAGAGATCTTACTGCATGGCTATGTGACTTTTCCTCTGTCAAATCACTAAGGTATAACTCCCAAAAAAATTTCCAAAAGCCCTGCTGTATTCATCTACCTGTTGATTTCTTTATTTATTGTGCTCTAAGGGCAATTCCAGTCTTAATAAACAATATAATTGTTCATTGTAATATTATGACTAATACTCACATATAGTAGGTAGTATAGATTTGACCAACTGAAGTTTTGGATATTTTGGATTTTGGTTTTGTTGAAAGAGAACAGATTGCTTGCTTGAAAAAAAATGTTATTATAGTTACAAAGCTAGTGTATGACGTGGATTTTTCATTTTGCCCACTCTTTGTCAAGTTAAAAAAACAATTTTTATCTTTTCTGGACTAGTCATGAAAAAAAAAGAAACAGGAAACTAAGTAAAACCTCAAAAAATGTTTTCAAGCCTCAAAAAAGACTCAAATCCAAAACATACACACAAAAACAAATAAAAAAATGACCACACAAAATAACCCACTAAGCTTACACACTTATCTGTAGTTACTACAAATGCAACCTAATGATGAGGTATAGTATGTCTTTACTGATGATTCCACATTGGTCAGCAGTCTCCAAAAATGACTGCAGATGTGTCTGGGATCCTGAGATTCACTGAATACTGACTAGCTGTTAGAAGCAGTTTTCCATTACCAAGCAAGTGGGGAAATGTACGTTACAGAAACAGTTATGTAAAGGAGCAGGAACCATTACCCTTGGTCAGTGAACTTGGAAACAGATGAGAATATTGAAATCTCCTCTTTGGACATATTCTAAGATACATAGGGAAAGAAAGTGTATTGTGTCCTCCAGGATGGATTCTTTTGTGTGTTCTTCTATTCTCTCTTCTTCTTCAGACCAAAATGATGACAAGTATCCAGTTCCTTAACAATTCAAGTCTCTGTTTTTAATTTAAGTAATGTGAACTTTAATCCTATACTTCCTTAAAATTAGAGACAAACAGAACAAGGAGGTAATATGAGATACATATGATCCATATTGAAGCTGTATGGACATTTAAAAAGTTCTGAAATTTAGATAAATATTTTTTGATCCTATGGTTGGACATACTTATTTGTCCTAATTTAAATGCTTTCAGAGGTAACATTATATTTCTATTCAACTTCAAAGGCTGCATAACAGGTATTCACATTGCCATATTCCATTCAGTATTTCCATATTGCCTGGCAGTAGGAGGGAAAAAAACCAAACTGCTCATCAAAAAAAAAAAAACATAAATCAATAATAATAATAATAATGGGAAAAATTAAAACCAGCTGTAAAGTGCTAAGAAAAATATCAAGATGAATCCAATTATTACCTTTTTTAAAGCAAAACCCTACATTTCCAGTCATGAAACCATTCGTATTGTTTTTTCTCTTCCATACATGCTGGCAAAGCAGACATATCCTGTTTACAGAACTCCCAAATTTTGTCTCACAGTAGTTACATTCTGTCATTCTGCCAAAGGGACATGAGTCTTCCATATATCTTGAGAGCACTGTTTTTCCTCAAATTACACACTACTACTCCCACTTGCAATATTGAAGACACAATTTTTCAATAAATACTAGTTTATTTACTGCATAAATTAATATTAGGAACACTGTTTACTAAAGTATGTATCCAAGGACTAAAGCAAAGTTTAGTATCAGCTTATGAACCAATAAAGGTTCATAAAAGATTCAAGCTATGTTTTTTATTTCTGCAATTAGAAAAGTTTATACAGGTCTGCTGCAATATGACAAAATTAATTTTAGGAACTCCACACAAAAGTCATACTGCACAAATATTTTGGTCCCAAAATACAGACGTCACAGTCATGCAATTGAATCAGGAAGAGGCCACATGAATATATCATCTTAGGCTTTTCTTTGCCTTAAACAAATCTTCTGGTAAGCAGTATGTGTTGATTTCTTAACAAAGGTGTTCTCAGGCACATCACATTGTAAATCACCAAAAAACCCATGAATAAATGAAGGAAAGCAATATCCAGAGCAGATTTTAAATCACTGTTGGGGGGGGGGGTGGAGGTGGATTCTCAGCAGATTTAGCTTTGCTTCCAATTACTTGTTATTGGTTGTTTTTAATGTCTTTTTATAAATTAAAAGCCTTTATTTGCTTGGTAGTAACGTACCGAGGCCTTTCTTCCCCCAGGAAGCATACAAATTTCTCCCAATAATCACAACCAGTTCGTTGCAAATGGATACTTATGATGACAGCAGAATTCTTTGATGGAAATTCACACAGCACCACCTGACAGTTCTCAGAAGATTTTAAAAATAGAGTTGGGGTTTCCGTTGTCAGTCTACTCCTTCAACAGTGGTTGGACCAAAGCCTAACCGTAACTCTGGAACAAACTTCCATACCTTATAGCGAGACATCAGCAAGGCACAATAAGCAAATATACAGCAATAAAACAGTCAGTCCTTGCAACAAAAAAACCAAACCAAAACAAAAAAACTTCTGGATGAAAAGTTGTTTCAGAAAGTTAAGTAGTCCAGTATTAACCATTTTGCTTCTTTTTTTTCAATGCAACTTCCAGGTTGTATACTTGTCATTGAAGCACTGACATAGTTTGCTGTCCTTTGTATCACAGCTTTCCCCGCCTCTCCCTTCGTGCAGTTGTTCATGGAAATGAGATAGCATGAGACAGTGACCACCAAGGAACATCCCCACCAAATACCAAGACCAAATCTAATATTCAAAAATATTTATCCATCATCAGTCATAAAAGCTGAGAACTAAATATTCTTTAAAAATCACTCCTTTGATTTCAAACTGTAATGCAGGAAAGAAAGAAGCCTTACTAATAGAGCTGGGGGTGAACTACCCATGCAGATCAGCTTGGTGCAAATCAGGGGCAAATCAAACATGTCCTTTCCTGTCAGGCAAAGTCCTGTCTTGCTTTAAGAAAGGAAATGACATTAAGTATACACATTAATTAACAGCATAGCAGATTGACTAAAAACATCAAGATATATCCCATGCTGACCAAGGAATAGAATTATCCAAGAAAGATGTATCCTGCATAAGCACCTTATCATTATTTACTGAATGGACTTGTTAGAGCAGGTCCCATGGAGGGCCACGGAAACAGTCAGAGGGTTGGAGCAACTCTACTATCAAGAAAAGCTCAGAGAGCTGGGGGTTGTTCATCCTGGAAAAGATAAGGCTCTGGGGAGACCTCAAGGAAGCATTTCAATACTTAAAGTGGGCTTATTAGAAAGACGGAGAGAGACTTTCTACCAGGGCTTGCAGCGACAGAATAAGGGATAACAGTTTTAAAGTGAAAGAGCGTAAATTCAGATTGGACACAAGAAAGAATTTTTTTAGAGTAAACGTGATAAGACACCAGAACACGCTGTCCAGAGAAGTTGTGGATGCCGCATCATTGGAACACCACTCTGAGCAACCTGATCTAGTGAAAAACGTCCCTGCCTGTGGCAAGGGGCCGGACTATATGATCTTTAAAGGTCCCTTCTGACCCAAACCATTCTATGATTCTATGAATTGTGATGTCAGTATTTGCATGCTTTGCAACTCTCACATTCATGACCTATGGCATAATATTATATGATCAAATGAAGAAATTACTAGATATATTGGGAAAGGAGAGCATTACAGTTCATTTTAGTGAAGCATCCTTTTGGAGGGAGAAATGAATGTAAGAAACATTATGTTTCTATTGCATAATTGTATATATTTTGTTTGTTTTGCCCATTTGTTTTACATCTGGTGCAACTGATATACTGGCAGGTTAACCAGTTAGCAACAGAAGGATATAGACATCCATAGTGACAAACTTACTTTCATTTCACAAATTAACTGGTAACTGAAGTTCACAATCGTAAGAGACTTTGGCATAATAAACTCAACCTGCAAGGTTTAACTTACAAATTTTTAGTGTTTGAAAGATGATCAAAAATATTGATGGAATAGCCTGTGTCTTGTCTCAATTACAGATGAGCCAATTTCAAAAACTTGACACCTGACAGCAAGAAGGAATCCAAATAGAAGCTGTCAGCCTTTTGGAATCTTAGTGCATGACCACTGCCACATTGGTAAAGATGTCAACAGCAACAGACATTTAGATCATATCTATTTCAAAATGAGAATGGATGTGCACCATATTTAGCGTATTCTTTAAATCATGTATTCTGTATATGACTGTTCTCTCTAAACTATCAAGTATGAATATTTCAGATATTTATTTAATATCACAATTTGTTTAAAATGTAAGATTTCCCTTTTGGGTTAACAGTTTTTGCTACAAAATTTAAATGCTGACTTTAAGGCAAAAGTCCTATGGATCTTTTTAAAGAACCCCATACCATTCAGGATTTTATACATTGTCCTCAACCGTTGGCAGAAGGAATACTTAGTATGAAGCTTTGAAAATGAGGGACATACAGTAGGGCAAAAAATTATCTATCTTAAATTTTAGGAACTCAAACAAACTAGAAAAGGTCCTACAAAAAGATTTTTAAAAGCAGACATTTGCTCAGTCAGTATATGAAGTTTCAGGCTAGCTGCTTTCTACACAACAATAGAAGAACCTTTTTCAAATGTATTTTTTAAAAATAGTATTCTCAGAGGAGATTTTACAATGTCATGGTGACCTGAATTTAATTCCTATCCTTGTCAGGTGTAGGCAGCAGAACCGCAGAAAAATGGGCAGGAGCATTCAAACACATACACAGTGTTTGCAAGACCCAAGAATTTGCACGAGATCTCAGAGCCAGAGTGAGCCTGTGAATAGCCAATAAATATTTACACGCTACTTATCCAGAATTTAGGAGCAAGAGAAAAAAAGGGGGGAAGGGAAAAAAAAATTAATTAAAAAAAAAAAGGGTGTGTGAGCTGGAATGTTACTGTCTAAATTTTTTTTTTTTTTTTTGCAAAGGACCCAAAGATGATATGACATCAATTATGAGATAAGACAGGTCTGAAGCAGAACTGCAAGGTACCACAGGCTCTAGAATTGCTTAATACCTGTCTTTTAATTGTAACTATTTTATATCTTGGGGAAAACAATTATAGGTTTTAAAGACTTATCAATCATGAAAGCAGAGATTTAGATTAAATCTGAGGCTTCTTCCCAAAACTTTCTATAGACAAGACCAAAATATGGCTGTGAACACATAGCAAATGAGCTCCCAGAATTGGTAAGAATGGAATAAGTATGAAACAGATTCAAATGTTTAAATGTATACAGAAGGGATCACAAACAATACAGAGAAAGAATTCTAAAGGAACTACAATACCAATAGCTACTCTATACTAGTGAATATAAAGATATATTAAGGTATGTTTGGGCTTGTTCAGTCAATTATCAGATACATTAGGAGATGTAGAGAACATTGAAGAGTTTTTACATGCAATGCTTCTCTTCAATTCATTAAACTTCTCCAATTATGTGCTTATTGGAAGAATGTCAGAATGGTGTGGTACTATATATGTACGGTACTATATATTACCTAGACAAAAAAAATTTCTGGGCAACGCTTTTAAAATTTATTAGAAAATCAATATGTTTCAATGGTAAATTCCATTCTGTGGACCTAGAGGCTATATACCTATTACACTATATACCTATATACACTATTCAGCATCAACCACAACTACTTCCCCAATGTTAAACCACAGAATTAAAAGAAACTTTATAATTCATAGAGTTATAGTGCCTACAAATTATTTTAAAGTGTGCTTAACATGAGGATATAATGCCCTTGAAATCCAGCTATAGCTTCCATTTCCACTATGGATATGTACATACCTGTTAGTTTATCATGTTTTCTGCGCATAAAACTTTTCAAATAAGAGTCTGCTAAGATTAATTGCATTCTTATTTCAACTAAAAATTCTAAAAACCATAAATTACTGTCATGTATATTTGAAGCTGAATTATTTCAGAAGTGAGATATTTTTGGCAATTCTTTAAAACAAAAACCTCACTATACTCAGTAATCATCCACATCTGTTACAGTTGAAAATAGAAAAGGCATCAAATGCAGGGAACATTACAACAGAAATCTTTCAAACAGGATTTGAAAAGCATAGCAGATACTGTAACAGCTTTCATACAAAGTACATTTAAAAAAAGCAGAATAAAGTAGAAAAGATAGCACAGAAATAAAATGTGAAAATTTAAATACATTCAACTGCTGTCCATTCCATATCAAGCATTTACACATATTACACAAGCTGGGCTATAGAAAATGAAATGTTCGAGGTTTAGACAAGAACTGGCAGGGTCAGGATATTGAAAGAATGTAAATGAATCATATCCATCAACTATATCCTCCAAAATCAAAAATTCAAACCCTCAAGAAACAGCTGCATGGCAGTTTCTCCTGCATAGTGATTTAAATCTTACAGTTATTGCTACTCCAGTAAGAGATACCTACAAATCTGCAAGCAGTAGCAGTCTTTAAAGAGTGACAAATCAATCACCATCCTCTAGGAAGCTGAGTGGAAATGTGTGAGCTAACTACATGTTCAGTCACTGATGTCATTACATTGGACCTATAATTGAGAACAAGTACAGTTACTGGGAATAGAATGATTCCTATAAAATAAGATAAATACTTCTCAGTGTTATCTAATTGATGTTACAAAGCATAATAAAGACATATTAATTTGCTTTAGTTTTTTTTCATAAATTCAATAGTGGACTCTGACAAAGGAAAGTTGACTTCTACAGAAAAATCGGTATCACTGTATTTCCCACTGCTTCTGTCCCAGATAAGATGTTAGCAGTGCTTGCTTACTTGTGAATCTCTTTATAAAGTTCACTTAAGAAGTCTGTAGCACCTGTTCATATAAAAAATCAGCCAGCACATTCACTAGCAAATTAGAGCCAAACTGATACATTTTCAGCAGAGAAGTTCACAAAATTTAACTACACCACTTACACCCTTTGCACTTTACAAATTCACATCCAATTATGTTCACCAGCCAGCCACATCACAATAAGCAAAGAATACCCTACCCTCTTGCCTCCGGAAAGAAGGAGGTGACCTGCAAGATGAAGGGAATGGAACCAGGTCTCTGCTCAAGGCAAGAGGTGAATCCGCTCCCAGCCTACCTCACGTTCCCAGGTGCCCTGATACAATAGGTATGAGGAACTTAGAGTCAGGTGCACTACAACATGGACAAAGGTTCACAGGTTGGAGGAACTGTCCAGGGTGAGTCAGTCTAGCCACCATATCATGACTGCCTCAGTTATAAAAAAAAAAAAAATGTCATCAGTGACTCCCTTTTGAAAAAAACAGAGGGACCAATATGTCAATCAGACTCAACCCTTAGGGAATTCTGCTGTCTCCTTGGGGTCCGGGTAAGAGATTGTTACCAAGAAACTCCCCAGTTATCCATTGCTGGTTTTTCATGTGGGCAGCAATGAAGCGCTAAAAGCAGCCTGGTGGCTATCAAGAGGGATCTCAGGGCCTTGGGATAACTGGTTGAGGGATCTGGAGCACAAGTAGTGTTCTCTATCCTGGCAGTTTCAGGGAATGCTGGGAGTAGGAAAATCACACAGATGAATAAGTGGCTCCAAGCCTAGTGTTACTCGGCAGTATTTTTTTTTTTCTGATCACAGATCAGTTTACACAACACGGAGCCTGCTGGCAACAGATGGGGCACACCTGTCCCAAAGCAGAAAAAGAGTCTTTGCACAGGAGTTAGCAGGGCTAACTGAAAGAGCTTTAAACAAGTTTTGAAGGGGGAAAGGGATAAAACCAAGCTTGCTAAGATAAGCCTGGGGGCAGCACATCAGGGACCTTATCACTCTGCCTGAATGGAGATTGCAGCCCAGTGTCAGTCTCCTCCCAGCTAACAAGAGACAGGATGAGAGGAAATGGTCTAAACCAGAGGAGGTTTAGACTGGATCTTAGGATAAGTCTTCACTGAAAGGGTGGTCAGACATTGGAACATGCTGCCCAGGGAAGTGGTGGAATCATCATCCCTGGATTCAATGTGGCACTTGGGAACATGGTTTAGTGGTGAACACAGTGGTGCTAGTTAGTGGTTGAACTCAACAGTCTTAGAGGTCTTTTCATTTTCCAACTTTGACAATTCTGTGATTTTATCTTGAGTTGCAAGTGACCTTTAGAGACTGTTTAGTCCTACCCCTGTGCTCAAAATAGAGTCAACAGCGGTGAGGTGCTCAAGATCATTTCCAGTCAAGTTTTGAACATGTCCTGAGACAGAGACTCCACAGCCTTTCTGGACCACCTGTGCCAGTTTGACCATCCCCAACAAAATAAAAAAAATTCTTTTCAGGACCAGGACTGAAGTTTGATAGTGAAACTCTCTAGATTCACAAGCACAGAAAAATTTGCAGTTCCTTCAGTTGTCAGCCCAGGCCCTCTGCCTAATACTTGGGCCTCGTACTTGCCAGCTAGTCCAATTTGAAGTTTGCAAGGCAAATTACACATGCATGGCAGTCACACTCCAGGTTAGGGGAAAATGTAAACTCCAGTGTCACCCCCACCAGCTGGTGCTTAAGCACACAGGTCCTATGAGCCACAGTTCCCACTCCAGCTGCTCACACTAAGACCCTTACTTTATTTCACTCAGTCCAGACCCCTATAGCTTGCACCTAGGACCAATGACCCATGGTCCTACAACAGTAGTCAACACTGAAACCCTTGCTTGCTCCAGTTGCTGGTACAGAATGTGTCCTATCACCCAAAGTCTGATTCCAGTTGCTGGCTCAAATTCACTCACCCCAGTCCACCCAGTCGCTGTCAATCCTTCTAAGATCTATGGACTCTAGGGCTATTGATGAGGACACTCTTACTTGCTCCAGTTGCTGGCACCACAAACACAGGGGCCACTTCATCTGAGGTCTGATTCCAGTTGCTGGCTCCAAATTCAACTTCTAATTTCCTCAGTTGCTAGCATCATTCCTTACAGCAAACATGCATAGGGTAAATAGTGAGTATTTAATAGGATCAACTTCAGTTACCAGGCACAGGGCTGTCAGGCAAGCAAACCGACGGGACACAATTTATACAAGACAAGCCCTTTTTATATCTCCTCCTGTCTATTCCCTAGTAGCACCTTATTCTTCCTCAATCCCCTTTCACTTATCAGCTTAGCCTAAATTTTGCAGAGTCCTACAGGACCCTCAAGTATTCAGAACCTTCATGTTTCCTGCCTTATCAGTTAAAAAGCCCAAATGGGTCTTCTCCAAATGCTGTCTGTAGGTTCTTAATGGACCATCAATTAACAGCTGAAGAGTTTTGGTCTTTGTCATTGTCTCCATTTTCCCATGACTACTATGTTTGTATCTCTGTGTGGTTTTGTTTATCTAGCAATCCACTCCACTTCATTCCTTCTTCTTTGTTTTAAGAATAAAAGGAAAAATATTCAGCATTGATTTTAGTGACGCTTGGGGAAGGAAATTACTTGGGAAAAACAGTAAATTCTTGAAGTTTGTAATTTCAAAACCAGCAACAATTGGTACACTGCTTGATCAGCACTTTGCACAACAGAAAAAGGTAAGGGCTTCACAGCATGTTAGGTTTGCATATTATCAAAATACACGACCCAAGATGTATAGAACACGAGTGTGCTTTTTAATACTACACCATCATAAACACCATTGGTTCAGCTGATTGCCAATGCAAATACAATGCAGCACAACTTATAAGCAACGGAACAGAAGAAATTTTTGGTTTTGATACCCTATTTCAAAGGCATACACTCTTCTCTTTCAGAGAGTTACAAATTTTCTCCCTCAAGTTTACAAGTTACTGTGTTTGAACTTTCAAAATTCATGATAATACTTCTTGCTTCCATGAAAGCTTAGTTACCACTGGAGAGCTAAATTAGATTTTCTCATCAGGAATACTGAGGCTTATTTTACGCTTGCACATATGCTAAGTTGGATTCATCTCTTTCTCAACATATGAAGAAAAAGAAAATTACAAAATTACAAAATCTATCACCACTTCAAGCTGTCTTGCAGGGAAACTGTTATATTCCCACTGTGGGTTTCTACCACAAAAATTACTGCTCGACATCTATGATTTCAAAATGTTCGTGTCTACAAAGATCATCTGGAGAAAGAAAATTACTAGAGATATGAATCTTCAAGTATTTTGTGACTTTTTTTTTTTTCAAATCTAGATCCACATTTTTCTTCATACAGAACTTCTGTTCCTCTAAACTTGCAGTGGATAACGAGCAAAACCTCTCATTTTATTTTTATTACCAGTAGATCAGTGAGTTGTTACATCAACAATTCCACTCATACTTCAAACAGAAGTATCAGTGAGATAGTCAGAGATTTAGAATGCATATGCTAGACCTTCTCTTCATATGAGTTTCACAAGAAAAACAGACAGGCCTTAAACCAAAATATAGAAAGATAAGTAAATCTTCAGATTTTAATAGAATCGTCTTAACAAATCAGACTGAAAACTAATTCAGTGGCAAATGACGTGTCTTAAGTAAGAGAACAGATAAGAACTAATTTTGTATAGATGAGTCCAGAGAGGACCAAAAACTTGGAAATGACTGGACCAACTAATGTGACACAGCACTCTGTCATTTCTGAGCCACTAACATTTGCAACACTGAGATGTTACCAAATCTAGGATGGGAAATCCGCAAAAATCACAGCTGTTATAGCCTCAATGTTTCTGTACATACATAATATATTTTTTTATTTCTATGCCTTCTTTTTCATGTAGACACTAGCATGCTTTCAAATATGTCACAGAGTTTATTCAATGGGAGTACACTGATGGCAAAAACTTGAGTACAAACAAATCATCCATTTGTTATAAGTTATGGAGAAAGAACACAACTGAAATTTCTGAAACACAAACAAGCTAGCAGGAATTCAAGCCACTGACCTAAACAATGAAGGCACAGTTATACAACATTAGCATGGAGAAAAAGCTCTTCAAACTAACACACCTGGCACCACTCCTGTAAAATTTGGTATTTGCTTCCTTTATAGCTTATTCAGGATTAATAAATATTCTGTCTCTGCTACAGACTTCTTGTTGTCTCCATATAAATGTCATCTCAAATTATCACTTTGGTTCCATAAAGTGTATCATAGAATATAGCTGAAAAGATGAACTTTAATTTCTGTAAAATTCTGTAACCATTAGGATTAAGTCCAAAGCATAGATCTTTAAAATTAGGTTATCAGATTTGTTTTGTGGGGGGTTTTATGTTTTGGTTTTATTTGTTTGTTTTTGTTTTGGGGGGGGGTTAGGTTTTTGTTTGTTGTTTTTTGTTTGGTTGTTTTTTTAAAATAAGATCTGCACATCCACCTTCTGTTATCAGTTCTACCAGTTCAGTCCTGACACACACTTTACCCCCACGAGTCAACTGGCCTCCAGTCAGAAATAGGCAATGTCATTGTGAGAGCAAATGCAAACGGCAACTTCTGTAGTAATCAAATTCACTGGAAGTTACAAAATTTGTTTTACATCATATCCCATTGAAAACAAAAGGTAAATAATTACTGCACCTAGCACAAGCACTTCAAAGAATGGCTCTGTATAATTCTTTCTAATGGGGAAAGTTTTGGCTGATACCTGAGAAGTTAGTCACAGAAAAGTTGCTAAAAGTCAACAGTACCTTCAGAAAAGCACAGTTCATTCAAATTGACAAGATTTGCATTATATTATTCTACTATTACTTACAATACAGAGAACATTACAGAAGATTTACACTATCACCAGCAACAGGCTGGAAATATTTGGCAAGTGGCAGTAGCTCTGTCATCCTTGGCAGCCAAAATTATAATGATGATTCAATAATGATTGGATGACTGGGTATTAAAATGCAAAAAACAACCAAAACAAAAAACTACAACCCACCAAAAAAACCCCAAACTCATACACCCCCCAAAATTATGCAAGAGCATACAAGAGCATATTCTGCCTAAAGTCACTGAAGATATTACAGTGATATTAGTAAGGTAATAACAAATTATTTGACATAATGTCACCAAGTCCCATTACTCTTACATTAGTCTTCCTTCTCTGTAGTCAATAGTGCATTCTTACAAATGCCTTACAAAATAATTTTTTAACATCCACAAGAAACTGTTGTAGAGTCACAGTAAAAAGATAAAATTGAACCTATTTGTCTTCAGGTAAATTCTAGTTAAATTTTACATGTATACCTGTATGCTCTGTGGTTAAATCTGGTTGTATGCTGGAGATCTTTTGGAACATCTCTTTCTCCTCAGACAAGATTTTTAGGCAGAAATAGAGAACAGAAGGATAACCAGGCACAGAAAACCTTCCAACTTTATTTGATTGCTTAGTAACTAGCTGAACATGTAAAGTACATGTTCTTGTTAAATGATTACACCAAGATAATTACATGCACCAAGAAAATTGCAAGCATGCATATGGCTGTTTAGCCCCTATATACACACCTTTCATCAAGTTGTTTAAATATACAATACTTAAGCATGTTTTCATTGAGCATACCATAACAAGGAGTCTTTTCACTTTGCAGTTATTTACTAAATAACTGAATAACCACTAAAAAACTACTAACATAGTTATTTACTAAATAGCTAAATGCTGACTGATCATGCTGTCACCTGTAGTTTTCAAATGAGAAAAATCTACTGATGAAACTGAAATTTCAGGCCTCCATAGTAGGTTACATAGTGTCTTTAGTCAACTTAAGCAGCATGAAATCCCTTGTGAGTGTAGTTGTTATGATAAAAACTGAGTTAATTGCTAGGAATAACATTTCCTTTGCAGAGATAAGAGCCAAATAACTGAATCATAAACACAGAAGATAAATGCATAACAAGTATATAGGGCTGAATGTTAAAATCACGAAACCCCAAACTAGAATACAGACACTTTTGACAAGTGAATCAAACACATTAGAAACATATTTCTGCACTTTCATTCATAAAAGATTACAAACATACAGATCATCCTTAGTGATTACTTCTCTTCAGTTTTATAGGAGAACTCAAAAAAAGGGGCTTTACTTAAGGCTTTATCTGATGATCATTATTAAATACTCTTCAAATACTGCTACCTATAAAATCTGAGGCAGATTTCATTCCT
>VZRE01015341.1:8221-39297 GCA_013396775.1 Cephalopterus ornatus
TTTTTTTTTTTTTTTTTTTTTCCCATGCTGTCCTCTGCATATAACAATCTCCCTGGACTGGAAACTTGCTATCAGAGACAATTCACTAGGTGGCACATGGGAAAGTCTTACACACGTAATTATGTGTTTTAATTAGTACTAAAGGGAATTACATGTACAAATACTTTTGGAACACTGTTTCATGCAAAGCAGAAAGGTTATTGAACTTCTATTAAAACAAATGAAGTATTTCAAGAACAAAAGGGAGAGATGTTTTCCTTTAATGTTAATGATTTTTACCTCTTAGTTGTAGTCCCTAATCTGATCATCTGCACTAGTATAATGATTCTATGAGGAGGAAAGGGACTCACCTTCTTTCAAGAACAGTTTATATTTTTGCATGTCTTAACAAAGGAGGAATGATTTCTTTATATTCATTTTAAAAAGCCACGTAAAAGCTTGATTTACTAAGTGAATAAACATGTACATGAAAAATCCTTGTGCTCTTTTAGAATTTTTATGATTCTTGTTTATTGCAATCAGAAAAAAAAATTATTGCTTATAGTACTTAGAGGTCATGATATGGTGGGAGAAGGAGACAAAAGCAAGTTGACAGAAACATTAACATATTCTGAATACACTGGCAGTCTTGTGTGCCATAAACTAACAGAAAAAATTAATTAGTTACACTGTACCATTTGTAATCTTGTTTGCCCTACATAGAAAAGCAAAATAATAGCAGAAAGAAAAATATAATTGTAAGCAACATAGGTAATGAATTATAAAGAGCAATTTAGTTCTTCAGTGATATTTTCTTCATTTGTTTGGAAGGAAATGTTGAAATTCCTGAAGGAAACAGAATTGTCATATATTTTATGGTTGCTTTTTTAAAGTTAGAAATTGAATATTAATCAGAAACATAAGCATGTTTTATAACTGGTAAATTCAGATGCTCAACTGAACTTCCATGAACAATCTGAATATGGGAGAATATATGATTTAGGAATAAAACTTACAAGTCTCCTCAGAGATTTATCAAAGAAAAGAAGTCCTTTTGTGACTGATTATACCTGGAGATCTCTTAATGAGCAGCAACTGAAAGCAATTGATTTTACAAGCTAACCTTTTTTTGTATGTATCCCCGTAATCTATAAAAGGAAATGCTAGGATATATCACAAAAAGATTAAATAGGTGCATTGTCAATCATAGTACTCATACACAAATGTTTGCAAGATCAACACTCAATTAAGTATTTAGAACAACAAAGACTGAAGTCATATGATTTTCAACACTAATTACTTTTCCCTTTACAACTGTGGAATCCACGAGTAATATTTTCTCAATTAATGCGGGTAGCTCATTACACTGAAAAAACAAAATTATTTGAAATGTCTGTTTCTTGTTAAAAGAAATATGAAGGAATTCAGCCCTGGAATTTCACCGCGCTTACTAGATAAGTGACATGCATAAATCACACCTGTCATTTTACAGATGAAAGGATTTGATGGGATATGAATTGCAACTACAAATCCTTCATATATGAGTAGGGTAGTAGACAATCTCAGGTTCAGTTCTCTAAGTCATGATTTGTTGACAGTAGTGGCCCTGATAATTAGCAGCAAGTTTTTATAATATTTAAGGAGTAAACTTCAAGGGTCACTGCATTTAAATCGAACCTCAAGTTACTTTGAGTTATGGAATCAGAAGGTTGGCACCTCATAAATCCACTTGTATTCTTAACTAGTATTGACAGGGGTCTGTTGCAGAATTATATGACTTCTGATTTATTTTATATGGGAAATGAAGTACTTGCTGTGGAAGTATTGCAATACTGGAAATTCTCAGAGGATGGCTTTATTGTATTAATAGAGCAATACAAACAGAGCTTAAATTGTCTATTGTTCCATACCTTGCAAAAAATGAGCCTGTAAGGGTACTAAACATTTCTTTATACTAAACACTGAAGAAAGCTTATTTTTACGACTACGATCCAACAGCTAGACCTGGCATTATGAAAGCTACCCAGCCTCATATCAGATCAGCAGCAAGTCAGGCAATAAGAACTTTTTTCTTTCAATATTACTCAATATATATATAAACTGCTTCCTCTTAAACAATCTTCTCACAGGGTCCTAGGTTCATCCACCCTAGCATCAAAGAGAAAGCCATTTCCAGATTTAAATAAATCACTATTTGAAGGTGCCTCTCCCTTCACGGGCTATAAAGGGAGCTTGGACTTATTGTATAAAAGGGTGAGAGAACTTCAAGCAAGAATAAGGACTGCCAGGCTTAGATCAAATTGACATCATTGTTCCCAACAGCATATGCCAATAGGACCTGTAAGTTCTCTGGAGTAACTGTATTTCCTATTACCACCAAACGGGGGAATCTTGCTGAGCTGCTATACTACACTACATGTGTATGTGGAAGAGATCTTCTTGGCATATGGAAGAATGGTGTCAGCAAGACTGGAGACCATCTGGACTGCAGTCAGTAGGTATGTGTGGGCCCATACTGCCTGATGTCTCACTGCCAGCATTTCCCATTCTGTTTTCCAGAAGAAAAGGGCCACCTTGAATGCCTTGATCTCCTCCCACTTCAGGCAAGCCTTGCAGAAGGGTGACCTCCAGGCACATGGGATTCTGGACTACACAGGTCTCCTTATTGGGTTCTGCTGTTATACAACTTTCCAGACAGTGTGAGAATATCACAATCCTGCATGAGCAGCCTCAGAAGATATAGCTGCTAAGTCTCCTAACTGCTCTGTGACAACAATTCCTCTCACACATACAATTCTTTTACTCTGTTTCCTCGCTTTTCTGCTCCATCTAAACGCTAATTGACAGGTTCTATAACTATCAAATTCATAAAATATTCATAAAATGTGGAGCATGCTGCTCCACATTTCACTGTTAATTAATGGAAAATTGTCCACACAGGAACATGTTCATGGGCATGGAGCAGTTCTTAGTGTACCCATGTTTCCTGCAGCAAGAGGTGGACCCTGGTGAAAATGTATATTAACTGCAGTCCCTCTTCCACCTCCTCAAGAAGCCCCTGTTGATGTTAACTTTTGCTCCTTTTCCTTTTCTTTATCTCTGTAAGGCCTGACCCCTAGCATCTTATGTTGGCCCTGGTCATTCCTGACACCAGGAAAAGGAAGTTGCATAGGGACAGGGGACAACTGCAGACTCTGTTAACTGTTGCCTTGTCCTGTCATATTTCCATACATCACGTCATTAGTGCCTAGCTGTCCTTGGATGATACTTTCAAAGAATGATGAGGGATTTTGGAGGACTCTGCTTGGTGTCTCCTCGTGTTTCCCTGTTCTTATGTTTGTGACAAATTAAATTCGACGTGATAGCTGGATTCTGGAAGTCCTCAAAGTTAGAGATTTTCAGATTTAACCTCTACGCTACTAGGATTAAAACTGTCAATTACCCTCTTCTTTATTTTGACCAACCTTATACTTCAGCTCCACAATTATAAATAGATATGTAACAATATTTTGTGTGAACAACAATCAGTCTTTCTTTGCTTTGCTTTATACTTGCTGTTTGATAACCATTGGGTTGTTCCTAACTGGTGCATGGAGAGATTTGGTGAATAACAGTTCCCAATTTACTTTTGCTATATGATATATGACTTTATAGGCCTTCTCTACATATCTTTCTTTATATGTCGTCCTCAGTTCCCATTATTAGTCTTTCAAATGAGGAGTTAAAAAATATTTATATTATTATGTGTGGTACTGATAGCCCAAATGAATTCTTCCTCCCCCCCCCCCCAAATATAAGATAATGCTAGAAATGAATGTGGTATTTGTTTTGGAGTCTTATTATTAATTTTTTGCAATACATGATGTTTCCTGTTTATTTTCTTCGTCAGAATAATTACCCCCTTCTTATTCTAGAATTTTCTTGAATCACCTTAATCACTGTTAACTCCTTGATTATTTTGAAAAGAGACAACCTTTGCATATAATCACTGTCCTATTGGTAGTGATAGGTTAACTCCCCTATGGAATTACAGTAAAATTATGAACAAAATAATTCCATGTCCCTGTTACATATTTATTTGTCTTTCACAGCATTAGAAAAATATTTTTACCTTCTTGTTGCTATTTTCTTTTCCGTTCACCTCTCTATACTCTTGTTTCATATATTATTTTTCTCTATTTATTTATGGTGTCTTTTGTTCATATTTTTTCACAATGAGTACTTCAATAAAATGTTACTTCTTAATCCTACTAATTTATCTCACTGGAGCACACACGACTATTCAAATAATGATGTGATTTTGTCTTGAACTCAAACAAACTTTGTTTGAGTCTTGTTTTATTTTTATTAAGTACTCTGTCAGTTTTCAGAACTGTAAGAAATAACAAAGAGTATATTTTTTAAAAACTACAACATTTTATAAATAGTAATAAAGACCAGTAGAATCATTAGTCCTTATCCTGATGGTTTAAAGAAAACAGCCTAAAACAAAACCATGATTTCTTTCTCTCACAAGCCTAAAATTCATGAAGCAGTATGCTGCATCTCCTGAAAGAGTTTAGGAATGGCTGCTTTCCTCTGGGGCATTGCAACTTCATACCACTTTCTTCCTCTGAGCTGTGCCTAAGTGGAATAATTGAACCCATAATTTGCAGTTACACTAGCGGGAATGCAATTATAAAGATTCTCACTCCTAAAACACATCTTTTTTTCATTTGATTTAGGCACTTAGGAGTCTAATTCCTATTGACTTTCAAATGTGATTTAGCCTCTTGTGCCAGATTTGTAAAGGTATTTAGGTTCCTAATTCCTGTAATCAATGGAAGATAGTAGCCTTTAAAAATCTGGCCCTGAGGTGCATAATTTCTATTGACTTTCCTAAGTGTCTAAGCCACTTTCAAACTTCTGAGTCACGCAGGTGTTTTTGAAAAGTCACTAAATAGTGTCTACCAGAAAACCCTCTCCAGTCACTGGGTGAGTAGTAGCTGCATTAGAGTGTGAATGCTCTTAGCCTTTTATGGAGGGAGCTGACACTGCCTGCAGTTGGAGAGATGGGACAGAAATAAGTGATTCATTGATTAGATGTAATTACTATATAAGGCACGACTCCCAGACTTATCTTGCTCACATACCATGATCACCATTATTGTTATTGCAGCTAATGGCACTCATGTAAAGCAGTAACTTTTACCCTTGTCTATACAGGTAACAGAGCTAGACTTTTAAGGCATCAGTCATATTTTGGTATTTTATTGGTAAATTTAGTTCTTTATCAGCAGTTTATTCTATGCAAAATGTTAGTTATTAGTCTCTCTAAATGCTCAGTTAAAACACAACCTAATCTTTCTGGATAAATAATATAAAGAAGGTATTTGATAATTAAATTTATTCCATTTTGCAGTCAGCAGAAGTACAGTGCATAAACTTCGAGTGTGTGTCGTTTAAGAAAGGTGTAACCAGAACACTTGTTTTCCACAAGTGGTGGATCATATGCTAGTTTTAGATCATATACTTCCACTGATGTCAAATGGATTTTCTGATTCATATCTGAAGATGTCTTTCGCTCTTTCTATGCTGATAAGAATAGACATTGTTCATTTTTGATATAAATTACACCCAGATTGAATCAGTATGCTTTGAAGCCCTGTGTGTCTTCTGGCATTGATGTACTGGTGCATATTCCATAGCAACATGTTGGTAAGGGTATATACAGAGAGATGGTGTGGATGGAAGGTTAGGCAATAAGGCTCCATAACCTTAAACTTGTTGTGTTAAACATTTTATAGTAAATGTTGCCCTGAACATAGACAAAAATTCTGTTTCAGACACATATTTCTCTTTACTCAAATGAATAAAACCAACCAAACAAAATCCTTGCACATATGCACTAGAAAACAGCTGTGATTTTTATAATGAAATTTTGCATGCAATTAGCCTGGAATGTAGAATAATCAGTTTAAGTAATTTAAATTGTACAATATGTTGTGGTTTTAAAGAACTACTGCGCACTCTCAGTAGTTACTTGCCATTGGGATATTTACTTTGCATCGAGTACTGCAGGTTCATAATATGTAATCTGTACTATTACTACAACACAGTGTGTCCATGTTCAAGGGAGTCATTACCTTAATGCTGCAAAGTAACAAAGCATTGACCATGTTTCATATATATAAAACATAAAGATGTTGAAAAAAGTCTTCAGTGAGATTGCTTTGTAACTGCAATAGGAGCTGCAGATCCACTGTAGCTATTTTAAATTATTGTGCACACACATTCATACTACATGTGCTAATGACCCTTGGGAAGAACATGAAAAATATAACTTTATGTTACAGAAAATATAGACATTGAAGAAGCCTGCAAATCCAGTGTATCCAGAACATCCCAACATCTTTTTTTTTTCCTAATTTCCATGATAAGAGAGATAAAATGAAAAATCACCCTAAAATCACGCTGACAGATATGCTACATTTCCGGTATAAGACAGAGAATACAGAATACACCATTTATTTTATTTGGCGGTTTTCTTAGGTAACTATTCTGATTTTACTGGGGCTGCCATATGTCCAGGTTTTTCCTGATATGTCCTCTTTTTCCTCCTGGAAATGGTGTCCAGGTGGAATTTGAGTATTTTGGAGATTTTTTTTTGGAATTCCAGATGCCTGGCAGCTCAGTTGGAAGAGCAGCAGAGGCATATCGGTTACATATGGGCAGGTCAATCCATCTGATTTTGTGTGCACATGCAGGCCATCTGTACAGCTCAGGTGCTGCAAGCCCGGTGCTTTCTGGATGTATTTCTTCTGGGAAATCCTGCAGAAAAAGAACATAAACCTAGAGAGTCCTCAGATGAAAGCATACCTCCATTTTTACTAAGTTAGAGAACTTTAGAATGAAAGACTCAATCCCAAGCAATGATCTGGACTATTCCCATGCTATGGAACTCTTTGCCAAATGAAGTTGAAATTATCATCTTCTGCACTATTGTCTCTGCAAGCCTGTTGAGCTGCTTACGAAAAGATGAGGAGTGAAGTGCAGGACCAAAAAAGTTGACCTTTGTAAAGCAATGGATGGCCTTTTAAAGCCAACACAAAGACACAGATCAGGTAGCACCACATATCAGACACAGCTGAGAGCATACCCTTAACCAGTAATTCATTGTTTAACTGTTTCATGGTACTAAGGTATTACAGCAAAGACTGATTACAATATATTACTATTCAAGACCACTTCAGTACTCAGTCACAACAGTGTGAAACAATTCTTTACAAAATACATCATCTTGTGCCCCAAAGAAATTCAAGTCAGGTTACATATAAGGTTAACAATCTATTCACCAGTGACATCCTGCCCCAAATCTGGTCAACTTTAACATTTCTGACTGTAGCAGGCTAGCACCAGTTTAATGCAACTTTTTTAACTTAGTGATTTAATAATGCATGGGGTCTTCAGCTCCAAAATTAGTAACAGATGGTGAGGCGGGATTCATTCCCAGTCCTGAGGAGCACTTCGATACACTTTCCTTGCTCCAAAAGTGATTGAGAACGCAGCTTAGAAATATAGGTGTGCAGATTGCTTCTCATGGGGAAAGTCTGGTTTGTGCAGAATCGCCTTAACCATTGCAGTGCCTCACTGTTTTCTAAAATGTAAATCTTAGCTGAATGAAGTTATGGTTGAAAATTAAAGAGATAATTTCAAGGAATGTTATAAACTCGAATATTTCTAACAACTTCTGTGCTAGTAACGTACATTTTCAGTGCAGTTATAGCACTCCAAGAAATGTTTAAGCACTTTACTATCAATAGGTATTTTTCTTAAGCATTACCTTCGTATGTGTTATATATAATGACTGGGAAGTAAAAGTTAATTTGTTTGGGGTTATAATCTTTTGTAGAATTTCTCAAAAGTACTTTATGGCACCATACAAGAAAATTGCTACAATGCAATAGAATATGTTAAGGTAATCTGTGTTTGAAGAAAATATATAGATAATTCTGAACCAGTATCCATACAAAATACCATCTGATAAAATTAATTTCTTCCTACTCTACCCTCCATTCCACTACCATGCCCCTTTTTTCTGTTCTGCTTTTGAATCATAGGTACCCTCCAATCCCATAAACGCATTGTTCATTTTTATTCCTTTCTGTTATCCATAAGCTCTCAGTTCCATGTTGTTTTTCTCCCAATGACAAAAATATTTAAAAAATAAATATTAAAAAATTTTAAAAAATATTAAAAAATTTAAAAAAATCCAATCTCACTTTCTTTTGCTTTTGAGTTAATTGATCACTGTTTATAAAATCTTCCTTATTTTTTTCTCTAACCTAAACTATTTTCTAGCATTTCCTCTTATGTACAATGAAACTATTCTTACTACAGTTTCTAATTACTCTTTTTTGCCAGACCTGGTCTTAATCTGTCATCATCATCATCATGGCTAGGCTTCGCGAACGAAGATTTGTGAAGGACTCTACCCACGCTTGCTACAAGCGCGCTGATGGCTAAAAAGGCCAATGCGAGATAGACACGTCCGGACGTGTCTTAATCTGTCAGCTGTGTTTGATATTACTGACCTCTCCTTAACTCTTGTCTCAGTTAGCTTCTGTGATGCTTTTCTGGATCCTCTCTTGCTTCTAATGTCTGACCTTCCAGTGCATTCATCAAAGGAGAAATCTCAGTGTGGTGGAACTACAAACTGTGTTCTAGATTGCCTTCTTTTTTCTTTCTCTCTCTATAGATAATTTTATCTTCAGATGCAAACTGATTTTATTCTTCCTTCGCTATGACAAATCACAGTTCTACTTTTGGCCAAACCTGTCTTCTCCTATACAAATCAAAATACCCTTTCACTTCTCATACATTTTTGAAGATATTTGTGTGGTGGTGCACTCATTCACAACATCTAGTCATCAGTTCAGACTCCATATAGCTAAAATAGAATTTCCCTCTTCCTCTTAAAGACTTCCTACATTTTTTCCTTTCTATTGAAACAGGCATCTGTCAATCAAATCTATCATCTAGCTATCACAGAAACCCGTATGAACAATTCAAGTTAAGCAGTCATTTAGACCTGCTGAAGAGTTAATGAAGATTAATAGATAGTTTTAGGCCTCTTTAGACTTTCTCTAGATCTTTGTTTCCAGAATCTGTCTAAATCTTTTGAAATATCTCTTGGTTGAAGCCTTTTCTGTCCTTTCTATCTATTTCAGACACTTCCTGTCATTGGTTATTTCAGTTAGCATAATATCCTTCTCACAGCCCCTAAGACAGTTAATCTTTCTCTTTCAATACATTCAAAATGGTTCTGTAAAGATCTTTTTTCTAGCTTGCCACTTTGACCAACTCAACTCATCCCTCTGTGTCTTTCTGTTGGTTTTTCCCTCTTTTTTGCACCCTGACTGGCAGGTTTTGCATTCAAGGAAGAGCCTTTCATGGCTTATCTCAGCCATTTTCATTCTGTTAAATGCAGTTGTTTAATTTTATGTCAGGTCCTTTATGTTCTTTTTTCTCTCTCTTTTTTTTTTTTTTAATTCGTTAGTGGAAATGTATCCTTTTGCAATCCTAACTCACCATCTTCCTTTAACTCTTAAACCTCTGTTTTTCCCTGAAACCTTCAAAACACTTCCCAGCTTTCCAGCTGCTAGTGCTGAGCCACCTGCCTGAAATGCTGACCAATACGCCCTTTTGTTTCCTTATTTTCCTATTGTAAAAATCTGAGCTTGAACATTTTCACCCATGGTGAGTTCAGTTGTTCAAAGTGGTCAAAAATTCATAAAACAATACAGCTGCTGTTTGAAGAAAGTGGTGAAAAATAATTTATTCACATAATGCAGAATTTTAATAAAGCTCAGCACCTATGTGAAGATTGGATTAGATTTAAAGATCAATGAAATAAAATGAATAGTACAGAAAAGGGGCTAAATTTTGAGTGAATGGTCTGGGATATTATATTCCATCTGTAACCTCACTTCTCAAAACTTTGAAAAGAAAACATTTTCCTCTCAAATGGCCTAAGTAGTGAGTTCAAGGGAAAAAAAAGGGTACTAATACTAATTATCACTGTCATCATAATGCTTCCATGAAACACTCATGATCAGCAGGATGTACCCATAAAGGACACCTAACCAGTGGTTCACAGAGTTACAAGCAGAGAAAAAGAGATCTTTATCCTCTGTCATTCCTTCAGCATATTTCTATGTTTTTCTCGGATACTTGTTGCTGTCCTTCCTTTTCTTGCTCTCTTCCTTTCTGGCTTTCAAAACCGAGAGCAATTACAATGGCAGCAGAAGCAGAACAGCCCAGGTGTTTCAGCCTAGCCTCAGCAAGAGTGATGAAGGAGATGGATGTAGCCAGATCAGTCACACAACATCCCAGAGTAGCTACTAAGATCATAGAGCGGAACCTCTGATATTAAAACTGTCTGGTTCTCTTGAAAGCAACTTGTGAAGACAGGCCTTTAAAAGATCTATTACACCAAACTTTTACTCTACCATTCCTATTTTCACTTGTGTATTTTTAAAATAGGAATATACGACTTATCACACTGACTAGTTCAAAAATCACCAGCAGAGGTAGTCCTGTGTTTACCACAAGGGAATGAGGCTACAGCTAATTTGCTGAAGATACTCATCTCAGAGAGCAATTCATGACCTGTCGTGCAGAATGCCTTATTTCTCCCCATCTCAAAACTAGCTTCCTCTAGAGTGGACTAGTCCTGTTTACAGAACATAACACTTAGCATGAATTTCCTGTAGGTCTTACTTGTTATACCTCAGAACAAACAGTGAAAAAACCCCATTATTTTCTTCCTCTGTTTTGTGTGGAGTTGAGTTACTTTTTGTTATTTGGAGGTTTTGGTTTTGTTTTGTTTTTTTTTTTTTTTCTGTCTCAAAGAGCCAGAAGAAAAAATGTAAAGGCCTTATTGAACTTGTGATTTTTATAATATAAATCAAAACTCTCTAAGTTCTTCTCTTTCCTAAACATTAATTGCTTGTTAGTGACTGGATTATGTTAACATACTTGATTTTCTGAAACCATTCATTCCTTTAAAGTTATACTAGTGGGTTTCTGGTGCTGTTCCTTGGTTCTTACAGGTCTTTGAGTCACAGACTTTCACTTATGATTGCCATGGAGGTCCTGCAACACAGTAATAATAATTGTTGCAAATAACAGTTAATGTTAGTATCTGGTCTGGTTTATTCTGCTGACAGTGGGGACAACTTTCAATTACAATCAGAGCCTGTGTGTTTTGTTCTTAAACAGCCCCAAACCTCACCTCAGAGAGTCAAGTTCTTCTTCCCTGATGGAAAGGTCCCTCGATCACTACCCAGTCGGCAAAGACCTATATACAAAGGCAAGGCTAAAAAGGAAGGAGCTTAAACAACTCTCTTGAGCTAAGAAGCCCCAGGTTAAGGAACAGGTGTTTCCAAAAATTAGGAATCTGGGAAGGGAGGAAGAGGTGAACTCATTTCCACGAAGAGAGCTTGCCCCAGGCAGTCCTGTAACTCACTGTTGAAGGCTTTCTAAGGGATTAGCCATCTGTCTACAGTTGACCTATACACTGAATAAGCCAGTCTGCCACAGAGCCATTTTTGTAGCTGTTGAGGGCTTGCTTGTAAAAACCCAAATATATTGCTGCATCTGACTGATCTGATTTCTTTTCTACAGGAAAAGGGAAATTTTAGTTTCCAGATAACTTTGAGGCCAAATAATAGAAAAGACCATCATTATTTTATGTTGCCAAAGATAGATGCTCCTATTAAGCAACTCTTAAAACCTTATTGTCTTATTATACAACCTTATTTTCTAGCATTGGGGATAACATTAGATACTTTGTACAGGTAATTCAATGATAGTAAAATCAAATTTCAGGGACAAATTAACACTTGGTTTGTTCTAGAAGAACAAATATTTCCTTCAGGGCACTTGGTAGTTTTTTCCTATTAACATCTTCATTCTCTTAGAAGAATGTAGGTTCATCACTTAGAGCTGTGTTTTTCTATGTTGTTTTTTTTTTAATTATTGACAATTGTATAAATAAATAACCATTCATTAGGTCACAGAGAAAAAATGAGAGTAAGTCCAGTATCTGCTAGAAGAGCAGATGGCCCAGCAGGGATTCGTACCACCCAACCCTGGCCTACTTCCATACAGACTAGTTTTTGGTAATAATCTGAATTCCCTTTACCATGACCAGAGAAAGAGTCACAGCCCAAATTAATCCTTAGATAAGTCTTAACACTACTTTACTGACCTGACATTGACTATAGAAGGATTCTAGAAAATGATTTAAACAAAATTACTATTGTTTAGCTGTCTAAAACGAAGCTGCATAAAACTGCCTCTTACATTTTAGCTCGTGCCTTGATGATGATTTCAGTACTACACAAAAAACAGAAAAGCTTTTAATGTGGGAGACTGGAGAAAGAGCAACCAATTGCCAATATTCACAGAATTTGTGTTTCTGCTTCAATTCAAAGAGAAAATAAATCAAAACCTTGGCCTCCCAGGTCTCAGAAAGGGCTTCAGCAGTAGGATTAACAGAAGCAAATATTACCACTTCTATCACAAAGGACTCTCTTGATTTGCTCAATGATGCTCACACACACACAGAAAAGGTTGTGTCGGGAATACTGAACTGGAATATTACAGTGTTTCTTTTTTTTTTTGTTTTAATTCACCAAACCCTATTTATTAAACTTAATCCAAGTTCAAAAGTTTCCAATTCCCTAAGGTTTTACATTTCTTTAGAAAAATTTATCCACTAAAATACTTCCACTCAGAAAGCTCAGAAAGTAAGTGTGCCAAATATAGCTGAAAGAGGACCAAAAATATGTCTCAAAGACTTTGCAGTGTCCTAGTGGATATGTGGAGATAATACCTAAGATTGTATCTCTCTTCCCCTCCCCTAAGCAAAAAGTCACCTTAGGACCCTTGGTCTGATGCAATTTTGGTGGTTTGTATTCTTTCTTACCTTTTGAACCCTAGGAGCTTTTAAAACCATTTGATTCCCTTGCCTCTTCTCCATGAAAGAGCTTGAATTCCCTATGACTTCTTCTGAGAGCAGTGCTGCCAAGTAGGACTTGCAGGTGCTGGTGGATGAGAGGCTGGACACGAGCTGGCAATGTGCGCTTGTAGTTCAGAAAGCCAACCATGTCCTGGGCTGCACCAAAAGAAGCATGGCCAGGAGACTGAGGGAGGTGCTCCTGCCCCTCTACTCTGCTCTTGTGAGACCCCACCTGGGGTGCTGTGTCCAGTTCTGGGGACCTCAACGTAAGAAAGACATGGAACTGTTGGACCAAGTCCAGAGGAAGGCACAATGATGATCAGGGGGCTGAAGCACCTCTCTCTCCTACAAAGACCAGCTGAGAGAACTGGTTTGGGGTTGCTCAGCCTGCTGATGAGAAGACTGCAGAGAAACCTTATAGTAGCCTTCCAATATGTAAAGGAGACCTACAAGAAAGCTGGAGAGGGAATTTTTAAACAGTGATGAGACAAGGGGGGAATGGCTTTAAACTGAAAGAGTATAGATTTAGATTTGATGTTCAGAATAAATTATTTACTGTGAGGGTGGTAAGACAGGTGGAACAGGTTGCCCAGAGAAGTTATGGATGCCTTGAAGTGTTCCAGGCCAGGTTGGACAGGACTTTGAGCAAACTGGTCCAGCAGAATGTTCCTCTGTCCTTGGACAAAGGCTTGAAACTAAACGATCTTTAAAGTCCCTTCCCCAAACCATGATTCAGTGATTCCCTGGGCTAAAGACTTACTGGAAGTACATGTGATGGATGCACTGAAATGCTGCACAGTGCTAATAGGAAGTGCAATATGAACATGAGTCAGTTTAACCATCCTCAGGAGAAGCAAGAACAGACCATATTTTGAGGCCTGCTAAGAGACCATTAGCTCAGCAACCCCAAATTTGAAATACTTTCTAAACTGAAGGCCTCCGTCCTAATATTCTCACGATTTTACCATAATCTATCTCAATTTCATGCCATGTGCTTCATTATTTCTGTAAGAGAAGTCAAGATTTCTGAAGGACAGTCTCTTTAAAGTTGAATGTATTCTATTTTTTTATTTATGTTATCATTGTATCCAACTTAGCTTATCCATTTAATGATGTAGTCACATTACCATCAGCAGATAACACGAAAATTATTTTTCTCTGGTTTTTTCTTTGTCCACTTTTTGTAAAACTCAGTTAAACAGTGTTTTCCCTTTCATAGCTGAGAACCCTGCCCAGTGACACAACTGAAGTCAAAACTAGTTGAAAGGGAGTGAGAGCTTTTGTTGGGATCTGGCTGGAAATTGCTGCTTAGTGGAAGGCAAAAGTGTTCTTACGTTTTCCACAAACACTTTACAAGGCAAGGACCTTTAAAGAGGAATGACAGCAAAAACTATTGGAAGATTAATGAGGATCCCTGCAGCCTGGTCTTTTATGGATCACCAACTTTTCTTTCATCAGCTATATTTACTCAGCAAGTAAATCTACTGCTAAAAAATATGAAAAGCTCTTCCACAAGCCTGTTTAAAGGTAAGAGATCCTAAACAAAAGAGTTAACAGCATTTGACCAACAAAGAAAGCCCTGAGGGTGTGGAGGAAGAAAAAACCCTTAGGAAAACCTTCATCTTGCCTGTCAATTAGTCATTTTGGTATTCACTGCTGTGCAGCTCCTGAACTATCTTTTCTCACAGATGGAAAGAAAGCAACACAGGGTGGTTAATCATATTACTGCATTGATCTTTTATTAAGCAATATGCTGAACCTCTTGGATTGTTATTAAAACTAAAATGCGCTTATGGCATACAGCGTGTATATCTAGCCTTCCGGATCAAAGTATCTCCTGGCACTGTCACATACTAATGAGGAGAGTTGAGCCTAGAAAACGTCACATTTATCAGGGGAAACAAAATTTTGTATATTATACATTTTTAATGACTTGTCTCAGTCTTGATGTTAGCTTGTAATAAATTACCTTTGTAACTTATTAAGGCAAATGCAATTTGTAATCATACAAAACAGTCCATGGAAATAGCATCATATTGACTGAATTTTCTCGTGTGTTTTTGCTATATTCTTGACGACATGGTGGTGATTCACACTCTATTAAATATGATCATTCAAAACAGACCACTCCTATTTCAGGTCAAAAGCTTTTTCTTGTGCTCTGCTCATCTCCCACATGAGAAAAGCTCTCTAGTCGCTGAGGATCAAAATGAGAAGATAAACTAAACTGCTACCAAAATGTTTGTAGAAAGCCAGTTCCTTTGTTACATTTTTACTAAGAAACTAAGCAGGGCCGCGTCATGGCTCTAAACAGGGAGCTGTGACCATCCATAGTCTATTCCACTCACACTTGCAATTGTAAGCAGAGGCTTGGAGATGGAGCTGCCTGGGTGTGCCAGTACTAGCTCAGGTTGGTGACAAGGCAGTGGGACCAGTTGCAGGAGCAGTACCTCTTTTGGGAAAGAGATGCAAACAGGAGTAAAGAATAGGCCATGGCCTATTTCATTTATTAGTGAGGATATATGGTTTCTGTCACACCTAAAAGCTACATTTGTATTTCATGATGTTGCCTCACTTTTTAAAACATCTTTATAGCTATTTAGCCATAATTTTTGCAGCATTTTCCACATAATAATGCTCAATAAATAGTACCAGTTGGTTGGGGAGAGTTTTTTGAAACAAGCCTTCTTTATTAAAATTAATGAATAAGCAGATAAAAAACCAGTTTGTACCTAAGATATTTCTCTGGAAAAAAAAATAAATCTAATTTTATTTTTCTCATTTCTCTTTGAAAGAAACTAAAATTCCATCACTAAAAAAAAGCTTTCAAATAGAAAAATATATTCATTTTTCGTTTTAGCTTTCCTACAGAAAACGTGAGAAAACAAAAAATGTGGGATTTCCAGCACAATCTACAGTTTCCTTTTTATGAAGAACCATCAGTTAGGTGCCTTAGGACACAGAAAATCCTGCAGAGTACCAGGTTTCTTATAAATGTACCACAATAAGACTAAAAAGCCATGTTTGTGCTTAGGTCCAATGGTCTGTTACAGAGGGCAGACTATGATACTGGCAGCAAGAAACAGACAATGTGAGATGATTAAAACCAGCAGAACTTATACCATAACGTTTTCAGTCACATTACTTGGCTGATGAAACTCACCCAATTTAAACATTGTTTGTTGTTCAAAATGTGCAACAGAAGTAACAACTGTAGAATCTTTCCTCAAAGGCACATCAGAACTTCTCTCTTCACTAAACTGCCTTCAGCCTGCATGGTACAACACCGTACCCACAGACGTGCACAAGTGAGCATACAGGAGAAGAGCGCCAAGTCAAGAACAGCCTGCTAGTAATGCATCAAAATCAGCTGATACCACACATTCTCATAAGTTAATATCATGCTTTCCAATCATCCCAAGATATCCTGTAGGGCTGTTTTCACTAAAGTTCTGTTCCTAACTTTAGTCCTGTTCATAGGCAAGAAATCCTTTAAAACATACGTCCATGGATGCTTTCAGCTTGAGGCAGCGAGCCTGAGAAATAATACAGGTAACGATTCAAAGAAACACAGCTCAGCAGCTACTTATACAACCAGGCTGGGAACAACAAAGTCAGGTCTTGTAATTTTCATCTGTATGTCTATGACAAAGAAGGAATTTCTCCATCAATATTTTGGGTGCGCTTATGTTTCCAATCCCCAAAGACTTGTTATCACGTACACCAAGCACTTGGCCAGCCCTGATAACTCACGTTACCACTAAGTAAAACACACCTTCAGTCAAGCTAGGCTAATCAAAAAAGAGTAATTCAAATGCAGCATATTCAAATGATTTCTGCAGTGAAAGAATGAGCTAAAGGACCTTTCTGATAACATTTGCATGTGAGTCATTAAGCAGCTGCAATGCTTAGAATGAACATTGCTCAGAAACTCCTCTTCATTTTTGTTGATTAGGCTATTGGTTAACAATAGTCCACAAACATTTAGATATGTTTTAACTAATGAATCACTGACTGTTTTTGTTAAAGTTTAGATGGATCAATAATTTTTAGGCCAGAAGTGATGTGTGTGAGCCTCATCCATGTTATGAATTTATTTCTAAGTGGCTGCTCATTTCAGTCCTACAATATTGATTCTAGTCCATGATAGACACAGATATAACAGAATAAAGGGAAATAATCTTTTTTTTAGAAATACTTAGATGTATTAGAAGATATGTAACTTTTTAAATTAGTAAATATCTGCACAAATAACCTTTACATTTTTCACATATCACATCTTCCAGTCCCAAAAATCATCAGCAATTACAAGTTAGCATATGTTTACCTGTGAATGTCTATGAAAATTTACTGTTTCACCACCCTACTTCTGGTTATACCACCCCAAAACTCAGAAGAGACGCACTGCACACTGCAGACAGGCCCATACTCTAATTTTAACCTTTAAAGATATTCAGTAAGTTTAGTTGTTTAATAAAATACCACTGTTTAAATGCCTGAAAAAAGAAGAGAATATTCGCTAAAGAAAATTTCATTAAGTACTTATGTGACCCACTTCCCCTTATTACCATTTTGTTTGGTTTCACCCCTTTTTGAATTTTTTTTTATATTCTCAGCTGATAACATCATATTTTAGATAGCTTCTGCTGTCCTCAGCATGGTCTATGTTGCATAAAGACAAACAGCAAATGAGTACAAAATAACACAACATAACTACTCTCAACCTGAAGTATTAAGTAACTTACTCCTGAATAAAGGAGAAATGTTTGTTTTCTATTTCTCCACAATACCGTAAGCATCAACTGTCCAAATTAATCAAGTTATCAACCTAGATTTTTACTATCATTAATGCTGTATCTAAATAAAGCAAAATATATTTTGTTCTTCATGTATTCTGTCCTCTACAAAAACAAGAGGTTTGTAATTTTCAGCACAATTATAATGTCATCAACAAAACTGCCATTGTATTTTGAATATCCTCCTTCTGTGAGCATTGTTTTGGTTTGATTTTGGTTTTATTTTTTTTTACTACCTATTCAAATCTAATTTCTTGGTAATTCAGCTTGAGTTGTGGCTCCAGGGTCCTATTTCTCATCAGCCAGCCAAGTCTGCCATCTAAGAGAAAGCGAGGAATGTTGTTAATAGAAGCACTGGCCATATGGTTGGGCACATAGGTCACACATGCCAGTCTCTTATTCAGTCTGAAAGGACTTTCAGGTTTACCAGCCTGTGGTAATTGGTAGTTTCATCTGCAGGTTGATTTGCTAGGTAGTAGGCAGTGATGTCTAGCATGTGCCTATTCCAAGGCTACTCCTAAGAAAACAGCACAATATTTAAGCAGTAGTGGATAAAAGAATATCTTCTTCTCTTAAGAAGGTACATCCAGGACAGTCAGACAAATACAGTACCTCTTCAGGAGCACAGCCTTTGCCTCCAAACATACCAGGAATTCGTTAGATATATCAGTATATGCACAAATCAGCGTATGCCTATACACTGGTCATTCAAGGCTACCAGCTCTAGAGGTAACATGTTTGTCATTCTGAAGGTCTGGCCCTTTGAAGCTGGATTCCCTCATTTGGTACTGGCAAACTCCACCTTGACTAAGGATCTCAGTTCAGTCCAAACCAAACTCTGTCTTGACAGTTTGAATGGCCTCAAAATCTATGTCTGAATTAGTAAATAAAAGAGCATCAGGGAACGTTGCCAAACACTGACTATTTGTGCTGTTAAAGCAGAATGTGGCCAGATCAGCTAGCACTTTCTTAAAAGTGATTCCTGGGCATGGGCAGATGCAATTCCACATGGGGAACCCAGATGTGGCTACCTGATTTGGTGGTTCAGACAGCTGAGGAGTGGGATACAGAAATTCCTCTACCAGACCACCAGTGTGAGACAATAGGAACAGACATGGCTTACCAAGACAGACTTAGCCAAAGTAACTAAAACCCACTGCCAGATGCCAGAAAATGGGATCCCTTTATCATGATCTCCATATCACACAATCATAAAAGAGTTTGTGTTGGAAGGGACCTTTAGAGTTCATCTCGTCCAATCCCCCTGCAATAAGCAGGGGCATCTTCATCTGGATCAGGTTGCTCAAAGTCTCATCCAACCTGACCTTGAATGTTTCTAGGGATGGGGCATCTACCACCTTTCTGGGCAACCTGTTTCAGTTCTTCACCACCGTCATAAAAAATGTTGTCCTTATATCTAGTCTGAATCTGCCTTATTTTAGTTTAAACCATTACCCCTACTCCTATCAAAGACGTGTTGTGGGTAGTCCTGTCTTACAAGTAGCGAAGAGTAACAAAGAACTACTTCATCCCTCTAACATCCCTGAGTACAGAGAATGTACTTATAGATTTCAAAATATAGTTCTGACCCTCTACAAAATGCCCTTAAGGCATTCTCCCCACCTCTTCAGATACTTCAAAAGTCTGACAGGGTATCTACCTTCCTGAGCCATAATACTGAAGAATCACAGTACTACTGACCTTACACTGGACTTTCCAGCAATACTTACTTTTGCACCCTACAGAATCAGTTCTGCTTCAAAGTCCTATGCAATCCCAGTGGTCGAACATGTTCTGGGGTAGCATAAATGTGTGTGAGTTGGAAGACAGGTGTCAAACCCCTGATGGATAATGAAATCAATCTAAAGGAATTAGAAAACTGGGCAGAGAATTTCAGCAGCCTTACTGAAGCCCTATTATAAACTGAACTCACACTAAAATGGGTCATTCTTTCATGGATAGAAAGAAAAAAAAGGCAAGTTAAACCCTTTATGCTATTGAATTATAGTTCTCCCAATCTATTAAATTTTGTCCTTTTTTAAAATTACACAAATAAACAAACAAGCTATTTCAAACTTCTCAATTCTGTTGCTTTTTAAGCCGTCCAGCTCAAAAAGGTAAAACAGATTTTCTGAAAGTTTTGTGAGGAAAGCATAATCCTATAGTGAACAGTATGAACACCAAATTTCATCCCAGAGTTAATTTCTGTAGCCCATTTATACATCTTTGAAATACAGGTTTGTAATAGAAATACTGACAGACCTTAACAATAGTGCTGCTGTAACGAGATTTGTCATTTATGCTTAATTTAGGATAGTCTTAAAACATCTTTTCTAAAAGCATCTTCTTTACATTGGATTTATTTCCCATAAAGCTATATTACAAAAATCAGTTCCCCAATTTTGTCAAGTGGAGAGACATTCTGCTTATTTACCCTTAATGATAATCCAAGCCTCTGACAAGTAATAATTTCATCTGTGTCACTTCAAACTGATTTTATTGAAAACCTACAAAAGCAGGTTCTAGCAATCTGCAGTGTTTTTAATAATGTATTTCTAATTGATATATTGTTTCAAAATCTGTGAAATACAAATGAATTTGAAACAAACATATGCCTAATTACGATTGAACTAAGAATGAAAAAAAAAAGAATGGTTCACTGAAGACTATTTAAAAAAATGTTTCATTCTAAATGTTTCGCTTAGTGCATTAATACCACTTTGTGAATGCAGTTCGTTTACTCTAGTGTAATTGAATTTGCTTGTTAATCTGTTTCCAAAAGGTGTTCAAAAATACAGCTGCATAAGCAAATGGAATTTTACAAAAATGAATATTTATGAAGATCCAGATTTCCTTATTCCCAAAGGAATGATCAAATTTTACTCTAAATCTTTAAAAAGATTTTTTATCTTGCTTCTTGTGTTTATTAGTGATGTGAGCTGCTTATTAATCAATGTTTAACAATGTAATTACAGCTGGTTTTAGTCTTACCAGATAACACAGATTAATAAATGACCTGCAACTAGTGAAGTGTGTAGAAAGGGTAATGAATTCCTTCCATCAGCACATTAATTTATTAGTAATAAACAAAGAGTATGATGAATTAGAAAAATTTGTAGAGTTTCTGAATATTGCAACAAAATTTCCAGATGAAAGCATTTAATCATGCAGTTTTCATTCATTTATTTCCTTTATAGCAACTTTGTGAGCTATGCCGTGCTGGGATTTGCTTTTCTGAGCTATGGTAAGCTGTCCATTGAAAGCCAGTTTTCCAGAGTTTTATATCAGTTCACACTGATTCAGCTCATACTGCTACACACCAATTTTACCTGTCACTGAAGTTGGTGGAACTTTGATGTGAGCTAATTAAATTCTTTCCGTATAGCAAAACAACTTAAGGCAGCTGAGCAAAGCACTGCTGAATTAGTCCTGTCTCTACAGTGACCATAACTGTGTGGCATTCCTTTGCAGAACAATATGCAGTCGCAGGTAAAAAGAAGCAGTCACAGAAGCAGCCTGATTAATGTGGCCTAACTGTCAGTGTAGTGGGGTTATCACATATATCTGCATGTTAGAGAGACATAACAGCAAAAATCATAAGCAAAAAGTAATTTTAAAATAATTTTGTTATTTTAGCCTCCTAATGAACTCTTCTGGCTTTTCATCATTTTGATACAGGCAGGCACCTTTTGAAATCGAAGTTCCACCTTTCTGAGAACAGGATAACTTCCTATGTACAGAAAAACTGAAGGTGAAGAAAAAAAGGTAAGGCATAGATAATACACGATACCCGATGGCATCATCAGTAATTGCATCAAACAGCAACAAAACTCTTAAGTTGCTATCACAGTACCCACAGTGATCACTCAGTACATCCCTCTGCACAGCACAGAAGCCTCTCCTTTTTGTATTTTCACTCCTGCTGCTCTACTTCCTTGAACTGTCCCTCTCCTCAGTTCAGCAGGGAGGAGGTGAAGGCAATCTGTAAGCTTAATCTTCCCTCACTGCTCTCGTTTCTTCAGCACAGTCTTGAAACAGAGCCAAAACAGTGAGCAACTGGAGTCATGTAGATCTGCTGTGCCCTTAGGTGTGAGAGGGTGCTTCCCAAAGACAAGGCAGTACTATCTCTCAGTGAGAATGTGCAGAAAAGAAGGCAGTTTGAACATCTCCAATCTGACTGTAGGTTACTGTCTCAACTGCAGGTCAAATTTCCTCAGGAACAACTCCCAGCCTCCTAGAAAAATCAGACTGGTGGAAACCTAATGGGAGAAGAGGTGGAGAGAGAGCTCTCCATTCTCACAAAAGAATGCAAAATTTTTGTTCCCTGTAAAATCTAATATTATCCAGATACTTCATATTGTAGATTTTAATTTTTTTAAAATATCTAGATAAACAACATTTGAAAGTTTTTAATGGTATAGCTCATTATAAGGTAGAAATCTTAGCATGTAGAAATCTTAGCAGCTGCATAAAAACTAACTCCAGGGGTTCATATCAGGTAAGGCTCAGGCTCACAGCAGTTGGTAATTGGAAGCATGTGCAGAGGACTATTAGAAGAGCTCAGAACCTACTGTGCTTTGACCAACATCCAGCCCTATTACCTATGTGCATCTAAACACTGCACTGACTTCTGTGAGAACTGTATAGGTGAAAGAATTGCAGCAGTGACTCTCAAAGTGGCACAGTGACAGAAGCATATTCAGGGGGAACCTAAGGGCATGTCTAAAGGGAATTCACAAGCAGACATCAGTGTGACTGCACAAGCTATGCCTAAAAATATGCATAGATTTCAGTAGGTTAGAATAGGCTGTAATGAATTATGTAACTGTCATGAATTCTTGCCAAAAAGCTCCAACTAGCATAATGTTGTTGCAATTATGTCAATTCACAGGAGATAAGAGACTGGTCCTCTGTAAACAGTGTTTCGCACATGAAACTATATTATCTCTACATTCCATTTATCTACGACTGCTGAATTTATGAGGAAATTATGTATGTAGACACATACATATGCATATTTGACAAATAAATGTACTGAAAAGTCTCAATATGAACAGATATGGTACAGTACTTGTTTTGAGAGAAAAGTATCTTAAATTAATCTCCTAGTGAAACCGAATTCAGATGAAGCTCTTGCCAGCTGCCAGCAGTTACTCACAGGTACAGTAGAGGCAGTGCAGACTTAAAGCTAGGTACTGATTTCAGCTGGAAGGAATGTGACAAACTATGGTATTTTGCTGAGCCTGATTAAGCACCTAAAATCTAGCTTAATTATGCTACAGCTGGTTATATTCAAGACACATTATATGGCAGGACAAAGAGGCTGGACCAGAAGTAAAGCCTTACTGTTTTTTCTCTCTGAGATAGAAGCCTTTCCAGAGGCATGCTAGAAGACAGCCTTCAGAGCACTGACTTGTGAATCATAACAAGGGGCAGAGCTATGGAAAAGGCTTGGGGGAAGGAAGAATGGATTGGGACAGGGCTGCAGGCAGCAAAGACTGAAACTTGTCCTTCAATGCACCAGGCAGCTTTAGGAGTGTGCCATAATTTTACCGGCCCCCTGAGCATTTGGGGATACAATGAGGGCATTTTCAGCTTACCAAATGAGAAGGACACAAACGTGACTTAATTCTCTCTCAGCCTGCCATGCTCTTTGACTGTGAATTTTAAGAGACACACAATGGTAGGGTTTTGGGTGGGGTTTTTGTTTGTTTGCTTGCTTGGGGTTTTTTGATTGGTTGGTTGGTTTTTGTTTATGGTTTGGTTTTTTTGGGTTGGTTGGTTCATTTGTTGTTTTATTTGTGTAGCAACATTCACTGATAAGTCTGTGCCCATTTTGGAGGAAAAAAAAAAAAAATTCCCACTACCCGTATGGGATGATTAGGAAAATACATGTTAACAATGAAGAAAGAACAGGAGTGCAGAATTTTTCTCCTGGAATTCAGGAGGCTGATTTTTGCCCTGGTCTGGCAAACTACCTTTTCTCTTTTGGTTTTTTGTTTTCTTTTTTTTTTAACACTGGGAGTTCAATTAGGCAAGTTGATTTCTTACTGTGGGGCTTACTACAGTAATACAGCAGTTATAGAAATTTGTCTGGTAGTGTACTAATAAAATAAGTGAAAAAATACAAAATCGTATTACCTCACAGACAGCACAAATCTGAATTCTTTGGTTTTAAGGTTCAATCTGCCAGACATACAAATTCATTTCCTTTCCTGTAATGTTATTTGAATATTTGGTTATATTTGAAAAGGGAATAAAGAACAAATTTTAAAAACAAAGGGAAATAGAAGATATTATTAATTCATGTATCACAGTTGCCTCTTACTTTAATGTTTTGGATTCTACTATTAAAAAGGGCAAAAATAAAATTTCAAATAAAATGATACACGATAGCCTGTTGAATCTTCCCAAAGTACACTGTTAAGACCAAAATAATTATAGAGTGTGAGGCAGACAACCATCAAGAATTACAGTCTGGCTATGAGGTGGAAAACAAAGTGCATTAGCAAATACATGGTTGACTTAATAAGAAACTCAAGAAAATTATAGGATGCTCCAAGATATGTATTATGAGTAACAAATATATTTGTTACCTACTGTAGAAGTTGTAAACAACAGTGTGGCAAAAGATTATTTAGGTTAGCCTGAATAACCTAAAAGAAGGTTATGCCATGGATTAGAAACCCTAACTCGAAGCAACTGGGCATCACAATGACAGATGAATTGTAGACAGCTGCCATGTTATTCACTAGAAAGAAGAAGAAATGAGAAAAAAACCCAAAAAACAATTATTCAGTCACATTGATGGGCTCTAAATTTATTGCAACCACTTAAGAAAAAGACCTAGACGTCACTGGCAACACTACAGTTCAGTGGCAACTGCTAATTGTGCCATCACTGAGGGAAAAAAAGAAAAAAAAGCAAAACAAACAAAATAACTCCAAACTGGAACCATCCCACAAAACAAAACAAAACCAAAACAAAAACAAAACAAAACTTATAGCAACTACCAACAGAAATAATTTGCAAACAATTGAAGTTATGGTCTTGAAAAAACTACTTGAAGAAACTACACCCCACTACACCACTTAACTCTTCTTGCTGCTACAGTTCAAATCACCTTCTCAAGACAGACATGTACATAAGGACAAAAGAAGGATTTCTTAAGTGTCTTCTGTCTGAAGGAGCTCGAAAGATACTTAGTGTTTTGTTAAGAGTGTCACTCTAAGCTTGAGTAGCACCTAGCTCTCACCTAGATCAATGGAATGACTTACATGCAGAAAACATTATCTGAACTGAGGCCTTAGACAGAAGACAGCTAAGAATTTGCTCGGTAAATGTATGTGAATTATAACAATTAAAAGAAAAAAAACTATTCAGAGGTGAGTGGGGTGAAATTATTCATTTTGTGGTGCACATTATCAAGGGGATACAGATAGCTAATCTGTTTGCATGAAGGACAGAAGGGGTCCACAAGTAGTGTTAGAGTATACAGGTTTGTATCTAAGTCTATATGTACTGATCCAGGCAGGTGTTATTTTGCCTTTTAGGGTCAACTATAGCAATGACTCTTTTCTCCGTTATATGGTCATGTAGCTTAATTTTACAGAGGATTTGCATCATCCCTGCATTTGTATTAGAAGATTAGACAAACTAGAATTGACTGGATAAAGACAGTTTGTTACACTATGATAAATACTAAAGAAATCACAACCCGAAATTACAGTTGGCAAATTCAAGCCAAAAGTAAATGCATCCTGAATAAAGCATTACTTACCCATGAAACACACTATCAGGTGCACTTTCATATTTGAAGGAGATAAAAGCATGGAAGGTCTTGTAATTTAGTGTATCTGGCAAGCATCAATTATCTGAGGACAAAACAAACTTCCACAGATTAATATGTTTATTACTTGTCAGAAATCTGGTTTACTTGCAGTGGGTAATAAGCGATCAGTTTTGGGGGGAGGTAAGTCGACAGACCAGGGTAGAAGTGGCAGTACATCTGAATGGAAACTTGACAGAGTATGAGAATATGTGAAAGATGGCAAAGAGGGAAATCTGCAGAGGGTTGTACTCCCAAGAGATGCAATTCTTAAATTATTCTACTTCAAGAAACACCTTCTTCCATACACTTTGGCAGCTTTCCTGTCAGTAGTGATGCTTCACATTGCTACACTTCCTGGATCTAGGGGTGAAAGCACTGGAACTCCTGCCATTGCAATCTGTGTTTTCTCTTTCAGAACTAAATAAGGGTTATTGCATCTGTTCTTTTATCCTTTCCCCTCCTACCTTCTAACACAGAAGGGAGATTGAGAGGAGAGACACTTTCATGCTCTCTCACAGAAGGAAATAAGGAAATTGAGAGACTGAGACTGACTGGAAGAAGAGGTAATATGTGGAAACAGGAAATACACTGGGTCTGATTTTTCACCTCAGCTGGGCTGAGAGAAGAATCGAGGACTGTCACAGATGGAAGTGATCGGATGTCACTTGTACTGAAGAACAGGAAGATACTAACCTCATTGGAGCATATTGCTGGAGTTTATCTGCTACTTACAACTAATTAACTGAAATATGAATTAGCTGCCCTTATGGTCAGGCTCTTCTGTACACAATTTTTAGTATGACAAACATCCTAGGAAAATCGAAACTCTGAATCTTACAGAGTATTGAAGTCAACAACATGCTTACATGTGCAGATGCTTCTTGCAGCAGCTGGGCACGAAGACATTCCTTTAACTCATAGGTGAGCAAGAGAAATCATCTCCTCTCAGAGTATCTCCAGATGCTATCACAGCATGATGGCACTGGCTTGTCCTGCTCAGGTTTCCCAACAGGAAGGTCCACAGCACAATATGATATACTAACAGACTCTGAAGAATGATCAACAAAGAGGCAGTATATTCTCCAATGGCTCTTGTTCCTCAGTAAGACAGTTTTCAAATTCAGGTTTATCAGGGGAGGTAGTCTCAAAGGACCCAAACATGCTTTTGGACCCCATACAACTCTGCTATTGTTCCTTGGGAATGGCAGAGGCATGTCATGTTCACATATATGTTAAACATGAATTTAATTTGTACTGTTCTGTGGAATGTATTTAATTTTCATTAAATAGCAAGATGACACACCTTCTTACCTCTATTTCTGGACAGTGTTTCTCAAAGTGTATTGAAAATTCATAGATTTGGAAAATGTGATCTAGGTATCTATTTAGCAGAGTATAACTTTAAATCTCCCAAGAGAAAATTTTACAGAGAATTTTTATTACCATACTGATATAAGTAAAGACTTTAAATGTGGAGCTTTATAGCACTATTTTTGATTTGTGTTAACTAAAAAAGTTTAAAAAAACCCACAAAACCAAGCTGACATTTTATCTAGATAAAGAATTTTTTATATCAACATGCTTTTCAACAAGCCAATCCCAATTCTCTACAATTTTGTTATGTAGCAATAATAATTATTTAATACATTGTCTTATTTACTATAATAGAGCTACTCTGACTTATAAATCCACCAGAACATCTCAAATTGACACTGTATGGAAAAGTCATCTCTGGTCCAGAGTTAGAATGTAAGTGCCATTACATTTGTAAGACTAAATGCAAAGTCTGATAAAATAATTCATTATACACCTATTAAGTCAAATATCACTATGCCACTGAATTTTATGCTAAAAAATATACAAAAATTGACAAAAATTGCGCAAAAACTTGTACTTCATATTTCATAGAAAATCTTATGTACAGATAAAGAACTGTTTAGGGATTGTTTAGATTCAGACTGCAAATTCTAGGTTTAAAAGATCTTCTGTTACTTAAGCCTCATTTCTACCTTTGCTACTGTAAAACATAGTTCAAATATTTTTTTGCCAAAACCAGTTTTAAGGATTCTTCTCCTGTGGACAGAACCAAGCTCAATACCATTTACAGAAACTCTGTCTGAGGCTAACCTTCAACACCTTTTTCAAACTATTGAAATTTTGCTTCAGCCCTGCATAGTACAAAGAAAGAATGTATGATTTCTGTAAAAAGGGAATTTGTGAAAACAGAATTTTGTAACCATTTTCAAGCCATGCTCACTTCCTTACATACGCTTGTACAGCCTTAGAATTCATCCCATATTTCTTGTATGACAATTTCAGACCCAGTTATGTGGTGAAGATAGAGTTAGACAATTTTAAGGGGGAAAATATTAAAATATATTTCCAAAGTTTGCTTAGACCATTGCAATTCAGTATGGTGAATCTCGGCTAGTATGAAGTTAGTATCAGCATAGGGAAGTTCGGTAATGTCAAGAAAGCCATTCTAACTATGAGTAAAAATAAAAGACAGAATCTGCTACAGATTTTTCCTAACTGTACACAAAGTAAAGACTTTGAGTTAGGAAAAAAAGGACAAAACAGAATAAAATAATAAAGTGACATAAGTATCTTGAATTACATTGTTCTGTTTCAGTTAACCATTTACTTTGGTGGTGTCTGAATTGTAATACATTGAGTTGAATGAAGTTCACAGTTGTTTTTTTTATTTTATTTTTCTCTCAGAGGTTTTGTTACCAAATCTGAGGGTTGTAGGCCATTTAGCTTGACTATTTTGGTTCAATTGTAATATTTCTCTTTTCTGTTTTTCTTTGCAGAAGATCTAACTCTCAGCTGGATGAGATGCAATACAGGCTGTGTGTCCTACAGAATACAATTGAAGTATCACAAAACACTAAAATAAGCAGAGGAAAAGGGAAAAAAAGTCAAAGTCACTAATAAGGCTTTCAAATTCTGAATAAATTCACAAACATTTAATGTGCAAGAAGCACAAAAAAGACTCTAACATTAATAGACCCTCTCAATGTATATGAATTATTTTAGTGTGCCTGTGAATGTTAAAACATGACTGTTTTAACAAAGCAGTACATACAGTATGTCATATTTAGCTCAATTTACAACTATCAGGAAGACAGGGCATTTTAAATTAGTTGATCGTGAAGAGGAATATACACTTCTTTTTTTAATCTCTTTTTTAATTTCTTTATACACTCAGTCATGTGCACTTATATCCTTTGTGTGGTTAACATATTTACATACCTTTAAGTACCCTTATATGTATACAGATCTTATATGTGTATTATACATATACAATATTGGATTGTATAATATAGTACAATATAACCTGTATAAATGCAGGCGATGATGAAAGTAAGCGTCTGGCCTAACACTATATGCAGGATATGAATATATCTCATTACCATTTGAGCCTTTCTGTTGTTAATTTAGCAAGTTTCTGCATTTTTATGAACACAGTAATTCAAAGAGTGAATACAATTTTATTTTTTTTAACACATTCTGTTGGTTAAAAATTGTCTTTTTGGGTTAATGACATAGTAGTGAAAGGCCAGCATTTTGTGCTAGGAAATTGTGGAGGACTGACTAGGTTGAAGACTTCCTATATCCGCTTTAATCACTGTTACAATATATGCCACATGAAAACCAGCTTTACCCATGAAAATTTGCCAAGAAGTTACAAAATACCTGCATGCAAGTATTTATGAAACAAAACAGCTTTTTAAAAGAAGATAAGCAAACTCACTGTTCTGTACAGTTCCCTTTTCTGAGTACACATGCATGAGGATGGGAATGACAGATGACAGAGGATGAGAGAATCAAGAGCCCGTACTTTGCCTACACTTATCATGGTATCCAACGTATCAACAGAACATTCTGAAGGAAATGCAAAAACTGTCATATTCTAAGCCATATTAATTATTCAGCAAGTGAAAGGAATACAGCACATTTTTGAGGCTCTCTTCTCACCATTCTCGGAAGTAATGAGGAGCCCACAGGGGAAGTGCTCAAAGCCCGGAGTATAGTGGCTGTTCATCCGACAACGCCAAGCATAGTATTGTTATTATTGTTATTATATTATTATTAATTCTAATTTTGCCTTATTTACCTATAAAGTTTCCATAAACAAACCTCCCCCAATTTAAATTTCCATTTTTGGCATAACATTTTCTATATCAGCGTCCGCATCTGCGCAAGGCTTGTTTCAGATTCCCGCATAATCTTGCCACAGAATTGCAACTACACCCCCCGCTCTTCGCTGCCTTCGCCTGCTTCCAAGACGATAATCACTCATTCTGTTTACATCGCAATATCAACCCTTCGAAAGGACACGGCGATGCACTTTTAGCGGAGCAGTAGAAAACCCAGTCCGTGCCGCTCGGCATCAGCCTCGGGAAGGTTGCGCGGGACAGAGCCGGAGGCAGGGGCCGGGTGGGGGCTGCGCGGAGCTGGGAGCGCGGCCGGGGCCGGCGCCTCTCGCCGCGGGGCATGCGGGGCCCCGGCGCGGCCCGGGAGAGGAGCGCTCCCGCCGCGGGTGCGTAAACACCCTGCCCCTCGCACCACCCTCCGCTCCGCAGCCTCCCTCGGTAAGTTTTTGTGTCCGTCCCTCAGTTGTTTCACTCGTCGAAGGAGCGAGGGGTGGGTTTGGAGAAAGGAAAGGGAGCGGGCCTGATAGAACGCCGGGAAAAGCTCTCCCGGTCCGTGGTTGAACGCTGACAAAAGAGACTTGGCAAGTTCCTCTCTCCCTCCGGTTTTACTCTGTTTTTTTTCTCCCTCTCCTATTTAAATTGTCTCATTGTTGGAGAATTACATGCGCTTCAGGTTACACACGACGGGGGGCGGAGGGGAAGCAGCCTCTCCTTCTCCTCCCCAAATAATAACTATATTGTCATTAACCTGCTTTTCGTATTTGGGGCAAATCGGAGACGTAGGGCTAAAAGCCCCAACGAAACAGAGGGGAAGGGAGCCCAAGTGATGCCAGCCTCGAGGAACTTGACTTTTGTTACGGGGATGCCTCGGGGCACAATCCCGCAGCTCCCGCCGAAGTTTCCCTTTCGGTGGCAGCAGCCCAGGTGCGCACTCAGCCCGGCCACGGGCGGGCACCGCGCGGGGTCAGCGCCGGGACCCGCCGGCGGCGGTGGCTGGGGGCCTGGTTCGGGCTGGGGCTGAGACCGGACCCCGGCCGGGACCCCCCCTCCCTCGCTACCCCGGCGGCTGCGGCTCGGGGAGAACACGCGGAACCCTAGCGGGTGGGGGGTGGGCTCCCGTCCGTCCGTCTGTCTGGGCGTCCGTCCCACTCGCTCGGAGAACGATCCGGCCGGCGGCCTCCAGGCGTACGGAGCAGCCCCCGGAGCCACCCACGTTCGGCGCCCGCTCCCGGTGCGGCCCCTCCGTCCCGGCGCTGCGCCCCGCGCGCTGCCCAGGGCTCCGGCACCCGCGGACACCCGACACC
>VZRE01015341.1:42143-62184 GCA_013396775.1 Cephalopterus ornatus
GGTTCCGGTGTGCTCCGTTCACGGGAGGCTGCGGACCCCGTCCCCCCGCATCGCTTCCCCGCGCTGTAGAACGAGCCATGACTGCCACAGGGCTCCCAGAGCAGGGAGCGGGGCAGCATCCACTGGCCTGCAGAGCTCTTGCCCGGTAACTTTGGGGTGCCAGAAGGAACGCCACGATTCCTTTGCAAGGGGTGTTTGCAGAGCAGGGGTTTGCATGTTTGGGTTTTTTTAGATTTGTTTGTTTGTTTGGGGGTTTTTATTTGCTTTTTGTCTTTTCTTTCTGAGATGTGCCCACCCATTTCTACGTGATGGAGAATTACTGCCAAATAAAAAGTGTAATGAATTGCAGCCATGGGATGTGGTGCTGGTGCTGAAATGGGTTAAATTTTTCATGGTACTATTTTTTTCAGGACGATTATAAATGTTCTTGTTTAACAAACCACCACATACAGCATCTGCTTTACTACAGAAAGTGTTACAAAATAAAGCCCCTTGAATCCAAGCTTAATGAAATAAACAGGTAATCATTCTGGAGGGAGACTATGAAACTTTCTTAATGAGTAGTTCCACTTCATTACTGAAATACAGGCCTGGAAGCTACCTTTTTGTGTTCAGCTAACGTTCCATATATTACTGTATGAACCTTTAAATACCTTTTTTAGTCATCTCATCTTTTTAGTAATTCACTGAAATTTTGTGTTAAATTATGCTAGGAGAAAGGGCCAAAGCCAGAATTATAGCTGTTTCGAAAGATGACAAAAGTTACTTCAAGTTACAGCCTTAAAGCAAACGTTTATATATCAATCCTTAAATGTGTATCAAGCTATAAATAGCTTTATAGCTAAAGATATATGGAATAGGTTCAAATTAGAAATGCTGCTAAAGAGTTGGTTTATTAGGCTGTGATTAACCGCTTTCAGAAGTGAGTTTACATTTAGCTGGAAATAATTGTGATGCGACTAGAACTGACATCTTTCTGTATAGAAATGTCATGGGGGTATAATGGCATGAAGATTTTAGTAAGCCATTACCATAAAGTGAATTAGTCTAATTTTGTAAATGCGAGGTGTGAGGTAACTGCAGAGGCTTTTATTTTCTGTATTCCTGGTTGTCATTTGTGTACAGAATTACAACTTTATCATCTAAGGGAAGTATTTTTTACTTTGACACTTAAAAAAGATTGTTGTTTTTTCAATGTGACTGTCAGTAAGGGACAGACCCATCCTGTCTAAATCAGTTTGGAAATGTTGAAATGTTGATGTGTATTTGTTTGTTTTGAGCTGGTTGAAATAACCAGCATATGGGAAATGTCCTTCTCATGACAAAGGAGATGGAGAGAGCGTGCATCTTAATGACTGATTAGTAACACTTTAGAGCACTAAAAAAAATCCCCACTTTGTTATAAGCAATGAAATAGTAAAGATTGTATATATGCTTATATGTGGATGCCACATAATCTTTTAATCATCTATTTACAAGGAAGGGCATAGTTGTGGTTGCAGATAATTTTGTAATAATATGAAGAAAAAATATTGCTTTGTACAAAGTTTGTATTGTATCACTTTTTAAAATTCTTATTCTGTTCTTTAGTTATATATTACCACTTATTATATTCAATAAACTGTGGAATTTCATTTTTTTCCTCTTTTTTTAGTAATATTGCTGGACTCTAAAGCACAACAGACAGAGTTGGAGTGGATTTCCTCTCCTCCCAATGGGGTAAGTACTCCAGGCAAAAACTAAGTTCCTAGAGACAAGTAATTACTTTACTGTAGCAGTTGAAAGACCTGCTTTAAACTAACCCTCCCTCATACTTCTCTCAGTAACCATACCAAGTGTTTATGGCTTAGTCATTTTTAGAATGAAACCTTGGTTACAGTGTACAAATGTACAAGCTAGTTAAAAGTAAGAGGCTCTTAAGAAACTCACCTAAAAGTTCTTGGTACCCTTATGTTTTGTAGTACACCCCTTTGTGCTGTACAAATGATTACACTGTATTTTTATGATACAATATTTTAAATCAATTTTTTCCTTCTTCCTCTAGAAACATCAGATTTGCTTGTGTGGGAAAACTTTCTAAAAATATGTTTTTCACTTTCTGTAGAATGGCTGATCATAAATTTGTTTACAATGTTTTCTTTGTGATTGAATATCACAGATTGAAGAGCTCTAGAATGAAAACATTTATATTACAGATGTGTTTGAAATGACATTCCCAACTTGAAACATCCCCAAGTCTTGAGGAGCTTGATATCTGGAACTAGGCACAAATTATGTGGTTAAGGCCACCTCCAGCTTGTTTACAAATTAATCTAAAGACACTATTTGAAGTGTACCATTGTAAAATACACCATTTTAAAAAATGAAATGTTAAGAAACATCTATGTTATTGTCTTGTTTGTTATTTATGTAAAGCTGAGAAATGCTGCTTTCAGTCTGAATTAAAAATAGTAATGTATAAAGCCCCTTCTTCCTCCAGCCTTGAGGAAGAACATGTTCAGAAAGATATAATGAGTGTATTGTCCTACCTTAGCTCAGCCCTACATTAGCTCAGACTGACAAATCATAAATTATATGAACAGTTCTTACTCACGGAAGCAGTCTTGCTGAATTTATTGTGACTCCTTGCACAAGCAAGAATTTTGGGGATCAGTCCCTTAATCTTCAGCGCGTTAAAGCTGGAGCCAGAAGAGCGTGAAGTGTGAGTGGGGATATAAAAGTGTAACAAATCCTTTAAATAAGAAGAATGAAAATGCGCAAGTGTCTTTCTTTAAAAGCAGGATTGTAATATCAATACAAGCATGAACTGGAAACTAATCTAAGGACTTCAGAGAGAATGTAATGTGAGCTCAATGCATATGATGGCTAATAACCTCGGCATTAGCGTTTTGCACTGATTGAAGCCTTTACCGAGGTGTTTGAAAGATTAGCTTGGTGGCAGTTTTATTAGGTTAATGTGTAGATAATAAAAGACATGTCAACACATGTTACACATGTCAGCATATTGAAAGATGAACACAGAGTCAAATTCAACAGATAGTAAAAGGCAACTTTCAGAGGTAAAAGCCAATTTCTATCAGGTATTAAAAGTGAATCAAAACTAGTGGCTAGATTTGTATGCGTGAAAATGTTCGGAAAAAGTTACCTGTAAATTACTGTAAAAGTACCGTTTTAATAATGTAAATTTTAATTATTGAATTTTCTATTATGCAATAAAGACTTAATGGGAATAACCACAGAAAGTCTTCTTGAGAAACTACTGCATCATCACAGTATGGAATATGTTGGACAGACACTTGTTAAATGCCTCATTCAATTGCAAATGCTACATTTAACATTAAGATAACTAAGGAGTTAAAATACCATAAATTGAAACCAATAGAACAGGACACATTCAAATGTAATTGCGTGTGTATCACCATATTTTGCAGCTGGGCAAAGAAAAGTTAAGTTTTCTTGCTGTAAAAACTATGATAGAATTGATGGCTATAAGAAGACTTCAATGAAGTGTGAGCTCAGATGCCATCCTGAAGTACTAATGTTTGTTTGTTTTTTTTTTCTCTGCAGAGAAAAAAATTAATGTGTTAATGCTAGGGATAACAAAAAGTAGGACTTTTTGTGTGAATTTAGTTTTTTGTATTGTTTCCCTTAACTGTAGCATAAGAATCTCTCTGATACTAGGTAGTCTCATGTAGTGGGATCTCGACTCTGAGAAAACTCACTTGTGTTGTATTACAAAAAACAGGCTGATTTTGTAAAATGTATTTTGTTTGTTAGTTGGTTTTTTGTTTGTGTATTTCAGTTCATTTGTTTTGTTTTTTTTTTTTGGAGGGGACTGGGGGTTTGTTTTGGTCAAGCACTCCACATGAAAACCAGAAGAAACAGATTCTGTTGTGTGGTGCATTAGAGTTACTTTCACTTCAAAGATACAGTACCTTGTCTAACTGAGTATCTCATTGCAGAATCTACCTTGGAAGGGAAGAATGCTTACACAAGATAAAAAATAAAACAAACAAAACCCCTAAATCAACCAACTCAAAGAAACCCCAAAGCAAATAGTACTACTTGATATGAAATGGAGAACATGAAAATCAGTAAAGTTTTAGGCTTTATGCCTTTTACGTCATCTTAGTGGGATTTTTTGTTGTGTTTTTTTGTTTGGGGGTTTGTTTTTTTGTTGTGTTTTGGTTTTTTTTTTTTTTTTTTTTTTCCGAGGGGGAGATGTTTTTTATTATTGTGACACAGCCAAAACCCTGTCAGTCCAGGGCCCCTTTTTTATTTTTTCTTGTTTGTACTAGCCCTTAAAGAGGTGGAAAAAATATTAGTCATTCAGATCTAATAAATGTCTTATGAAGATACACTTTCTTTTGTTCTGAGGTTAGTTAATACAGTTCCATGTGCAATCACTTCAGTTAACTTCATGAGCATTTGATAATGTATTTCAATCATTTAATACCATATGCATATATAATACTATATATACAAAATCTGTATTAACTGTAGGTCCTTGAAATGTGCTTTGATATTTACAACTTCTGTGCATTTCAGCATCTGCAGCTGTGATAGATTTTGTGGTGATAACTTCCAGCATCAAATCAGCCACATCTGCTTTTTCTTGGAACAGACAAGAACATTAAAATGATCTCATTTGCTGTCAAATAGGCTTGCAAAGTACTGTATACTGTATGGCTCCTGCTCTGGTAAACCAGTGCCTTCCACACTTGTTTTGTTCCCGGTGTAAGGAATGTCAGTGGGTGTTCCATCCTGCAGAGGTGCTGAGTATACTAGTCCCACAAAGCACTTAAGCACATGCTTGCCATTAAGCTCATAAGTAGTTTTACTGTTCTTAAGCATGAGCTTAAGTGCATTATTGACACAGGGCCAGAGGGCCAAGTGCCATACAGAGAAGTCGTGGTTGCCTGTATCATGGGGTGAGGAAAGCTCACCCCCCTCCTCTAATTTACTACAGCTGTGTTTTCTGCAGTCAATTGAATGCTACAAGAAATGTGAAAAAAGGTGAGAGACTGATACTGTTTTGGTTACACCTGGGCAGATCTGCCTGATTGATTTCAGTGGAAGGTTTGCCATTGCTGGAGACGCAAATTCTCATGCTACCAAAGGTTGTTAAAGACTCCAGTGCTGTTACAGGCTTACCAGCTCATTATATAGTTGGTAACCTAGAGAGGGAACATCAACAAGACCCAGGCTTTGAACCAGTGAACTTTCAGTCATGTGGGTTGTTTTTTATTCTGTATATAATCTCATGGTTCATTTGAACTCACAACTAAATGAAGTTTGCTTCTCTTAACACGGGTGCAGCCACTGAACAAAATGTGAGATGAGAAGGAGCTGCCGCTTACCTCTTTGGTTTGTAAATAAAAGACAAGGTGGCCTGAACAAAAAGAGGACAACTAAAATGTTTTCTTGCTTTTGGATTTTTAATTCTGTCATTTTCTCTTGCCTTCTCTGTATTCTACTTTAATCACATAGGAGTGAGAATCATCGGACTCATGAGTTTCAGGACCCAATCCCATGCTTTTTTATACAACTGCGCTGAAAGTTTGACAAGTTTTATGTACTGTAACGTTAGGCAATTTCAGTTTTTAAGACTTCACTGATTTTAGGTTTCTTTGAATGAGAAGCTGCCTCCCTCCTTTCGGTCTTTGCTTACCCAAAACCATTGTGACCTTAACAAAGTGTGTGTGAGCCCAGTATGTAACCAGACCCTGATATGCTACACAGCCATTTTTGAGGGTCCCCCTTTGCAACTCCGCCCCTGTTACGAGAATGATTTTTAAAAGTTATTTATATGTGTAAAAGACATGGAGGTAGAGAGAGCCTACTGCTGCATTAATATATATTTTCTTCATTTAGGTGCTGAAGAGTATTTTTAAAAATAGCCTACTGTTAAAAAGGAGGAAGACATGAGTTGTATGAAACTTTTTAAAATACACAGTAGTTACATCTGGTGACATACTTCTTGTTGTATTACTAACTGTTTGTTATCATTTTAGTGGGAAGAAATTAGTGGACTGGATGAAAACTACACTCCTATACGAACATACCAGGTATGCCAGGTGATGGAATCAAACCAAAACAACTGGCTTCGGACTAACTGGATTGCAAAAAGCAATGCACAAAGGATTTTTGTAGAACTGAAATTCACTCTGAGGGATTGTAACAGTCTTCCTGGAGTTCTGGGGACTTGTAAAGAAACTTTTAACTTGTATTATTATGAAACAGACTACGACACTGGCAGGAGTATCCGAGAAAACCAATATGTAAAAATAGACACTATTGCAGCAGATGAAAGTTTTACCCAGGGTGATCTTGGGGAGAGAAAAATGAAACTTAACACAGAGGTGAGAGAAATTGGACCTTTGTCCAAAAAAGGATTCTATCTTGCGTTTCAGGATGTAGGGGCCTGCATTGCTTTGGTCTCTGTCAAAGTCTACTACAAGAAGTGCTGGTCCATCATTGAGAACTTAGCTATTTTTCCTGACACAGTGACTGGCTCAGAGTTTTCCTCTTTAGTAGAAGTGCGAGGAACTTGTGTCAGCAGTGCAGAGGAGGAGGCGGAGAACTCGCCGAAGATGCACTGTAGCGCGGAGGGAGAATGGTTAGTGCCTATTGGAAAATGTATCTGCAAAGCAGGATACCAGCAGAAAGGAGACACGTGTGAACGTAAGTAAACACACAACTTGCTATGAATTGTAGGTCATGTTCTACCAGCTTATTTTTATTTTTCTTTTTTCAAGAGAAATACATGATCAGCCTGCTTTTAAAGTTTTTGGATCCTCAGTCTGTAAAGTTCACACTGTTTAGTTTAAAACAGTCAGCCAATCTGATTATGGAAATCAGTGGTTGCATACTACATTTTTAAAGTTAAACAAAAAAAGTTGAAGTTGTGTGAAGTATAACTAATAGGTTCACATTTTAAACTGGTTAAGGTGTTGTTTCTTGTACTTCTTGGTAAAGCTGAGCTGGTCAAGCTATCACAGAACATTGTATCAATAATGTCAGGTATGAGTAGATAACCACTTTGTTCTTTCACATGATCTACAACAGAATTATAAGGAAACTAAAATGGAAGCAGTAAAGTTAGAATGGGGTGTGGTTAGTAATGGAAAGAATACACACACAATAGAAACTGAGTTAGAGATTTGTCTGAAGTGTGTAAAAATTCAAACACAAGATAGATCTTTCAAACCGAATATCAAATTTTCAGAATAAAGTGTGGTTTCCTTTCTACAATATATTTTTGCATAAAACTAAGCTTTTATCTTTCTGTAGGATCATGGTGATTATTTTACAGTACTAGCAAATCAGAGACTACTGAGTTGTACTTTCTAATTCAGACTAATTCAATCAGCTGCGTTCTTAGAATGATATTTATCCTTAGCATTGCTGTCTCTGGGGCATAAGACACTTCTGCTTAGCATGAGAGAGGATGTTTCATTGTCTTTGCTTAGAGTAAAAGTGAGAGAATAGGCAGTTTGTTTGAAGACAGGTATTTTCCTGTGCATTTAATACAAGGTCTATCATTTTTATTGTAAGATTACACAAGGAGTTATATATCACCATACTGCAAGATAGGCAGACATTCGTTGTTGAGAAATGGTGTAAGTCAAAAGCTGGGAAAAAAACCTCAAAAATCTATGAGAAAGAGAAATGTACATTATCTCAAAACCAAAGCTGACAGCAGTCAGTGGGTCTGATGTGCCTGTGTGAGGACTTCAAAATCTGTAGAGGATGAAGGACACCCTAAAACAAAGGAAATGAGTCTCCTTATTAGTAATTTGTTCTTGAGAAAAAACACAGTTGTACTGTTGACGAGTTCTTATGAGGAAATTCAGTACAAGGTGAAGTGAGTGGAGTTGATCTGAGGCCTTCATAGCCCCACACAAATCTTTCATTGTTCTTTTGGGAAGGGATGAGGTCTTATACACTGCAGAAGGTGATCTCATTAGGAGTAATTGTAATGTAAAAAACTGCCTGGACAAAATTGTGTAGTAGACTGTATTGAAGCTCTGTTAAAAATATTAACTGCTGTGTCCCATAGAAGTTTGTTTTGAGGTTTTTGAATATTTTCTTCTGAGTGACTGATTTCTTTCCTTTTCTTAGTTAACTTGCTCTTGATTACAGACCTCATTATAGTTGATATAATTAGTATACTAATGTTCTTTCACTTTCAATGAAGGAGAGAAGGTATCCAAAAAAGAAACCACTGTAAGCTGGGAAGTAGGTGGGGGGCAGGAGCTGAGTGAGTGTGGCTGGGATGGATACAGGAGAAATTGATGTTTGGTAACTGGAATTCAAGTAACCTGTTTATTAAACAGGCTTCTTAATTTCTATCCATGCTGATGTTGACAAAAGAATTAAATGATAACTTGTACTTGAGCATAGTAGCGTGCTCATTTGCAGGAACACTTCCCATTTTTGGCTTGCTTCCAAAGCAATCGCTAGGAGAACACGCTACTCTGGAAGCAGTCCAGAGAATCATTTATGGTATTTTTCCTCTTTTCTTTCAGTGATCCTGTTAAGAGTTTCAAAACAAACTCTGGCCCCATATTGAGGCAAGCTAATGTATTTGAGAGGGAAAAGGTGGTAGGCAGGCACTTGTTGAGAGTGCACCGAGTTGGCAGCTCCGAGTCAGAATGATCTGGGTGACTGGGGTTCACAGTAATTGCTGTCTGTGTGCCATGTCTGTGCTCGAGGATGTTATTAAGTATGATTAACTATGTAGTGACCGATAGTACAGCTGGCACACTGATACAGTGTCTGGTTTTTGTGACAGATATTGAGAGAAACTTATCTGAACATTGACACTCATGCATCTGGCTATCTGTTACTGTCAAGCGATGTAACAGATCAAGCAGAGAAGCAAGTTGGTGAGTGCTTCCTTAACCCAGAGCTTTTGCAGCCCTATCTGAAGGCTCACTTCTGCAAATACTTTGTACCTGGCGTGCTGCATGACTTCTTTGGGACTACTCTGGGCAGAAAGCATTGTGCTCTGTCAGGATGGGCAGAAGTCTGATTCTTCTCTCACACTTGCTAAAGCTCTGCTGAATGAACTTAATGCAGTAGGATGGTCTTTTAAAGATACAGAATAATACCTTATCTGGCTGCATTGTAGCAAAGGTAGAAGTAGATGGCCACATTGCAGTTCCAAATAGCTCTTCAGCTTGTAACTCCATGGGGATTTTCATCTGTATTACGCTAGCTTGATTGGCTGGCTGTGAGGGAATAATGTGTTCCTTTTGCATACAGCTCCTCTCCTGTGTGTGAAATTTATTGAGTTCAGTTACTGAAACAATTGAGTTTTGATTCATACACAACTCTGCACTGGATGTGTTGCCAGAAAATTATGGTTTTTTTAAAGAATGTAAGTAACTGGTATTGCTGGGAAGGATAAGGAAGAAAACAATTGTGTGTGTTGAAACATCATCATGGCTAGGCTGTTGAAACATATAACCTGGAAAATGATATCCCATGTGTTTCTTTTTCATTGCTCAATCTTTCAAACTGAATTAATCTTTTTGTGGTTTTTTTTTTTGTTTGTTTGGGTTTTTTTTGTGTGTGTGGTTTTTTTTTTTTGTTTGTTTGTTTTTTTTTGTTTGTTTTTTTTTTTTTGGATGTACACTGATTACTTCTCACTATAGGAGTGCCAAAGAATCCTGGCCACCTCAGTGGTCTATTGTGATAACACTCATATATGAGAGACAAATTTCAGGTATATACAATACTCACAAATGTAATTTAAAACAAAGTCTTAAAATTGCGTGAAACAAACATGAGAAAACTAGGTGAGCCTCTGAACTTTCAGTTGCAGATTCTTTTGCTTATGTGCAAGGACACTGTTTCCTCAGTGTTGGTCTTATGTCTGCTGGCATGTGGCACTAGGCTTAGGTATGGAAGTCGTACATTTTAAAGGATTGTCTTGAAAAGAACCTAGCAAAGCTACCCAGAAGGTACTTAGACATATTCAGTTCTTTCAACACTATGTATTGCATCTTTTCTAGAAAAAAACCCTCAACCATGTCAGCCCAATTGATTTCTCAGTAACTGTAGTGGACTCCCAATACATCTAACTTTGACTTTTTCTCACACTGGAGTTCAGTTGATATGTGTGTAAGGAGTACACTGCAATCAGTGATTGGTATTTGAAGGAGAAAATAATTCTGTGAGAGCTTCTACTATGATGTATTTTCCATCTGTTTCATGTTAGTTGGGGGTGGAGAGGGAGAGAATTAATTTTATTCGATCAGAGCAGTAGAGTGATATTTCAGAAGGTGGGAAGCTTCTCTTAATATTACTGAACTGAGAAATTACATAGATGATTGGGCACCAAGTCCAAAAATTCAAATTCCTGGGGGAAGCCAAATGGGTGCATTTTACTGTTAAACGTATTATAATAGCGTATGCGTTAACAGTTGTTTTATTGGCCTCCAAATGAGGAAGGGATTATAGCTATTTGCACATTTTGTCTTGGTGAGGTAAAAAGGGAGCTGCAGGCTTTTCTTTCCAGACTTTGTCAAGTGCTGTACACTGTGCCAGACACCAAGCTGCATCTGTTCCTTTTCTTTTTTCTTCTTGGGCCAGACTTTTTATCTCTTTACTTTGTGAGATAGTACTTGATAACAGATCCAGAAACTGAATTTGCCTTATGTGCAGCATATATTTGTGGTAAAGTATGTGTGGTTATGTTTGTTTGTTTGTTTGTTTTTTCTTATGTGTTTTGGTTTTTATGTTACTCCACGTAGGAGCTGATGCACCACAAGTTTATTAATAGAGGGCAATTAATTTAGGGGGAGAATGTGAATAAGTTGTCATTAAAAAAATGTCACCATGCTTCCAAAAAACCAAGTTGCGCATATTGTGAATTGGGTGTAGAGTTTAGCTCAGGCAGTGTGTCACAAAAGCTGTGGGTGACCTGCAGCTTGAGTAACCTATGTTGGCATTCCTGCATTTTCAACTTGAAAATTTTTTGCATTATGGAGACGGAGAGAAATGGTAGAAAATTTTTCAGTGGCATTTATATCATCAAGACTCTAAATGTTTCCTTTTTTGAAGAAGAGTTACCTTTCTTCCATTGCCTCCAAAATTACTCTAGGGAAGAGAATGTAATTAGTTTTAGCAAATTGAACCAGAGGAGAGAATTGAGGGACTCTGAGTCTTGGCATTTTCAGAAGCCAGTAGAAGTTCAACAGAAGAGCATCTACCTCCTTACCTTTTTATTCCCTAATATATTAAATAATTTTTCTGTCCCTTTTAAAAGAACCATCAATGGGATCTCAGATCAGGTCAAAGATACAGCTGAATATGAACTTCTTAATTAAAACAAAAAAAGTAAATATATTTCCAAAGGATCCTAACAGGCTTCAGAAAAATATGCTAGATACTTTGAAGGTAAAAGTAAGACCTAGCTAGATGGTCAAGAATACTGAAGATATTTCTACTTTAAAATGCAGAGCTGTGATTTCTGCTTCCAACCCCCTTTGGAGTTTCTAGAAAGTTTAATGTCTTTGCTTTCATTCACCCTGGATTCTTCTGACTGTCCTTCTTGTCGGAGATATGGTAGAAAGATATATTTTCTTGCTATGTCTTTCTTTCTGAACAGTCTAGTGTTCATAAAGAGGATGATTTTCACAATTTATCAGTCTGCTTAAGTAATTTGCATTTCTTTAACCTACTTTGTTCACATCCTCCAGCTTTTTGGATGTGTAAGCACAGAGAAAGAAGGGGAGAGGAGCTACATCCACTGTAAGTCATGTCCTTTTTTAAAAGTGTTTCCAAATAGAGTAACATGAGGCCTGTGATCTCAGTGATCAGGGCAAGCCATCACCTGAAAAAAATGGGGGCCTTCATACTTCATAACATTTACTTCAGGTCTCCTCTGCGCTGTCTTTTGGCCTCAAGATACAATTTTTTTTTTTTTTTTTGGTAGTGTCTGGAGTGTCTGAATTAGTTTGGTTAGTATGATTGTTGGCTGTCATGGTTTTGGTGGTACAGCATCCACTCTCAAGTGTGGCATGAAGACATGAGAAGTAAGTTAATCAGAATTTGAAGTGATCAGGTGATGAAGGCAGTGCAAACCAGTACTTCTCATGGATAATGCCATCAGAGTGATCCCTAAAATGAATTAACTTCAGAGCTACTGGCAATAAGTTTAGTTTCCAATAAACTAGTAGCTTTGCTGCAGAAGAGCTGAAAGAAGTGAAATAGCACGTGCAGGTGGGCAATCAGAAGCCCAGATCCTAGAAGTGAAATTGTTGGATGGAGTTTAATGTAGAGCTCTTTCCCCTCTCCAGCCTCTCTTCTGAATCCCCCTCCTGCCTGCCTCTCTGTTCTTCCCAGATTCTGCTGTCTCCAGGAATTAGTTTTATTTTTGCATTTTGCTAGAGGTTAGGTGAATTTTAGTTTCTTAAAATAAATTTGTTGCCTGGTGGTTGTTTGCCTTTTTTAGTCAGATTCACTGCTGTGCACAGATCCTGAAATCAAAACCAAGCCAGCAATGAAATCTAACAGACTCTTAGTAATTTCTCCTTTAGTTACAGGGAGGCACTAAAACTGTCTGTTTTACAGGTCTGGGATGTCACTGCTGAATTAGCTATGGTTGCTCAACAGCTGGGCCGTTAACTCCTTAGCCATAAAGTCTATTTCCTGTTTGTTCTAAATGAAGCTTTAGTTGCTATTTAGAAGTGAAATCTCATCCTGTAGAATCTGTTGCCCAAAACCATACATCTTGCTTCTGAAACACACTTTCCTGCCCAGAAGTCTTTTGTGAAAGGTGTGATGGGTATCTAATAGCTTTGTTACCACTTTCTAAGTATAAAAAAAATTTCCTAGATGAAAAAGAAACTTCTTACTTGGAAATTTAAGAGGATTTTTTTGCTGTTGTTTTGGTGTGGGGTTTTTTATTTGTTTTGGTTTTTTGTTTTGTTTTTGTTTTGGTGGTAGGGGGGTTTTGTTTGTTTTAGTGCAGGATTTCTGTTAACTTCTCAGAATTAGGCCACTAACAATAAGTTGAAGTATTCTTTGATTTCTGAGTACAAATGGAAGAAGTGACACATATAAGCCTTGCTAAGGGGATCACAAGTGTGATGCATTCCATTGATATGACTTTGCTTTTTAAGAAAAAACAAAACCCATCCACAAAACAAGATTTTAGGGACTGAAAAAAGAGAGTTGTAGGTTACAGAGAAACTGAAAGTGGGGATCATTTAGTGGAAAAACTGAACACAGAAAAAAGAACATAGTGATAACTGTTTAACTAATCTACTTCATATATCTGTAAAATATTATTATCTACATACTGAAATGCTGTTGAAAGTTGTTCAAGAAAACTGCGGTTCAAAGAATAAATTTTTCTCTGAAAATAAGGAGCCTTAAGTAAAGGAGTGAAGTTGAGGTTCTTATTTGAAAAGTGGGACAGCTGTAAGGAGAAATCTGTGTTTGGTACTGAAGCTGAAAAAATTTCCAGGAAATTATGCAGGCAAAATGTTTGCTTAACTAGATTAGCTTTTGAATTCTGATGCATCCCAAACTTCTTCTGTTATTGTTAAAATATTTGCTCCCCACCAACAGTTCATATATATTAAGCAGTATTACATTGTTAAAAATATCTTTCTGTTTTTACTTGGGAAGCTGTGGAGATAGTTTTAATGTAGGTTTTCAGTTAATGTCGTGCTTATTATTACTTGAACTATAGAGTAAAAATTAATTTTTGTTTCTTGATGTTTCTTTTGTTTCCTGGTGTTTTCCTTATACTGTGCAAACTCTGCAATGACAATTTATTTATTAAAAACAATAAGTTGTACACAATTTACTGTGGATTAAAACTTTTTAGATTGAAAACAAATAAAACATTTTCAAATTAATATCTGCAAAGACAAGATGGATCTTTTGAAGTGTACTCAATACATATACTTACTGTGCTGTTTTTAACCCCTCCTAAAATTCTATAAATACTACTTTGTTAGTAAAAACTTAAGGCTGGAATTGAATTGAGAATAAAACAGTTTGTAGGAATTTCATTCAAAGAATTAGAAAAGTATATTCAGGGAGCTTATTGAAAGCCAAGCACTTGACAGGAAAAATATGTTAGATGTTTTCTACCATAATCCTTCACAGAGTGTTGTGGCGTCAAACAGAACCAAAAAAAGGCAGGTTCCCTCTTTAATTTGTCATTACCCACCTTTAATTTCATAAAAAGTAAGCTCTTTTTAGAGGATAGTGTGTCTAATTTCTTCTATAACCTTGCATTATTGTGAAAACAGCAGCAACAGCAAATGTATTGAAGACACTTCTATGATCACTCTTCTCCTTACTTAGAGAAGCTTTTATCCCTGTGCACTTCTTAATCCTTCTGCTGCCTATATATGTCACAGTGAGTTCTCTTGTTCCTAGTATTAATGAAAAATATATGTGAAAGTGAATAGTATCTGGTTAATAGTTCACAGCAGAAACTTTCTTTTCTGTTGTAATCTTGTGTTTTATTTCTTGCTCTCAGACATATGAGCACTGTGTGCCTAGTGGCTCTGGTGAAGGAGTATTTTTGTATACTTTTCCATTAATGACTGATTCTGACTTCATAGAATCTCCTAAGAAACACAACATGCCTGCATATTGGAAAGGGCACTGCTTAGTATTTAACACTTTTTTCCTTACTTCTATTTCTCTTCATTAAGAAGAGATTTCCACTTAGGAAAAATTATCTCTTTGAAGGTATATGCATTTGGTGAAATTTTGATTAATAATAACCTAATTTATAAGTATAATTCAGAGTAGCAAAGGCAACCAAGTATAAAACCTGTGTGCAAGAAGAATTGGGCTCAGTTATTATACTTCTAGAGTTCAGATTGTGTCAACGTGTGTACCTGTACAGCTTTATTTAGCTGGGTGGCCCCGCTGCCTGTCTTAAGGAGGATAAAGTTTCTCACATCTGCAACAAACATCAGGGTTTTTTACCAAAGGTAATTTGATACTTCTTAATTTTTATGGTTTGCATTAGTTACATGTGACTCTCTGCAAGATCTCCTGCAATAATAGTATCAAGCATTTTTCCAATAAAAGTCTAATTGACCGTAATTATTATCTTCTGATATCTGAACATACTTCAAATGTGTGCGATTGATGGGGGAAAAAAGAAGTACATGATTAGGAAATATAATTGCTCTTATTTTGCAATGTGTTTAACGTACATAAATGCAAAAGGCTATTTCTTGATGTACTTGTGAAATACACTAAGGCTTTTGAGAGGCTGTAGGAAGTCTAGAGCAGGTTGGCTGAAGATTTTTTTGTTTGTTTGTTTTGAACAAAAAATGTTCTGACAGTATGTATTACCATAAATAAACATGCTGGAAAAGTGTAAAAATGGAGCTCCTGCTTTTCACTAAACAAGTTATATGACTGTTTTAAGGAAGTAATGTCTAACGCAGATAACTATCTGTAGGACTATGGGCTGAGACACCATCCCTAGAACTTAATGTCAAGAATCCAATTAACTCAATGAGAGCAATATCATGTGTTGGTATTTGCCTACTGAGGAAAGCCATAAAGTTTTAGGTAAGTGTAAGCATATACATAAACCTAAAACTTTTATGCTGATGAAACATATTTAAATACATGTTTGATTAGAATTTTCGGAATTGTAGATGTTGTGCTGCTATAACAGTGTACAGAGACGTGAATATAAATGGAACCTGAAAATTCCACCGTTACTATATGAGATATGTAATCTCTAGCATAGTTAGTGTTGTCTTATTCTTTTCTTACATTTAGTGAACGTGATATATTAAGCAGTGTAGATGACTGTGTTTATTTTTCCAGTAGATTGAACACAGGGGATTAAATTAGGGGGACCTTGAAAGTGATGTTTGGAGGTCTTCTGGCAGGTGGCCTCCTGTAGCCACATGCATGTGACCTGCTGTACATTCCCTTCATCTTACTGTATGTATCCTCATGATGTGACTAAATTACAAGTGTCCCTTGACAGTTAATATTTTTTCTCAAATGACCATGTATATGCTTTAGTTCTAGTCTTATGACATTTTGACATTTGTACATGTGCATATTTCTCTATAGAAGTCTAAACTCTTGTGTAGGAGAGGGGCAGAATTTCCTTCATCTACTTATGATGAACCATCAAGGAAAAACTCAAGTTTTCTGGAGCTTGGATTAATGACCTGATCCACTTGACTGGAAAAGTTAGTACTGTCTGTGGCCTCCAACCTTCCAAACCTCTCAGTTTCTCAGTTTATGAGCTAGCCTTCATTTGTGAATAGTAAACATAGTACTCTGAACTTCTTGAATGTACCATCTTTTTTTTTTTTACAGTAAATTATTGTGTAGTTAGATTTTGAGAAAAAACTACACATCTCATGAATGTCTGTGTGTTGCCTATTTGAATCAATCAAACTGTGTCAACAGAGGGACACGGTGTTGAGAATCTCATAAAATCTCTAATTTAAAATATTGGAACCCTTGCTTAGCTACCATGAAAATACTTGAAGAATGTTGGCCATTGAGATTCTGTAAGTAAAGTTTATTTTATTCCTAAAAGTTGGGTGTTCTGTGTGCCAAACAGCTCAGCTCTTTTAATGCTGGAACAAATTACATGTTCAAAAATTTGTTGTAGAATATGGTCTGAGTGGGCATCACGTGGCTGTGATCACTGGCCATATTTACATGGTCTCATTCAGCTTAGGCTTTCCAGGCTTAGCTCAATTATTTTTCTTGCTGAGGAGAATCTGAACTTGGATCTCTTGCTACAAATAGGGCATGCCTATTAACCAACATGCAGTCACTGTTAGGAGGTTTTAATAGCTCCTGCTGAAACGTGCTCTTCCCATAGTCTAGCAGTTAGAATCATTCATATGGTCAAAGAATTCCAGTCTCTTATGTTCTGAGCTTTTTTTTATATATGTGTATATATATATATATTTATATAAATATATGTATTATATAAAACACACAGTCATACATAAATATAAAACACTTAATCTTGGATATTTGAATTCTAGTGTTACCAAATGCTGACATATTTTTTATTGATCAATTATTTCCAGTGTGTATATATATGTATATACTTCTGAGGTGAATGCTAGAACTGGAGGAAAAGCTCTACTGATTTTTTATTTGTTTATACAAGTGATGTGTTTGTATGTCAAGGCAAATGGAGACATGGTGATCTTTTGTATCTATTAGAATGTATAGTTTTGCTTGAAGTCTTAAAACATCAAATAAGAAAATGTAATTAGAAAGAAGGATATTACATGGAACAGATTTTATTTTTAAATAATATTAGGTATTTCTTTTTTAATTGCTATGTAGAGATATTTTTGGAATGTGACTGGAATCCTATCAAAGAGAGGGTATTCTTACTTGATTTTGTTGTCTTGGATCAGGTCCATGATACAGTCTTAGCTGAAATCAAGCACTGAGCTTGGATGTTTGATTTCTCATGTTTCAAAATGTCAACATATTTTTTCTTAAATGATTTATTTGCACAGTAAATAAATTAGATAACTCTCCAGTTTCATTTTTGTCCAATTTATTGGAAAAGTTTGTTCCATAACAGTAGCTCTTCAGCAGAAAATTCACATTCATTATTTTATTTATTGAGTATATTATAATTGTGACATTGTTCTGTCCTGATTGTGTAAAGACACATTTATTTGTTATAAGGAAAAACGGGCAACTTAGAAAATGTGGGCAGTTTTATTGACACTAACTAGAAAAAGAAGAGAAGTGATAAAGTCCCTCCAAATGATACCTAAAGGAAATGGACATTGTTTGAACTGTTAGCAAATCCCAAGGCTCCACATTGTCACCTAATTATCCCACCTATTGAAGTCTCAGCCAGATTTAATCTGCAACCTGCTGCTGGGAAGTGTGAAAGTATCATGTGCCTAAAATCATAAGGAGGGTTGAAAATCATGTTCCCTCGTGCACATGGAAAAGAATATTCAATCTGTGATCTGTGACTGTCTCTTCTGTTGCTTTCCACTTAAGTTGCATATCACTTAATTTTCTTATTAAAAGGTGCAATTCTTTTGCTCTACAATGTGTATGCTTGTCTGTCTGCTTTAGTTTGTCAGTTGAAATAAGTCTCTGTTTGGCCTGTTATTAAAAAAGTCACTGGAATTGCTAGTGAATAATGCTAGTAAACAAGGGAGAGAAATAACATCTTTTTAAAACACACTTTTTCTTTTCCCTGGGCCATTGAGACGAAGGAGAAGACAATGATGTACTTACTTTGATCTTTTATCTTAAAGATTTTCTGTCATATTTAGAGCTGCAGTCACTGTATTGTGTATTATTGTTGTAAAAATCATGTATCCAGGAATATGAGATTCAAAATTTCATGACACAAGTAAAGATGAGTAGTTTTTAGAAAATAGAGCACATGTTGATAGCACAAATGATGTGAGGGATTTTATTTCTCTCTTAATACAAGGACTAAATGAAAATGCAATCCCTGTTCTGACGAAACAAACCCCATTTTTAATCTTCTGCCATTTAAAGATATTTTGTGTATTTAAGCAGTGACAAGGGTATTCATTACTAATTAACATTCAGGAGATTACTGTCAGTTGCCAGTCAGAGTGTAGCTTGGAAGAATGCTGACATTGATTGATGGACATGTTCTGGGACTATGCACAAACAACCTGCTTGGGTCATCTGAATACATAGAAACATTACAGATCAGCTCCACATACACAAAAAGATCTTCTGCTTGGGCTGCCCTTTCTAAAGGGAGGATATCCTTCCATGTATCCTAGACTCACTTGACTTGTAAGTTATGCCTTCACATTCTTGCACTGCGGTCACCAACTGAGTTTAGTTTGGTCTAGTAAATATGGGTAACATGTCATTTTGCTGTTTCAAGCTGTGAGTGACTTGAGATGCTTAAACATTCAGGTTGAAGCAATATTTTTGATGTTGCTTTATAAAGTGCTACACATACTAATAGATATATAACTCATGTAATTTTTTCTTTAGGTAGAAGAAAATCCCCAACCCCTAATTTATATGCCCTTTAAATGCAGACATGGAAGAGGCTTTTCAAGCTTGCAATCTTTATGGTCTCTTCAGAAGTGAGTTTTAAATATCTGCAATCATACCAGTTGTCTCCATTTCCTTGAGTCAGTAGTATATTTTTGTTCAGTGAAATGAAAAGACCCTTATGACACCCTCACAACTCCTTTTAGAGGAGGCTATAAGCAAGCTCTTAGTGTGTCACATAAAATTTGCAGTTGCCCTAGGCTGGGTAGCCTGTGTGCTGTGGAAAACAGTGGCTGAGCTACTCCTGCTTCTTGTGGTAGGCACCTGCTCATACAGCAGTGGTATTACTTAGCTAAAGAAACACAGTATGGTGATTTATGGGCAGTATAGCCCTTTAGAGAGATGATACTTTCCTGTGTATGCGAACAGTCTGGACATCTTCAACGTATGATAAGCACATGATACTAGTTTCTCATAATTTCTCTAAATTTTAATTTTCTGAATATGCTTACAAATATATTATCATTGACTTGAATTTATTAACTAAACAGAAGGAGGGGGCTTCTCATTAAGGTGATGAAAAAGAACATCTTCTGACTGAAGCCCTTTTCCTGTGATTGTCCATGGGGGGAAAAACTCCTGTTTTTCTCTTGTGCTATTACACATCTCTGTAAGTTATCTGTCTTCTCTAAAATCCCCATAACTTTCAGCTTTGGGAGATGCTATAGTTCCACCCAGTCCAGATGGAAATAGTGTGCTGCTGGAAATCCCTTGCCAATCTCTGTCTCTGATAGCAGTGTCTGAAGCATATTGTGGAAATCTGTTGAGAGCTGGTATCATGTCATATTTATGTGCCAGTTCTCTCTTTCTCTTTTTCTTCCAAGTACCTGCATTTGGGGTTCCTTAAAGCTCTCTTTGGGGTTGGCAAGGTGTTCCAATGTGGACAGTGGAAAAGGGCACCAGAAACATTTCTGTTGCAAAATTATTTTCCCTTGGGTAAAATCTTGCTTGTTTTATTCCAAAAAAAAAAAAA
>VZRE01015341.1:62201-152991 GCA_013396775.1 Cephalopterus ornatus
AAAAAAAAAAAAGAGTCCTTTGAGACTGCTTGTGAGAGTAAGGAAAGCAGGAATTGGCCCCATGTCATAACCATCTGTTATTAACACAAAGAGCAAGGGCCCAGTCTTGCTGTCCTTGCTAAGAGCAGTTTGTTTAATAGGAATTACTACAAATATGAAAAATGTGTGTTTTCCTCATTACTGTGGCAATATTCCCTTCCAGCAGTGTAAAAAAAGAACAAAAAAAGTCATCATGAATCTGGGTGTACAATCACACAATTGCATTATTTTATATTGCAGTAGGCTGTTTGCAATAAACACCTCATTCCAAGAAATATATGTATTACAGTATTTTCAAAAATCACTTCAGCTACTTTCACGCATATTTTTTCATAGTACATCTTTTCATTTTATGGCTGAGTTATGACTGGGTTTTCTTTTCTAGTGTTTTTATGACTGAGGTAATTTTTTTTTTTTTTGATAGCAGCTAGTTTGAAAATGGTGCCATTTTCCCCTCTCCTACAGCAGAAAATGTTTGACTTTTTCCTTGATGACACTCCCACCCCCACTCCCTCCAATCCCCTCCCTCAGTTATAACTGCAAGCACTATTGGAGAACTGAAATAATTTGATCGATCTTGCCACACTATGTTGTGTCAGAGAGGTAGCTTTGGTGGCTGATACTTCCATTCACCTTTAGAAGATGAACTACTAGGTTGAATTGCATTTTTTCTCCCTAACTTTGTGACCTCCCCTGTATTTGGTATGTCTACCTTAATATTTGAGAGAATTGTTCCATAATGTTTAACACAAACCCCGTATCTCTGTAAAGGATCAGTTTTTCTGTCTTCCCACCCATTTGTTTTTTCATCTGTTCATTGCTAGTTCTGAGAGTTGTGCCAGTCCCTGCTATATAACTTGAACCTTGGGTGTTAATAGGGGTGTTTAATCCATGTTCCTTCACTTCTGGCTATAAATCTATCTTAGGCAGAACAAGGCTTGCTATAATCTTGTTGATTGCACCTCAGGAGTAGACCAGTCCCATGCTAGCTATAGTGTCTTTAAGGTGGCTTTGAACAATCAGCCTGGCACAGAGCGCATGCAGTGCAGCCCAGAATCTAGGAAAAAATATAATTATGATAGGAGGCTGGGTGTTTCCATGGTGTATGCAGAAAGACAGGAATTGCTGTATTGGATCAAACAAGTGGCTTGTCAAATCCACTATTCTTTTGCCAGCAATGTCCAATAGCAGATGTTTGAAAAAAAAAAAAAAAGATAAAAGAACATCAGTTTTGTTTTTCTTCAACCCTGAAGCATTCTATTCAGCTCTGTTATATTTCCTTTATATCCTATCTTAAGTCATTTTGTCATTCAATTGTTAGAATGATTGTTTTCATTTCATGCTATAGATACATTCTAATCCATTTAAACTCCTAGTGTATTTTTGTGATTTTTATTAAGTTTGTGGCCTTGGATTTAAATAGACTGGAAATTCTACAGATGTTTGCATTATTAACTGTTCAAGCCTTAAATGTATACTTTGAACTTGACTGCATAGCCCCTTTAGGATCTGACATAGAAGCATACACAGTAACAACACTAAATTGATTTCTCTGCATTTAGAGGTGTACATTTGAAATATTTTGATTGGGAAAACAAAATCATCATTTGTAAACTATGTGTAGGACAAATACAGTAGAATTTTATTACAGGAACTTCCTTTTCTGCATTTATAGACACTTTGAGCTGTTGAAGGGTTAAACCCTGACCCCCAGGCAGCAGCATATCACTTTCTTTAAAATGCCATTGGGAAAGCGAGATAAATGGTGAAGCATTTTCTGTGTTGACATGATGTTCACCTGTCCGATTGCATCCTTCCCAACAGACAGCAGAGAAGCAATTACAAAAAAAGACATCTGTGCCAAGGTTTGGCTAGCCAGGGAGGGCAAGCTCTTGTGTTTAAGAGGTAGAGAATCCAATCGATGAAAATGTCTGGGCCTGTTAGCACCAATAAAGCTGAAGGCCACTGGGAAGCTCAGAGAGGGTCTTTTGTTGCAGAGATAGAAAAGAGGCTGAAGCTGTGACACTTGGGGAGGAATAGGGTCAGCTAGTACGATCATCCATCTTCCTCAATGGCAGCTTTCTGTCAGTTTTTAACCCTGCTCAGCAGAGGATCTAAACCTCTATTGTTGGCACCAGCCAATTCTCAGCCAAGTGTAAATGAAGTTAATATTCACTGACCTTATGCATAGCCAATGAAGGCCCTTGATGTCATCCTGGAAATAATGTTATCTGACACTTCAAAAAGCAGATGTTGGCAGGTTGTTTGTGGTTTTTTGCTGAGCCAGTACGCAAAGACGCATTGTTTAGGCACCTCGCATTTAAACTGATTTCCATAATAACCACAAATAGGCCTTTTTGACCTTAAATTGACAAAGTTATGGTTTTAGTTTGCATATCATTATACGCTGCTCACAAAGCCCGGCTAACCTGCACCAAGTGATCAGGGAGAAGTAGCTTGGTTCACTTAGATAAGAAATATATGGGTCAGCGAGCAAATTTTATTTATGCTGATAAAACAATGAGTAATTAAAACAGTTTAAATAGTTCAAAGCAGACATTTTTAGAGCACAATGAAGAATAGCATTTATTTCACAACATACCTTCATGAAAGGAAATATATCACTGAAATAAAACAACCCCGGCGCTTTCAGGGGTACAGCTTTTGTTTTGAAAGGCCTATTGCAAGCAACAGTTAAGGTCTTCCTTTGTCTCCAGTAATATTTTGTCACGGTGAAACATGATTATTCTAATACTGTTTTAATTACAGAAAGTTGAATAGTTCTTATAGATTGCCAGAAGTTTATCTAAGACAGCAGCATACTGGTGATAACTGCGTATTTATACAGTGCATTTCACCCAAACAGATCCCCAAACCTACCACAGATCTCTACAAACAGAAAGCATCTGCACTCCTCTTGTGTAAAAGCCAGTGTCAAACATATGTTGCAACTCCGGGGTGAAACACTGTGGTTCTTTCTAAGGCACGGTGCAATTTTTCAGCAGCCTGTGGTTCTGATTTGAGGAAACGTATAAACATGTATCATGTATGGGAGGTGAAAAGTAGTTTGATTTGGTTCATTTTTTTTCTTATATATTAGCTATAATTCTGTCTCAAGTGTGCTTACCTTATGAGAGAGAAGCATAATAACAGTAATAAAGTACAGATGCAGGATGAGTAGTCATTATTAATAAAAACTTTCAGCTGTATCAACCAGTAAACTTCGCCACAACCATGTTTTTCCCCTCTGTGTACAAAATGCAGCAGCAAGTAACAGAAGTCTAGAAAATTCTCTATTATGCCATGATATTGGTATTAAAAATACATTTGAATTATGATTGTAATATAGTTAGCAGCTTTCAGGCTGTGATCCATACCTTTGTTTTGAAGAAGAACTCAAAGTGCCATTGTTTCTTGTTTTTTGGTCAGAGAATGAGTTAATAGTTGAAATGAGAAAGCCTGATAACCACAGTTGCTTGGGAGGCAATTATCTGACAAGCTGGCAAAGATGAGAAATACCAGAACAGATCTGCATCTAATTGAAATCACTCACATCTGATCTTAAGATAAACAGTCCTAGTATTTTTGGAAACTATTTTATTGATTGTGTTCTTCCCATCAGTTGTGTTTGTTTGTAGTACCTGTTAGAGAAGGGAACATGTTTCCTGTAGTAACAGATTTCCTTAGAAACTCATCAAGCTAGATTCTTTGGTATGCCTTTGCTCAATATTAACTCCCACCAGATGGGATTTAAAAAAAAAAAAAAAGGAGATAAATAAATTCAGGTTTCTGGGTGAAATTTTAAGAAATTGATGATTGATTTTTTTTTTTTGAAGTGCATTGTGTTTCATTAACTTCTGGTTATTTGTGTGCTGTCTGTGACATATGATGGTTCAGTCACGTAGCTCAGATGATTAAAAGGCTACTTTTAGTTTGAGACTGATTTTAATGAGGTATCTGATAGGACTAATTTGTCCAGATAGATTAACTCAGGTCCCCAACCCCCACCCCCCCTCCAATCCTGTATTCAGTCTGTTCTACAGTCATTTTGAATAAGTCAGAAGTTAGACAAAATTTTCTGAAATACAGAATTACAGCCAGGTACTGAACGGAGTGGAAAGAGCAATGAGCCAGAGAGCACTGAAAACAATGAGGCACCTTAGTGGGCCTTTAATAAGCCCTAAGTCTGCTAAGCAAGCAAATTAATTTGTTCAAGACTTTACAAAGACCCATTTCTTCTGTAAGTTATATTGAGTAATAACCAGATTGAGTCACATTTTCATTTTACTACTCTGCTATAAATCGGTTCATTTCTGGCTCAGTTTTGATAGTCTGTCCCTTTGTCGAGCTTTATCCTATGAAAAGTGTAGAATGCCAAAAGAAACAGCAAACTGACCCTATTTTGCCCTCTCCTCCAGCAGAAATGGATACAGAAGAACAGAAGTTTATTTCCTATTCCTGGGATGAGACTGTGAAAGCGAAATTTGCCTTTGTGTATTAAGCCATGGGCAGATTGTTTCATTTCATCCTGTTGGTATTGAATATTGTTCTTATTTTAGTTGAAAGTTTGCAAAATGCTAGCTTTCCATGGGCAGGCCACTGAGGAAGTGATCCAAAAATAATATAAATTGAAAGTGTTCGGTTTAATGTACTTTCCTGTTTGTTTGTGGTTTGTTTTTTTTTTCTTTAAACAAAACAACAAAAGATGCTTTGGACTAAATGTCATCAGAAGATTCATTAGGGGGATAGGGACGCAGCTAGCTGTGAGCTGTGGGGGTGTAGGGTGGTGTCTCTTGCTCCTGGAAGGTAGGAATCAGCCTGGCAATACCAATAGTGAGTTTGCTGGTGACATTGTTTCTTTGCCTGTCAGTTCTGATGGAAGAAATCTCTAAGGGACTGGGAATCTGCTGTTCTTGCTTGGAGCTAGGTTGATTTTGATCCTAATTAATCTCACCTGTAAGAGGTGAGGTCTTCAATAGCAGATTTTTTTTGGCTGCTTCTATTGTTTAGAGTAATATATAATTTTCACCTCTGGACTTTGGTCTTCTGCAGAAATAGTCTGTACGGATCCAAGTTCATTTGTGTTGCACTGTCATCATAGCTGTGATTTTCTTTGACAGTTACATCAGTGGGGAAGAGAAGAGTGGAATCTGATATGAAAAATTGCTTTGTTCTCCAGAGCTTCTAGAAAAGGTCTTTGAATTTGTAGTGTGAAATCTCCAGTGCGTCTGCAGATGATTTGTACTAATAAAGAATAACCATCAAAACTCTGTTGGAGAAAATAATATTGGAAGAAAAGAGCACAGAAAAATCAATTGTATGAGAAGATAGAATATTTAGTAGTGACTCATCTCCCCTAATCAGTAGAAAAATGGGTTATATGACTAATAAAGAATCACCTTGAAGAGAACAGTTAAGCTATGTACCATTTTGTTGGACAGATCAAAAATATTGTAAATAACCTACCGGTTATGAAATATGTGATTTCAAAACAAATAAAATTTGCCATATGGGGAAAAAATACTCAATGAAATGTACCACTTTATTGTTTTGCCTACTAACAAGGGTAGCCTTTGCTTCCTTTTTTTTTTTTTTTAAGTCAGAAATATAATTTACTCCACCTACAGAAAGCACTGAATGGCTTAAAGCACCTGCTGTCAAACTGAAGCCTGGGGATATATCACTGGGGAGAGAGAAGGAGAAGGTAAGCCAGGAGGGACTGCGGACAAGTGAGGAGATGCAATCTGAGAACAAGATTTTGGGCAGGGGCTGAGTTTGAGGATGGAGGTGTTTCTCAGCTTCTACCCTGTATCTCAGAGTGCCAGGCAGTGGATGTGTCAACAGGTGAATGAATACAAATCGAAAGCAGGAGTTTTCATCACCGTGGTAGGCACAGCATTTAATCACTCGCATACCACAGCAGAGTGGTGTCTGAATGCTGTGCAAACAGCCGGGGCCTCAGCCAGTGTGTAGTGTTTGGATGGGAGCTGCCTGTCGCTAATGACACAGGATCACACAGGCACCCTTGGTCTGTATGATGAGTTCTTTACTTAGGGCTTTGCCTTTGTTTCATAAAGTCAATAATGCAAATGCATGAGAATAAAGGTGAGACCTAACCTTGCCCCTTTGAAGTTACTGGGTGATTATCTTTCATGGGCGCTAAGGTCTATTCGCTGCCTCTGTTTTGGTTTTTTGTTGTAACAGTTTTCAAAGTGCCTTTCACACGCACACAAAAGATCGCTGTTTTAATAGATAAAATATCAACGGTGAATGTGGAAATACCTTTCATAAGTAATAAAAAAGAGCTCATTTGTAAGTGCAGCAATATTCTTATTTAGTGGAGGAGAATAAGGTGTGTCCTTCCTCTTCCCTGCTGCTTCTCTTTTCCCCTTAAATGGTGGAGGGTGTGACAAAGGTTAGATTTTTGTACTACCTGTACAAAAGACTTCACTGGGTTTTATGCACATGTCAAGAGAGACAGGAACTGTGTAATATCAGTTTAGAAAAAAATAAAGAGGCAATTTGAATTTATGATCTCAACCTTAGGCAATTGGGCTCTGTGCTTCTCATTAAGCAAGTTAGAATGTCTCTTTTCTCTCTCCACCATTCCTAAGTGCCTGAAAAACTGGAAATTAAAAGATGAGTTGCACAAAAGAAGAAGGATTCTGAATCTGAGAATTTACTTCTGTTTATTTATTTTTTTTTCTTTTGACTTCTTAAGCTTTTGACAGGCTTGCATAGCTGATGTAGCTAAAATTATTTGGATCCCCAAAACATCAGGAATGTCTAAAATCGTCATTATTCTTTAATCTCTATGTATGCATCTGTTCAGTCTCTGAATGTAGTTGGATCATCTTTTCCAATTATTTTCTACAACTGGAAGGACTAGAACCCATTTTTTCCTCAAGGCAGAGTTTAGATGGTCTTTCAGAAACAACAATAACAATAAACCATGTGATTCTTAGAAATGGAATATAAAATAGATTATCAATTGTTTTAGGATTATGAATTTAAAAAGAAGTAAAAAATTGGTAACTTCATATGCTCAAGTATACTTAGATTTTGAAGCCCATGGTAAAACCCTCATTTAAAACAATTGAAAAGTTCTTTTTTTATATTTGGTCACATCAGTTTGTTGTGTTTTTTTTTTTTTTTATTAAGCATGCTTTTAGTTATGATAAATCAGTGTATCTTGAATGAGTAAGACAAGGATCTTAGTTAACGTGAAACACCAGAGACAGGGCTGCTTAGGAAGTTGTGATAGTTTAATCATAATGAGTTCAAGCAACTTCTGCCTGTATGAACCCATCATCGGCAAAATATCTACAAGTGTAGGAGAATATTTATTTGTTGCATAGGTATAAATAACGACAGAATTTAACTTGTGGAAACACTGTTACCACTGATGAGGAATAGGGAGGAGAGAAACCCCTTGGGGCTTTGAAAGTTCCAAAGTGAAAACTGAGTTTGTATTGCTGGTGAATAGCAAAACCATCCTTTTTCTTGCAAACTAAGCACATTTCCTGCAGAATTCACCAAAGAGACTATTAGCATGGATGGTTGTCTCTCTCCCATATGACTGTAGAGGCCCTTTTGGAGTGAAATTTTGCTACTTGCCTGCATGTATAAAATACTCACAACAGCCAGACTGCAGAGGACTTTGAGCACATGAAATCTGGCTCTTTCACAGCTCATGCAGCACATCAGGGAGCACAGAACTTGCATTCCAATGTCTGTGTAATTGGAGTCTCCCTATGGGTAAAATTTAGGTTAAGAGTGAGGAAATATCCTTCTACACTGAGCAGCAGAAGGTTTCTAGTCAGGGCACACCTGTTCCTCCGTGCTGAAGAGTGCAGGATAAAACAGGAATTGTTGGTGCAGAACAAGCATGTCAAGGGGAATCCAGATTTTAAACTAAACAGGAACAAGTCTTATTCTGTTTGCATGGTTATAATCGGGAACAACTGCCTGTGAAGACGGCAGTGATCCTCAGCTTGCAAATCAGATGTTTAGCTATGAGTTCCAGTGTCTGGTCTCTTTGCCACCGACTTCTAAATGGGAATAAATTGTTGGATATGCAATAGGAGTCTGATTATTTCAAAATTGTATTCCACTGCATTTTCTATTTCACATGTAATTTTTTACTTCCACTTTAGTAACGCACAATTCTCTCAGTATAGAGCCTTAGAAGTTTACAGCCTTGCTGCTGCCCGTTTATGTGATGACCTCTAACATTCCTGGAATGATCAACTGCTGCTCTTGCTGAATTAACTGAAATACCCCATCAGTCAACTGAATTTCTTTGCAACAACAGGGAGAAACAGAGACAGCAAATTTTAATTCTGTGTTAAAATTAGAGTGCAGGAAAAGTTATGCTGAACAATAAGTCTGAATTTGCCTCATTGTGTGAAGTGCCTCTTGCCAGCTCTTTAAGTGTTATCATGAGCTTTATGCCTACTTACTGCTGTACAGTATCAGCTCCTGGAGAAACACATTTCAGTTTTCTGTTCCTGAATTCTTTTAAGGGTAAGCTGTCAAACACTTCTGATGTTTGACAAATGCTGTGTAGTTAAGGATACCAAAAGAAGATAATCAGTTAGAAGGAATAATCAAAAAAGAAAAATGGAAATGTTCATATTTTAAAGTCTTCAATGCCAAAAATAAGGAGAATCTCCTGTAGTTAACCCGTCTTTATGCCCATCATTCATTAAGCAGGGAGTTTAAAGATTTTTGCTGAGATGTGTTTTTCAGACATGGGCTATTTGTTTGGGGCTGTGTGTGAGAGTCCAGAGTAATCTGTTTGCTCCAGAGGCAGAAAGTAATTCCTTTTGGGGAGTATTATTTTGAGACTAAGAGAATCTCTTTCTATTTTTGTCACAAAGCTATCACCTATGGTGCACTTCAGACCTGAAGGGGATCATCTCAGAGTTAAAAATGGTTGTTCTTCTATTAATAAAACACAGTGTATTATGTTTGTTCCTGTCCTTGATACTTTCACAGAGGCATCACATTTAAAGTCATTAAGAAGTCATTGATACATTTATTCTCACCACAATGCACTAATAGCATTCAAAGCCATTAGTAGCTGGCTATTGTGCATTTGCAAAAAGTTGCAGTGCTAGGGCAGCACACATGATACTTTTCTGTGATAAATGGGAAATATTAACATATTAGACCAGAAACAGATTTAAAAAAATTTCAAATGTCAGCTTTCTGTCTTACATTTCACATTCTCTTTTTTATGTTGCTTCAATCTGAGGTAGATTCTAATGAGTGTATCATATGGATAATTTTACATTATTATTTTCAATCTGAAACGATAATTAAACATAGTTTGGCAAACTTACGAAATGAAGTGATGTAGTAAAAGATAACCCTCTAACAAGATCAGAAGTCTCATACTCTGTTTTTCTGCCTCAGTAAGCATAAAGAATTAATAGAATCTCACAGTACATTGCTAGAAATTCAGAAAAAAACAAAATGATATGTAAGTCAAGGACAAGCAAAATAATTTTCTGCCTATTTGTAGAATGATCTCTCTTAATTCAGCCACTGGTACAACTAATAAGTTCCTGAAAATCACAAGCTTTGTGAGCAAAATATCACTTTCTGTAAAATATTCCAATTTATGCATGCTTTTCTGCCACCACAGCTTATTTGCATGAGATAGGTTCATCCATGTTTCCATGAAAACAAATGCCAAACCTCCTGCTGAATTTATTTATCAAGCATTGCATAAAAACTGGATGCCATTTTCTGTTCAACTATTCCCACTGGGTTTTTGTTAGCAAAAGTTAAAAGGTGAAATTTTGGTCTTGATGAAGTGAATGGTGTGAATCTTAGTTTAACTGGACCTGGAGCTGACCCAAAGTATTCTGCTTATTATCTTATATTCATTTTCATGACAGCTAATTGTGATGTCACAAAGCAGAGTGTGTGTAAGACAGACATCAAGAGGAGGTACATTTTTAAGCATTGTAGATAATGATTTATTTTAAGCATGATCTGTATTAAAAGAAAATAAGTGGTGGAAAATCAGTGATTTTTAAAGGTATTTCATAACTTACTGTTAGAAAGAGTTGATATTTTTATTAAGCAATGGTAAAAAGGAGAAAGATACTTAAAAATTTCTATGTGATTTTTAGCATAATTATAATGACTATCTACCTGCACCACTTTCTGTACTAAATTTTGATGTGAAAAATGTACAGGACACTGACCAATATAGGATCGACGTTTCGCTTTCTTTTTGATTCCAGAAGTGTTGTCCACTGTTACAGGAGAAGTGAACTTAATCAGACGTGACTTGACTTTACATCTGTGCAGAAGGTTATCCCTTGTAAAAGGGTAGAGTTGTGAATGAAACCTTTGTCTTCAGCCTCCTTGTAATCCTGCAGTACAGTTGAGCATGTTAGCTAAGTTGGAATAATGTACTGATTTTCTAAAGATGAAAAACATTTAAGCCCTTTCCTCTTTTTAGGTTCCCAGTGCTGTACTTCCTTAGATTTCACACTACCTGCCTTGGGTTTAGCAACTCTGATTTCAGTCTGTCACCTTCCCAGGCTAAATATAAAAAATTGTGTGCTCCTCTCCTTGAAGGAGAATATTTAAGAAATGCAATCCCAGTGAGAGTGCTGTTTTGTAGCAGCAGGGATTCTTTTTTCCTGTCATTTTCTTAATTCGGTCTCTGTTTCAAATCTTTATCAGCACCTGTCCTTTTAAGGAACTAGATTAAAATGTCTGAGGGTAAATGGAGGATTGATTTGGTGTGAATGTACAGCTTCTGTGCATTTACAATGCATGCAGCTATGAACACGGATACCACATGCTTTCATATCCTTGCTGACTCTTAACTGCTTTGCTTCCTTGCCTTTGTGCATGCTGATTTTAGTTCTCCTTTCACCATATTAGGCATAAACTAAGTGTATATTTGAAAAGAAATTCTATGTTTTTTTAGAACAAGGAACATGTGAGACTGTTGTATGAAATGCTGGATCGTGCAATCCGGGCTGGAGAGGGGCTATCGATTACAAAACTATGGAGGTACAGAAGGAGTGAATACTAAAGATATTTTGTTTGATGAAATGATAACAATATTCTGAAATATTACAGAATATATTGCAGTAGCTCAAACATATCGATGACTGCCTGACTAGGTTAGAGATAAAAGCAGTAGACATGCATTTGCTCTGCTTGCTCTCATTTAATTTCATCACAGTGAGTCACATAGGCATCAAGATTTATATGTGTCTGATAAGTAGTCGGGGAGAGAGTGCTAATGATGGTTGTAATGCTTTCTAGAATTCTATTTCTTCTGACTTTGGTTGACATTGTGACTCTAAATACTGCAGATTCTGTAAATTAGTAAGTGGAAGACAGAGTGAGGGACAAGCCACCTCAGAATTCACACAATGCTCATCAATATTTAGTCATCCATAGGTTGATTTTTTTAAATTTCCCCTCACCCTGTGTCTGGACAGCAGAATGCGTGGTCCTCCACAGGGAATATTTATCAGATTGGAGAGTGCATTTATTGGGAGAAAATCAGTGAAAGTAAGTCATAAAACATGCTGAGAGTTTTTTTGTTCATACAGGGAACTTATAACATTTATCCTTCAATTCAAAGAAAATCCTTTTTCATCAGTGATTAGTGCAGAATGGACAGATTTGGCTGAGTCTTACTGATTCACACGGGACAAGTGTCTCTAGCATAATCTGTTTCTGATGATAGCCCTAGCACTGATGTGACAGATGCTTGGAAAGCTGCTGTCCCTACTGCCGCTGTTGTTGACACCATTGCAAATTCTTAAAGGAAAGTTGCACTGAGTCTTACTCTAGTTGAAAAAAAGACCCACAGTTAAAAACAAGGCAGTCTCTTACAGCCTGAGCCTATGAGATCTCTCTTGCCATCATGTGCTTTTGGATGGATTGTAGGTATTGTGAGTTGAAGGTCTTCACCTCTTTAAATGACTGTTGGTGTTAATAGGAAAATTTGGAATATTGTGAAGTGTTTACACATCTGTTACTGTCTTCATTTATATGACTTAGATGTCTGCTACTGTTGTAGCAGTGGTCCTTAGAGGAACTACTTTTCCAGGACATGAACAAAGACAGGAGTGACAGTATTGCAGCTAGAAAAAACATGGAAAAGATAGCTATGGGCAATTTCTACCACTCTTAATAAGTAGCAAGAGGAAGTACAGCAGAGAAAATCAATAACAGCCCCTTGTCTACCTCCTTACCTCCACAGCCCTCTCCTGAAATCCGTAAGAAAAAAGATGCAGGAATAAAGCATTTATCTTCAATATACCTGTCTGTTAGGTATATCCTATGGCTGACAGCAAAGCTGTTCTCAATTTTATCATTTCATTCTTGTTTTGGTGGAGAAGTCTGTTATTCATTCTATTGGCTGTTAGAAAGTATTCTCTATTCCAGTGATATTTTCCTTTGACTAATTTAAATTCTGAAATTGCACATATTTTACTGAAGGCTGTTGTTGCTGTTTAGTGTAATGCCTACGTTTCAACCAGACTTTAACAACAGGAATCACTTGGTTCTGGGGTGCTCCTGCCCATATGCTCTTTGCTCCTATTTTTCATTATTTAACCTGAGAAGACAGAAAAAACAAGAGAAATTGAGTTGGCTCTGGTCACAAAGTTAAGTGCCAAAGTGGGGAGGGAATACATCCAAAATAAAAATTTAGACTTAGGACCCTTGTTACTGAGCAGTGCTCCTTCTAAATAATTTTCTCCTGTGAAGATGACTGCTTAGCCTGTAAAACTGGACAACTACCTATTGTAGTTAACAAAGAAGTCAAATGAAATGTCAAAATAAAATCAGGTATGGATTTGTTCCACTTCTACTTTATTCTTCTGTTTAGAACAGAACAGAGACCATAAGACCTAAATTTTCAGGCTGTACTGTACCTCATCATGACTAATGAAATTTGAAAAGAATAGGGTATCCACCTTTCTGCAGCTCTTCATATGAAATCTGATTTGATGGCTATCATCACAAAGACAAGGATACAAAATATACATTAGGCTTACAGGTATTTGCGTAAAATAATTTTGAAGTAAAACCCATATTTTGTGTTTGGCTCTATTGCCATCAGCTGGAACAATGTATGAAAACAAGGACTAAACTTCTCTTTTTGAACGCTGTTCATGATGTGACATAGGCACATTGTTGGCTTGGTCACTTCAGAGTAAGAGCCTATGAAGACAGACCTACTGAAAAAGTATGCTGTGTTTCCTAGTGAGGGAATAGGAATTTGAAATTGGCAGACAAGTTTGGTGTACTCAGTGCCAGGAATTAAAGCTGAAGAAGACAAGGCAGTAAGATGTCAGTATGCCTAGAAGAACAGCATACACATTCTCTGATATAAAAATGGTAATCTAGAAGAGATAAGATGAATTACCATGATGACAAGTTACTGTGCTCATCTTCTAGGCAACTTATCTGTTGCCCAGAGAAGCTGTGGATTCCCCATCTCTGGAAGTGTTCAAGGCCAATGGTCTAATGGAAGGTCTCTCTGCCCATGGCAGAGGTTGGGAATGTTGGGGGGGATTGGAACTAGGTGATCTTTAAGGCCTCTTTCCACCCACACTATCCTATGATTCTATGATTCTTTCAAGGAATAGGTACTTCAAGGGAATATTTTCCCAAGTTCATTGAAAATTTAAAATAATTTTATTTAAAGAAATGGAGAATAAAGAAAGTGACTGAAGCTTTGATGCAGAAGAAAAAAACAGTTTTGATGCAAAAGAAAAACTAAGGAGATAATGCAAATATATGGATTGCCAAATGTTATATTATTCTTTTATACAGGAAAATTACCTTTTCCCACCCACTGATATATTTAAGTATGTCTACAGACTTAATAAAGTAGACCTAAACAGTACAGAATTAAGGTAACTCTACAGGAATTTAGGAACTAAAAGCAGCAGAAGTTTGCATTGCCTGTTTGACCTTCATGAGAACAGCAGTGCAATCAATCTTTTAAGTCTAACAGAACTGGTATAAAATTTGAGCAGGAGACATAAATTTTGCTGCATATGTAAAGAGCTGCATGTAAGTGGACTATATACCTGTCAAATCTTTAGCTGAACAGTATAGACTTTGATAATACCACAAGTCAATCCCTTCCTCAAGTTTTGTGTTATTGGATTTGATTTACTAGTAAAACCGCATATACCCTACCTAATCTTGCATTTTGGGTCTGTCTGTGGTTTTCCTTCATCCCCTGTTCTCTTCTGATTTTCTCATCTGAAAGAGGTGCTTCACTTTTTTTTTCTAATTGGTGGGAGCTACTCATCTACCAGCATGACTTGACATTTGTTGTCTTCGTTTGTAAGATTGAGATATTTAATGGATATTTTGGGGGGCTGTGTTGTTTTTGTTTTTTTTTAAGCAGGTCTGAACACATGAACTCTTTTATCTATGTAAAATCTTAAGTCTGCCAACCTGCTACAGAGTGCTACAAAGGAAAAAGGAGTATTTTATTTCCATATGTCAGTGGATGTAAATAAAAGTGCTATGTGCTTAAGCAATGTCAGGAATAATTTATATTAAGTTTTAGGACAATTACTATACGATCGATTAGACTATGGGCTTTGCTGCCAAAGGCTGTTGTAGAAACATCATCCCAGAAAAGGTCAAGTATCTGTATTTCTAAATTTTACAGCGGTAGCCCTTAATTCTGCAGACCAGTTATGGCTAGTGGAAAATTTTATAGCAGCTTCACTCCAAATACAAAGCAGATGCTGTAAGTGAATTCAGTTTAAAAAAAAAGAAAGGAAAAAAGAAAGATAAAAAGCAATCAGTACAGCAACCCTAGCAATACTTATGTTCACATTAAATTCCATTTCTTTTTCAGTAGCTCCCATTATCAGACTTTGATGAAACAGTTTTGTTTTGATTGCTAATCCACAATATGTCCTACATTCAGGACTGAAGGAGGATGAGTGAAAATCCAACACAAAGTATGGGCTGTTTGAAATCTCTGATACTACGGGAAAAACATAATTGCAGAGTGCAAATTGGAGGATATATTGGTTTAAGTCCATCTAGAGGTTCTTACTGGAACCTAACTGTTTGAAAACTGACATGCCTGGATTGCTGTTGTACATTTGGGCTCATTCTTGCAAATATGTCCAATAAAGTCACTCTGTCAGAAGTGTTTGCACACATAGTCAAAAACTCTCTCTGCATTTGAGGAAGATTTCGGTGAGCTTTGCATTCCTTTTACATCTTAGAGCTCCTTATTCTAAACGACATTTTGTTTTGACAAAGTTAACAATAATTATCACATGCTTTAAAAGCTGCAGCTTAAATGCATATTAGAGTTTCAACCACTTACAGGCCTTATAGGATAAGGAAACCAAAAGGGCACAAAAATTCACAAAGGTGCCTTATTAATTCAACATAAGAATTAGTGGCTGGGCAAAGGGGTTGGCACACTTTGTAGCGCAGGGAGTGGCGTGTTAATTAAAGATTCCCCAGAAGAGATCCCCGAGAAGAGTCCATAATTAATGCTTGTTGTAGCTTCATGCATTTAGTGGCAAAAAGCCCAATATACAGCTTTTGCATCTGCTATTTTAATGATGTCATATGTTAGTTTGTTCCAAAGTTTGAAGCAAGATGAAACATGAAAAGAAAAACAGAGTTTTTTTTCTTTCTCTTAATAATCAATGTGTACTTGATAAAGTCTTTAATAACTTTCTGCAATCACTAATAACTGAGTATGTTTACTTGTTCTTGGCTTCACCCAAAGTATTTGCTACTCCTACCATTCATCTTTGGCTGCATGATAGGCCAAGTAGAGAGAGTTGTATCACTGAAATATGAATGCTCGTGAAGCATGCACGGGTACATGTGTGCCCACAAATTAAGATTCTTCACATGTGTGCCCTGTCTGTACTGCTGCTGTAATGCAGGAAATTGCCAGCTAGTGTTTGCATTCATATGAAATTAGTTTTCATCACCATCCTTATAAATGTCATAATAACCTAACATAGTCATAAATAGCTTGACTACACTAGTATTTTATTTTGAATTTTGACAACCAGTTAAAGTTCATCAGTTCTTTACTCAAAAGCTCAAATATGCAAACCTCAGCTGGATATCTCATTCCCTGTAGGCATACATTCCTTATTTCAGTACAGTCACCAAGATTTTGTGTGACAAGCTACAAAAAGCTCTACAACATTATGTGTATGGATCTTTTTGGTACTTGATAGAGGCACCTATATTAAAGAATTGTGGATGATCTACTGTTCTAATTTCTCATCGCTACCCAGCTATCATAGGATGCTAGATGAACTTACTGCATATGAAATCAGGAGGTATTTTATGACACTGTGCAGTTGGGTGCCATTTGAGGATTACTGGTAATTCCTGTGACTGGAATATGTTGGCATGCCAGGACACGTAACTTAGAGAAGGATTTATTTGAAGCTCTTGGCTGGAGAGCAATTCCACTGACCATTTGCAAGAGGCTGTGGTTGGGTTCGTAAACATTGTTTGTCTGGTCTTGTTTGAGGTGGTGTATAGTATGCAGAACATTTGTGTGGGCTGACAGATGTGATACAGGCATCACAGAAGACCTGTGTTCTTTTGGACCATTAGCTGAGAACCTCACAGGATAGCCTTTGGCAACTGAGAATCGAGTCCTAGGTCTCTGTAGACTCCAATGAGAATGAAGCTACACATTACACATGTAAGCACTAACATATGGACATTGAAATTTAGGTGTTGTAATCTTGGGAGAAATCACATCCTGAATATTTAATCTGTGGCCTGTTGTCATCTGGGCAGTGGAGATCAAGGCATTAATTTGGATGACTTCTTCTCTAAAAATATTCATGCTCTGTATCACATTGCTGCAGTTTTTGTTGATGTTTCCCCTCCCAATAGCCCCTTTTTTCCCTGCTGAAGCCCTCAAGGCAGACTCAGGATGCCCAAGTCCCAGTCTGACTCTGTATTTAAAGCCAGTGTCAGAGTTGGCCAACCTTTTTCCTTTGTGTAGCTTTCCTGTCACTGCCTCAGAGGAGACCCATTTGAGATCAGTGGGTCTGCTGAACTGGTGTGCATGCTGATGATAAGGACGTGGGTTGTGTAATGGAAATGCATCTGGCTGAGCGATTAGAAAAAGTTGGGAGGGGGAGGAACTGAGCCCCACGAGAACTGCATGCCTGTTTTGTTTCCCATTGTTCAACTCTATTCCTTGGCTCCTAATGGACTTCCATAGCTACTCTGCTCTCTGAATTTGTTAAGTCTTTGTTTTTTCTATAAAATTAACTTCAATTAAGTGACTTATATTTAAATTATATTAAATTAATTATATTTTTTATCATTCAGAAAAAGATTTTAATATTTAATGGAGAAAATTTGGAGAGTGGGGGAGAAGGAGAGCCATACTAGGGGACCTAGATGCTTTTGGGTAATGTAGCAGAACTGAAGATGGAAATGTATTAGAGGCCAGGAAGATATCAGGGAATGCTTTCTATCAGTGACACTGTCTGCTGTCCCCTGGGCCATTGCCATGACTTTCACACCTTCTTGAGTTATGTTTTATTTCTTCCTTGGCAGTCCATCCTTTTGAGAATGAAAGAATCATTTTTGAATAGAGCTGCCTAATTAAAAGCCTTAAATTCCAACCTAAGTGGAAAACTAAATTCTGCCATGGGCTGTGATGGCACTTCCCTAGCATGAACAGTTTCTTCTGGGAGCTGCATAAATGTTATGCAAGGAAAAACTGGGCCTCCTTGCCTGTTACTGAACTTTATAAAGTTTGCTTTCTCTCCCCTCCCCACTTACATTAACCATCTTTTATTTTCTTTGTTTTTCTGTTTTCTCTTTTGTTGTGCCTATAACAACCTGCTTCCTTCATTGTCTTTGTTTTTCTTTTTCAGTATCTTCCTCTTTTTTCAAAGAAATATACAATTTATTGAGAACCGAGGACCCAACATCTATAAATCTTTCTAACAAACTACACAGAGCTGTTTGAAGAATTATTTGCACAAAAAAAAATCATTTGAGTTCCAAATTGTTCACAATTAGGATGCTGGGTCACTTCTACCTCTGTTAGATATTTTATGTGGTGATTTGTCAATCAAAGCCAACAAATAAAGAATTCATGTTTTCCCTCATGATTGTGTCACTAGCAAGGAGCATGGAGCAATAGGAGTGAACTGTAGAGCAAAACAGTTCATCCTGAGTTCTTGATGTCCACACTATAAATTTCAGGAGGGGGTTATTTGTTGTAGGTCTAGTCTGATCCAACTGTGGTTGGAATGTACTAGTTTCACTCTTGGAGCACATCTTCTGATTATTTGCCCCTGAAAACAAACCAATTCATTTGCTCTGAGACTCCTGTGCTGGGAACCAAAACACAATAAGCCTGGATGACTGGGAAATCCCTTCAAAAGTGCACTCTGTATCCAAACAAAAGTGTGAATGTTGATCCATTCATGTTATGTTAGCATTCTTATTATTCCCTTTCAGTTTTCACAAGTTGAAACCTGTGACACAAATAAAAAATGATACTTACGAAGCCCCCGAAATAGATATTCTGTTTCCAAACCCTTAAAAGTTTTGTAAATGTCTTGGAATATTAGCATTCTTGAAAACATGCCTGACAGCTGGGAAGATGCAATGGAGATTGTTCATGTGTCTGTACTGCAGTCTTTGCTATGAAATACCAGTGGTCTAGGTAGACCTTTGATCTTCCTCATTTTCCTTGTCTTTATTGCATGATTCAGGTCATCCATTGTCCGAGACACCTATTACTTCAGAGGGTTTGGATCAAGCCCTCAGGGCTGTAATTACTCAGCTGACTAATGCCAGTAGGTTTACGGAAATTTGCAGAGAACTAAGCTTGCACACACTTTCAGTGAACCTGGGCATTGTATGTGTACAGAGCACTTCTCTTAGGGGTTTTTAAAGGATTAAATGTAATAGTAGTGTACACTGAAACAGAAAGCATGATAATCTTAGTTAAAGAGCTTGATTACGTGGCAGAAACAGCATGGAAGCGCACAGTATTTTCAGTGAAAAAAAGCTTTTGTATGGTTAGATGAATATCCTCATCCTCTGTAAAAAAAATAAAGTTCATGTTTTGAGCTTGCTCTATGCTGGTTCCATATAGCTTCCTTGGATATCTAGCTCCTTTGTTTTGCAGTGGCATTTAATCGCTTGCAGTATCATACACTCTTCAGCCATGCACATTATTCCTTAATTATATATGAATAAGCCCCTCTTGACTATAAGACATGTTATTTGTTCAAATGCACTTACAAATCCATTTTCTTATCAGTTCTTTGCTGAACATTTACACAACGGGGTACTGTTTAAATATGAAAATAAACCTTTTATTAAAAAAATGGTTTGACCCACCCACCTGGCCTCCATCTGTGATTGTTCTGTCTCTGCAATCTGTTGTCTGCTTTTCCTCAGCATGTTCTTTATCTTTTCGGATGGCTGCTATCTTCGAGGGACTTTATTGCCCCTCCCTGTTTTCTCTGTGCTTAGTAGAAAGTGACATTTCCGGCTCATAAGGATCAGCCAGACAGATTTGATATGCTCTCTGCTGTAAGACACACTTCTGTTCAGAGTATGCAATTAGTAAAGACAACTTCATTTCACAGTATCACAACTCATGCTGCACTATTTAGAATTAAAGCATTGTGTGAATCCAGGAAGTTTTCTCATAAAAATTTCTACAGATAAATCTGTCAGAATTAGTGATGTTTTTTCTTACCACATACTTACTGAAGCAAACCTAGAAGTTTCTTCATGTTTTAGTCCCGTTCAGTTTCATATCAGTGAATTACTCTAGTAATGCTTTTCCTTTATATTTTTACTTTTTTTCATTAAAGGGGAGTTGTGTGTTTGTAATCTCTTAATAAACTAACACTCCAATCTTTAGATAAAGAGGTTAAATCCATTTTTATTTTGAAAGATTATCATGAAATACTTACACACAGAGTTTAAGTTTCCAGTCTGTGCACTGATAAAAATGTTATTGTCTTCTGTGAACCTAGAAGAAAACCTTCTTAAAGAAATTAGAGTATATTTTTTGTTTCCTTTCTGGCAGCATTTCTGTTTCTTCCTGTTCCAAGCCAAATGTAACTCTGGAGAACAGTTGCTTTTTTGCATTAAAGTTCCTTCAAAAGCATCACAATGGATTCAAAGGCATGGGCATATTTTTTTAAGTAAGTAGGACAATCAGCATTAAACGTAGGAATATCTGAGACCAGGATATGCAAGTAAAGATATTTTTAGATTCTGTAGCACTGTTGTGGAGAAGCGGAGTCATTTCTCTATTGCGGGTTCTTGGAAGCTCGTCTTTTGTTTGGATGGATTTGCCTCCTGTATAATGATGGCCTTTAGGAATGTGTTACAGAAACCTGTGAAAAATTTCTTGTGGGTTGAGGCCTGGTATGGTAATAGTAGGTCATTGTCCAAAGGAAATGAAAATGTGTTCTTAAGTTATTTTAATTTCATTTCAATTGGAAAGCTTATAGAGATGCCTGCTTCTGTTCTATTTTATGAGTAAGCCCTCCAGATTTATTTCTTGCCAGCCAACTACAGTTAAATTAAATTAAATATCCGCATCAAGGTGATTGTCTCAAAGCTTCAGGAAGAAATAAGATAGATCCATTTGCACCACTTGCTTTACAGAGAACTTTATCTGGGAACCGTGAGATCTGAAAGCGATCTGAGATTCCCCCTAGGGACCTGCATTATTTCACATGGACCAAAAAGATTTCAGTCTATCTGAGGCCTTCATAGGAAAATCTTCTATTATATTTGTACCTGGACAGTTATAGAACAGGATTTTGGGGGATCAAGAGGGAATCATCTATGTGAAGAGGGAATCTATGGAATAAAGATAGACGGAATGATCAAACTGTTCTCTCTACAGAAGTACAAGAAGGTACTCAGGTTATAGTTTTACTAACTTTACTTGTTATTAATGCATTGATTAAATATTGTTGCTGAAAGGAGTGTTTCCACCATTTCACAGCCCCCTGCTCCTGTCAGTGCCTTCAGAGATGCTAAGTGGCTGTAGAGTAAACTGGATTGAGGAACCAATAACACAAACAGCACAAAATTTAGTTTTAGAGCAGTATGTCGCAAGCTTTTGTAAATAAGGCTTCAGTGACTTATAAGTGATCATGGCTGTATAATAAGGTAATCTTTATATTTTGCAGAAGTAGCTTGCTGTTGGGGAACTCCTTTGTCAGCATGTGTGTGTCTACATGGTATTTTGGACATCAGTGTTGAGCCTTTGAGCAAAAACAGACAGTCTAGTGTCGAGTGTGTCTAGGCTTTTAGAGGCAAGCATTAGGTGAAGTTCATGGCATCCTGGGAAGGAAAACTTGGCCTGGTATCCTCCAGCTGGCCTGAGGCAACACTGTCCCACCCATGGTTGGGGTCAGACAAGTAGGTCAGTTCTCCTGGAAAGTTGTAGAGGGGCAAATCCAGTCTGTGGACAGCCTGAGAAGTGCCTAGCTGCAGGCATCTGCTCTTCCTGGGGCAACATAAGCCGTCTGTCCCGCACTGCCACCAGACTCGTCCTTTGAGGAATGACTCTGAAGGATGAGAGGGAAGTTGGAAACTTTGATCTCTTTACACTTAGATCTCCTTTACTGGCAGACCTGGCTGACATATGTCAATGATAGACTGAAAGTTACCCCTATTTCTGCTATTCCTCTGATGTTAATTTAGAAGCAACTCCATCAGAAAACCTATCATCACAAGTCTTCCCTTCACCAGCTTATATTTCTTCTTCTGGAAGTTTCTCAGTGTTGCTCCCAGGAAGGGAGAATAAGGGTAGCCAGGGAATGAGAATGTTTTTCAGATATTTGTAAACTGGTTTTGTAAGGTTTGGTGAAAAAACACAGTGACTCTCTGATTAGAACACTCTGACAAGACTATGGCTGTTCATTTGGCAAGGGAAATGAGAGCCTTTGGGGGGCTTAATAGGCATTAGAGATTCTGATGTCACAGTACATATCCACTGCTCCTTATAAGAGGTTGTGATATTGTTGCAGTGGTGCTGTGTAATAAGGTTGCTATTTAGACAGTGACCAACTTTGTTTGTTTGTTTGATTTCAGATAATGAGGCTAAAAGATTCTAAAATAATGGAGTTGCTTAAAAAATCAATAAAGGGAAAAAAAAAAAGATCCTACCTAGTACTCAGTTCTTTCAGATTCCACCGTACATTTCTACCTTTAATATCATAGAATCATGTAATCATTTAGGTTGGAAAACACCCTTAAGATCACCAACTCCAATCATTAACCCAACAAGGCTGAGTCTACCATTTAACCACGTCCCTAAGTGCTACATCTACACATCTTTTAAATACCTCCAGGGATGATGACTCAACCACTTCCCTGAGCAGCCTATTCCAATGCTTGACAACCCTTTCAGTGAAGAAATTTTTTCTAACAGTCAAACTAAACCCACCCTGGTGTACCTTGAGGCCATTTCCTCTTGTCCTGTTGCCTTTTATTTAGGACAAGAGACTAACTCCCGCCTCCTTACAACCTCCTCTGTAGGGAGTGATAAAGTCTCTCCTTTTCTCCAACTTAAACACCTGCAGCTCCCTCAGCTACTCCTCACAGGACTTGTGCTCCAGACCTTTTAACCAGCTCCATGCCCATCTCTGGACATGCTTCAGCACCTCAGTGTCTTTTAGAAAGTGGCCCAGAACTGAACTCAGTGCTAGAGGTTAAAAGTTTTCATTAAATCCAAAGGCCTTTGCTGCATTGATGGAAGGTCAGGTAAGAAGACTGAGAAGACCATGGGAATCTTGTTGGCTTTAAATTCAAAGATATTTTTTCAAATTATTTTCAAATTATTTTCCAAATGATTTGTCAGTGGTCAGATTTTACTATATTTTTATTTAGAAAACAAGGAAACACTAAATATATGCCCCTCCCCTTCCCAGATTTAATTATTTTCATTTGCTTCAACCTTTTTTTGATGTTTTTCATTCTCTTTACATAACAACATGAAAACTTACCTAAGGCACATTGGCAGTCACAAAGCCTGAATGTACATTAGACACTTCGAAGTGTTCGTTTATGTATGGACAGAGAATGTATGGCTGTACAGAACGTGTGTGACATCAGAAGAGTTCAGTCAAAAGTCCCCGGTGAACTCAGTAAGCTGTTTATTATTTAAGTGGCAACACTATATAAGCTAGCAAGCTGGCTACATTGTAGGCTGTAAGGATTTTCTTGGTGCTTCATTGTTTGAACTACACCCCATAGATAGGGAAGCAAAAAAGTTAAAGAAAAAAAAACATTAAAACAATCTATTGTATGCATTTTATCACCAGTGGATTTGGGTTGATTTTTTTTTCCTTGTGGCTGAGTTAAATTTTGCATAAGTAAAAAAAAAACCCAAACAAAAAAACCCCCCAAAAATCCCCAACAACAAAGAAATCATTACAGGAATGTAACATATTTAGCATAACTTTTTCATACATCTGTTTAGAAAAAACCCACCACTTACATTGTAGTTTCCATAGCCAGTTTCTTTTTGATGAAGCGGTTGCCTGTAGTCTGCTGATCATTCTGCTCAGTTAGATAATCATACAACTTTCCTTTCAGACCATCATAACTTCCGTAACACAAGTTAGTTCATAATCTTAGACTTGACGAATTCTTAGTCAATGTTGATTTAACAGATTTTTTAGAAAAAATGTAAAAAAGTTTATAATCAAATATTTTCAAGTCAATAAAAGAGGAAAGAGCAATAACCAAAACTTAAAGATGCAGAAGCTATGAGCAAATCAGGTGCATCTTTTCATTAATTCTCTGACTGCCCGAGAACCTTCTGAAAAAGATAAATCAAATTGCTGGTACTGACAAAACTTCAGGCATAGATACATTTTTTTTTGTGATGAACCTACACCACGTCCTGCAAAGTGTGGAGCATTTGCTCCCAAGCTGGCTAATGAGTTGAGCTGTCACTCAATTCTGTGCAGAAGCTACTTGAGCACCTTGCAAACCTAATCTTGAGGGATGGGCATAGTTGAAGAAAAGAGTAAAAAATAGGTAAAGAATGATCAGGAAAGCCAGAAATATCTTTTTTTTTTTTCCAAGAACATCTTTTCTGCTTTCATTTTTTTTGCCGTGGCCCTGGGCAGCTCCCTTTCGAGAAGTCTCTGGCAGGGGTGCAGGGGAAGGTGCCAGTGTAGTGATGGCTCCGACAGTCTGGGAGTCTTTCTCTCTTCCCTGCCAGCCAGAGGTGTGGTCCAAGATGGAGAGAGATCTGCTTCCACCCCAGCAGCCAGGAATACCAGTGGTCACCCCTTCCCGCTCATCCCCTGCCCAGCTGTGGTGAGAGGTTTACTCTTAAAGGAACAGTTTTTTTCAAAACAATGTTGGAAAGAGGGAATAAAATACAAAACCTACTTTAATCATGACAGAGGCACATGCCTTATCCTTGTAAACTGAAAATTTAGAGAAACATAATGTCATAGCCTCAATGCACAACTTTTAGCTTACCCAGTTAATTAATTCTCCTCAGAATATGCTAGAGTGTCTCTAATTGCCATTTAAATGTAGTCTTTTATGTACTCATTTAGAATGATTAGATTCAAAGTAATTTTGCTGTTACGGTATAGTGACATTGGGTATTCTTTGATTTGTAGGATATGTTCTTCAATCTGATTACCTTGTCCTTGTGTATAAATTAGCCAGGAAAACAGCAGAGTACTTTTTTATGTCTATGTTTCTTTGTAACTAGATAAGTTAAAAAGGCACATGTGAAGACATGCTCGATTTTGGGGTTTTGTTTTGTTTTTTAAGAAGATTTGTAAAGAGGCGAAGCTTTCACTTCATTCAGTGGAAAAATCAGAAGTTACTATTACTAATCAAGCATTCTCTTTCTAGATCTCTATTTGTGTGACCAGCAGTATGTGAACACCTCTCAAAAGACTTTAGCAGGATTTTGGACAACAAGAGCATAGTAGGCTTGGGAAATGAATATGAAGTCTGAGAGATTCCTGACAGGCAACAACAAACATTCAGTGGATGATGGTATGCAGCCATGGGACGGCCCTGTTTAGATATGTCATTCACACTATAGCTGAGGCACTGTTAAGGGTCTTGAGTTTACTCTGGCTAAACCAGACAACATAATTCCTTGGCTGAAACATGAATAATCTTTAGATGCTATCGCAGTTTAAAAATCAAGCTAAAATAAACTTCTTTTTAAGTTAGACATTTAGCATTACATAGTAGTTAGACAAATAAAATACTACAGTCTAAGCTCCTTATAAAACAATATATATTAGGTGCCAGAGAAGGCATAACAGATGCCATCTTTCACTATAAAAATAATTTACAGTTTCAAACATAGTCACGACTCGAACATACACAAATTATTGGAGAAGAGGATTGTTACTGGATTTCTTATGTCTAATATTTTACATTGAAATCCACAGTTGGGAATTGTTTTATAATGGTCTACTTTCAGTTTATCTAAACTTTTGAGAGACTTTGGCTAAAAAGTGCCTGTGGCTGATGTTGTGATCTACCAGCCAAGTATCTCTTAAGAGAACAATGCCCTTCAAATGATCTTCAAACTTTTAATTTTGATACTGTGAAAAATTAAGCCTTTTGTATTTCTGATGTCTCCCATGCCAAATTGTCATGTGTTTGTAGCAGGTTAATACGGGATGGGGTTGACAAATTTTATTATAATCACTACCCCATGTTGCTTTTATCCTCCTTGCCTGCTGCTCATTTTCGTTGTGAAAAACCCTAATATATCAGTGACAGGAGGTCTGGATTTGTGGCCGACTGTTATAATTACTCCCACTGAGGCACTGTCAATAGGATTAAAATAAAGATTCTAGACCTGTCCATCGTAGATGAGGTCAGCAACACTAGCAGTGGGAGTACTGTTTCTGCAAGCTGTGCTTTTAGTCCTGAGTTATGGAACCACAGACAGTCATATGAAATAAGTATTTGAAAGCTCTAGTGGAGAAAGACCATCTCTTTTTTCTGCATTAGCTAAAATATCCGTCTGTAATAAACAATCTAACAACATCCATCTAGGTCCTGACCATACATATATGTATGTTAATTTTCAAATGTATCAGACCCCCAGAGAGTTTCAATTGCAGAACAATCCATTTTGCATTTTATAATTAATAAAGTCTTTGCAGCTGCATAACTTCATCCAGGAAACATCTGTGCACACTTTTTGTGTATACGTAATTTCTGTGAAAAGAGGTTTAGCTGAATTGTCCTTAATTTTCTCAGTCTCGGGGAGGATAGAAAGGTAGGGAGTTGATAACAAATCACAAGAATGGAGAGTTATGCTCTCACAGATATAAACCAAATTCTAGCCAGTGCTCGTAGGAAAAAGTTCTATATATAGGATCGCTTTAAGATACAGTCAATTTATTCAAGTAAAGAGAAGGGAGGAACCCAGGGGAAAACCTGAGCTCTCCCAAGACAAGCAGTCAATTTACAATGATCTGCAGTGGGATCACCCTGGTGCCCCACGTTCATAAGTAATACTGGTGTCATTGAAACTCTGAGAGTACTCCTTTGACACTGGCTTTGAAAAAGTATTGTATTTTAAATGTTAGTTTTGTCTCCTTAAGTTTGCATGAAATTGTGTCACATACAACACTAAGACTTACTAGTGATGGCAAACTGAGGGAACAGCAAGCAAATCAGAATAAACAGACAAGCTCTCTAATTCTGCTAGCACAGTATTTTTCTCCTTTTACAAGAGTCTACTTTTTGTAATGAGATCAAACAGTAATTAATGCAGTCACCTCTTTGCGACTCATTACATTTCATTATTTTCATATAAACTCAAAAATTATTATCAAAACCCATGTTCAATCAGGTGTCTAATATGCTGAAACAATTGTGTGCCCTGTAAGTCTTAAGCTGATATGCCACCTGGGAAACCTTGTACTTCTACAAGTAGAGATTTTTTTTTAATTTGTATTATTGTAGTAGCAAAACATTTTCTTGATTAATGCGTCACTGCCCTATAACTGTTTATTCTTTCTCCTTTAGTTATATAAACATCACTTGTTACGTATGTCACTCATAGCCCTCATCATATTTTCATCATCACTCCCAATTTAAGTTCCCTAGCTCTCCTAGATGCAAAAGGAGTCTCATACTGTTTATAGTAACATAAAAATGAACAATGTGACGCATAGTGACATAAAAATGAAAGTGCCTTTTTTCATGTCCCACAAGCGGGACCCCAGACTGCTGTTTGTTGCTCCCTACATCTGCCTTAATTCTCTTCTCCAGAGGTTCTTCGATTTTTTTTTTATAAATATGAAAATAAAAACATACGTTATTTGATCTCTATGAGGCCACTAAAGCATGGGATGGGCTCACAGCAGAGAAGCTGCTGTTTTTCTCCATAAGCTGCAGTCAGCAGCTTATGCCTTCTTGGGCCACGAATGTGGCATCATAGTTCCTAGTAGGGTGTGTTAATTCCTCAGTATTTACTTTTGACTTTGCAGTATTCCATTGTGTACAGTATTTGTACAGACCCTTAAAGGATACCAGACATACTGGCTAAAAATGTTTGTGAATGCAGACTGCAGTGGCATGTGCTAGACGTTTACTCAAGTGGGTACCGTGCACTGATGCTGCAACTGCCCAGCCGTGTGCCAGGCTCTACTGTCACCCACACATCCTTCTTATGGCTGAGTGCTACCGGAGGTACAAGAAGAAAGCAACTTAGTCCAAGCCAAGAAGGACTGCTACTGTGATCTTCACCAGGGTCTGTCATGGCGTACAGCCAGGATAGTGTACCACTTTTATTTAGGGCTTCCAGGCAAGGAAGTTTAATTATGAAATGGCAATGCCCTGCTCAGTTTCAAACTGCAGCTCCATGGCATAAGGAAGCTCTCTCATCCAAGAGAGTTTGTTCGAATGATCTTTGTATTTCACAGTGGAACTTTGCCAGCTTCCCAACAAGAGAAATCTCTTTGCTTTGAAGTGGAGGTGGGGAGATTTGCTCTGAGGAGCAGCCATGGTTATCGCGGACAAGTGAAAAAATCCAAGGTGCTAGTGAGCCCTGGGAGGGTCATTAATGGACAGTCCTTAATGATTGTGAGGCTAAGATATTAAGCATAGAATTGTGCTTTGGCTGAAGCAAAACTTTCTCCTGTATTTATTGATTTTGTAGTATAAGGGGAAAGAATTAAAAACTAATTCTTGTGTTGTTTGAAGACTGGTTGAGGTCAGGCTGGTAGGTGCTGTTCTGTGTCTTTGTGCTGTCAGTAACATGTAAGATTTTGAAGCAGCTGTTTGAACAAAATGGGAGCTTTATCTGGGAAGAGCTGTTCTTTTAAATTAGCAGCTGTAAATTACACAAGACATTGAATGGAAGGAAATCGTATTTTGTGCTGGCTTTCTTCCCTTTCTCCCCACTCCTACCTTGTCCTTTCCCATACCCCAGAAGTTCTTCAGTTGCGAAACTACTCCTGGATTTTAGCTTGCCTGAGGAACATCAAATGAGTCCACATTTTACTCAGATCAACAATAATGTGGATTAGAGCTGCAACATCAGTGTGCTGCCTCACCAGTTATACCATCCTGTATATCTTCTATCATTGCTTGAGTTCTGTGCCTTGATTTACAGTATAGGCTCCCTTTATGGGGAAGGAGTGCTGCTGATGAGTACTCTCCTGCACTAGTGAATGGGAATATTAAAATGTATGTGATCAAATGTCATTTGAGTTGCCTCAAGCTTTGCCATGAGATACTTTTGTGAAACAGTGCCTCTTTTTATGCCTTTAGATTTGAATGTACAGAGCTCTGATTGATGTTTGGCTAACGTGTGGTTTTGTTTTTGTTTTTTACAATTAGCATTTTTTTAATGTCTCTTATAGAGGCAGTAGCAGTGGGGATTTTATAGCACCTGTCCCTGTAATCTTAAAAATATTACATGACGAACTAAATTGGATCAAAATATGTGGAATTAAAGTAGTGTAGAATAACACAATATTTCAAAATTACTTGTAATATAAGAAAGTCAGCTGTGGCAATTTTGAAAGATAGGACAAAAGGGAGGGGAAAAACATAGTCAAAAAAGTATTTTTGAGTGATTCATTTCCATCTGTGATCTGTATAGCTCACTGTCTAGTTCTCACACCTTCATAAGTCGTCTGTGCAACACTGTCTTGGTAGAGTTTTTGGTTGTAAATTTCTTTGCAGGGACAATGATATATGTCAAAAACAGATGAAGATCCATAGGCCCCCATTTTTGAGCAGTAGAAGAATTCCACTGCTAGGCTGAAAAATCCATGTTTTTTGTGATAAATTTAATTTTATGAAGATAGGAGAATAATTTAGTTGTATCCCTTCAATTAGTACTTTTAATTATAGTGTGTAGCCCTGTGTAGCCTCCTTTCTAAAGAACTCTGAAGTTTTTAAAAATCCTTTTTAAAAGTACTATTTTCATACTGTTTAAAATTTCAGTGCTGGAATATTCTGCCCTTTATATCTCGGGGATTTATAAGTTGAAGGGATGGTTATTAAATGTCGTCACAAGCCTCTTAGTGGACAAAAAGCTAATGGGATGGTAGCATGGTATGAATGCCTGAAACTGCTGCCTGTGCTAAGCTGTGTGGAAGAATAATTGGCTTTCAGCCATGTAAACTAGTCACAGATATTCAGATCCTTTGAACTCTGGGAAGAAATGCACACTTACTTTAAACAGTGAGTGACTAAGCATATAAATGTCTTGATCAAGTCATCAGAAAAAAAAACCTCCAAAACCGAAAAGGAGTTTTCTGTTTACGTTTTGTTATTTCTGTCTGAAATATCTTACTCTCTGCATCTTTGCTGTGTAATGTTCCCTGCTGAGAAGGACAGACTGGAAAAACAGTAGGGATCTTTGCCTTTTAAGTTGCTCTTTGCTTTGCAGAGGACTACATGTTGGAAGATCCTATGTATTTGTCCAGTGTTTTGTTTGGTATGGGAGGAACATGACTATTTAAGAAAGGCAGGAAACTGTTATTTGGTAATTTTAGCTACATTTCAATTGCAAGTACTGAAAAAGCAGACAAAAGTTTAAATACGTCTTAGGTGCATGCATACAAATCAGTTCAGCTCTTGTGCTCTTTGGTCAGGAAATTCTGAAACAAAATTGAATGAAGGATAATCCTGAGTTTATTTTGCCACAACTATGAATGACAATGGGTCATGTTTTTCTGAAGTGCTTCTCCAAAATTCTTTCTGTCTTCTTTTGTAAATAGCATATATAACAGCTACTGTGATAGAATCAAACTATAGCATATTTTGCAAGAAGGACTAGATTTTCTTCTAATGCAAACTCGTGCCCCTTTGTCAAAGTCAAAGGATACAAGCTTTGCATGCTAATTTGCTCTGCCAGGTAAATTAGCTTCCATCCACTGTTTTTTTTTTTTCAGCACAACAAACTCTAAATGTTATGGTAATTTATGTCCTTTAAGCATATTTTTCTTTAAAAAGTTAGTAGATAGAGTAATAGAGAGACAGTATTTCCTATCGGTTTATACTGCTGTGATACACTACTGATTTACATAATTCAACAACTTCTATCTACTGTTATCCTGAAGTATTGCCTCCTTTTTTTTATTTTTTTTTTGTTACATAAAATTAATCAGGTTAATAGGAATCATGTTGCTGTAGCTACACTATGGGTCCAGTCCAAACATTATGAAAGTCAAAGGTCCTCCCCATTGACTTAGTGAGATTTGGATGAAGCTCATTGTTTTCATGCTCTTTCCATCACTGCAGTACCAGACAACTGAAATAACTGTTCCAAATATCAGTGTCTTTTGATACTTTGCATTTGTGTTCTGAGAAAATATCCAAGCAAATATGAATATAACCAAAGTAAATTCTCTCTCTCTGAACTCAGAATGACTATTTAACTAGCTTTAATATTTTGATACCTGATACTAAGTTTCACCCACTGTCCCTTTTCTTTGCATACAGGTGACGGCTTAAGAAGGTTAGATTGTCTGTCAAGGTTGGAAAAAAAAGAGTAAAATAGTGTGGTTGAAAACCCCCCTGCTTTATTAGAAAGTTCTGGAGGACTTTTGTGTTTTGTTTTGCATGTTGACAGTGTTTGTAAGTTTGCCCATAACCTCAGTGCTGAAACTGAGTCTTAATCTGTTTCCAGTTTTAGAATTGTCTGATCCCTGCTTCCCTCTTCCTTATTCCCCAGAGTTCTCATAGTTAACAATGTTTACATTGTTAAACTGGCTGTCTAGGTTGCAGTGCTCAGGTTGTTTGTAAGTATCATGGTATGTATGTTTTATGGATGTTTCTGCCTTGGGAACTGCAAGAAGTATTTCTGCACATCAGTGTTAGAGCACAACAGAACTTTTTACTTTCGTGGGTTCACAGCAGGCTTACCAAAGTAAAAAATTATTTTCTATGAATATGTCCAATTGTCTACCTTTTATCTATTTCTTGAAAGTTTTAGTAAATTAATTTCAACCTACTTGTGTCTTTCTGTGCAACTGGAAAAACCTGTTGTGCAGTGCAGTTTACGCTGTCTGCTCTCGTCTTTCTGTTTGTTCCTACCAATGTCATCTTTCCAACAAGTGTTCACACCTCATTCTTTTCCTCAGGATCAGGGTTTTCTGGTGGGTTACAGCTTATTTGGGTTTCTCAGATTGGGGAAGAAAAAATTTTGCTCTATTAATTCCAAAACAACTAGTTCAGATACCAGAAACACTTCAGTGGCCTTAGATCTGATCTCAAGACTGGTGTTCCCTTGTTTAGGCCTATTGCAGACATCCAGGTGTTTCATATCATTATTGTACTCTTCTTTGGTGAAAAACAGGTGCTTGCTATATTTATGCAGCCCTCTGTTTTAATATGTTGTTCTACCAGCTGTTGAAGTACATGTAGTGTATACTTGAACTCATAAAAATGCCACAAAATCATTAACAGCATCATCTGAAGAAAAAGAAACTGTTAGCATGTCTTGTTTGAGCCAACATAACAAAATGGGCAGTATAGATGTTTACAGGAACGTGTACCTCATGTAACAGAAGCAAAAAAGATCAGAATAGAAGTCCATGCAAATCTAAACCTTAATTTGTTTTGTTCTGCCTTAGCTTGTGGCCGTGGGTTCTACAAATCCTCCTCACAAGATCTGCAGTGCTCCCGCTGCCCTACTCACAGCTTCTCTGACAAGGAAGGATCTTCAAGATGCGACTGTGAAGATAGCTATTATAGAGCACCTTCTGATCCACCATATGTCGCATGCACAAGTGAGTGAGTCATGAATTTAATAGTAAGGGACGTTGCTTAACCAACCAGGTGCAGCCACTTGCAGCGAGTAGTTTTGTCTGGCTTTTCCTGTGTTTGAAAAGTACGTTTGCAACAGTAAATGAAATTGAAAAGCAGAGGGAAAAAGAGTTGACAGTGAATATGGAATCAGCATAAATATAATTTTCATGTTTGCTTGATATAGCATTGGAAAACACTACATGTTGCATAAGTGCGTAACTCATTATAATAGATAGAATACAGGCACAGTTTTCCCATGGCCATAAAATTTTTGTAGACAGCGTGCTTTATGTGATCCAATACCAAAATTACTAACGTGAAAAATGAAAAGTAACCTGTGTGGATCTGTACTTTGACTGTACTGCAGTTGGATCTGACTTAACCTTCTAACTGCAAATAGACTGGCCTACAGAGGTTGGTGGTTTAAATAGTGGAAGTCTCCTAAGTCCTATCTCTGTAAATCATATCAGAGATGATAACAAAGGACTAGATGCAGCTTGTGCAGTATGTTTAGAAGAGACGAAAAAATCCCATATTTGGGAAAACTATAAAACAGAACCTTTAATGTATGTTAACCATTCCTTTTAATTGCACAGAGGAGAAACGGCTAGTCAGTTGCAGTAAATATACAGACAATTGTTATTCTGATGCCTTAATGGAAAATAAATAAAGCTCTTACCAAATGATTTCAAGGAAGCTTTTAAGCAGCTTGTAATAAAAATAATGAAATGTTTATGTGGAGAAAAATGCTTCAACTGTTTTCAGTCTCAGTAATTAAAATGCTGGCTATGTGTCCCACTGTGGTTTTGTGTAATTACCCTACACTTTTTTGTGTATTATGTAGGACCTCCATCTGCACCACAGAACCTAATTTTCAATATCAACCAGACTACTGTGAGTTTGGAGTGGAGTCCTCCTGCTGACAATGGGGGAAGAAGTGATGTGACCTACCGCATTTTGTGCAAGAGGTGCAGCTGGGAGCAGGGCGAGTGTGTTCCCTGTGGGAGTAACATTGGATATATGCCCCAGCAAACTGGATTAGTAGATAACTATGTCACTGTCATGGACCTGCTAGCTCATGCTAACTACACATTTGAAGTTGAAGCTGTGAATGGGGTTTCTGACTTGAGTCGTTCCCAGAGGCTTTTTGCAGCTGTCAGTATTACCACCGGCCAGGCAGGTAAGTTTTCATCACTTACAAATCTCAACACTGTGAGACTGAGAGAAATTTGGAACATGCAAACTACAGATGCAGTAAATCAGGAGCGTGTTTGGTGTGTTCTGGCTCATTAATCTTTTCACCTTGCCAACTAGTTAATTTGAGCTTATACTATTTCATGATAACCCGTCCTGATTCTTGGGCTTAGGGTTGCTTTCAGAAAGCATTCATGAAAAGATTTAAAGAAGACACACAGCTTTGTTATTAGATAGAATTTCTTAACTCTGCAACTTTTTTTTTTTCTTCTTCCTTTATTGTAGGTCATTCCCTAGTATTTGAAGATAAAAAAAAGTAGATGCGACAGTCCTATGCAGTCTTCCTTTCTGAATTTTTTAAGTATGTGTGGGAGTCCTAGGTCACTGGAAGATAATTTGGGTATCTGATGGTGTTTTCAGTGTTAATGTTTTCCCTCAGGATAATGTTTCTGATTTATCTTATATTTCCAGATATTTGATTATGAGATGCAGTGCGAATGTGATGATTATTCTTTGTTTCTTCTATTTATCATAATCTGACAGGTGAAATGTCAGGGAAAATAAAATCAAACTAGCATATCACCCCAGGGGGAAAAAGGGCTTTAGTCGTCTGCAACTGAATGAAAAAAATGTGGTTTAGGTTTCTGAAATGGTGAGTTGCTTGTTGATAAAATTATAGGCAGTAGTGTGCTGTGGGCTTTAAAAGGGGATAGTAAAACTAACCTTTTATACTTTGAACAAAAGATCTTAAACCAAACATTATTTGCAAGATCTGGCTTCTGAAGAAATGCCTTAAAAGAAAATATGAAGTGAATAACTGATGTGATGCTTCCTGTAAGAAGAGCTAACTAATGTTTTAAAAGATACTTCATACTTACATCTTGGAGGAAATTTCAGTGACTGTGATCTTGGAATTTTTTTTAGTGTGGTAGAAATGATCCCCTACAGTAATGCTATGAATTAAGTAAAAAAGACCCTTGCTATACAGGGTCAATAAGCAAACAGGAAAAACTGTAGTTATTTTGTACTTTGAAGATGGTCATCTCAAAAAAAAGGGGGACAAGAAATTGAGTTCTAAACCTTCCTTCCCTCTCCCCAAAACTAGGACAGTTTATATGGTTGTTAAAGTTAGGCTGGAATATTTATGGGATATTTAATCTCCCCATAGTGCTTTCCTGGATTCCAAATGCACATTTTATATTATTTTGGAACCATCTCTGTGACTGAAAGGATTGGTCTCTGTGCTCATTCAGTTCTTGAAGTTTGTGATGAGATTCTGAACACAGAAAAATTACCCTGAAACTATTTTTGCACCACAGATTACATTATTTTGGCACCTTGATTTTTCATCTTTAAAATAATTCTCTGTAATTCTTCAAACGTGTGCAGGTGGGCAGTGTACTGCTCTCTGTAGATGACTGTACAGAGCTACCATATGAGGAAGAGGATTTGGACTTTTTCCTATTTAGCTGAATCAAATTGGCTTTACTTTATGTGCTTTGATGGTTCAGCGGCACACAGAGTAAAGGAAGAAACAGTGCAATTTGGTGGCCAGTGTCACATCTCAGGAAGATGCAAAAGCCTTAATCACAACTTTGTTGTGTTTTCCCCAAGATAATTCATTATAGTATATTATCTTGTGTTTTCGTAGTCATAGATTTGCAGGAGTTTTATTAGGTCAGAAGATATAATATGGTTATCCTGTGCTATGGTATAAGTAACACAAGCTATATGATTTTATGAAATGATCCTCACACCAAGCCCAGAGATGTTAGTGAAACTATAGCTTCTGTATATATTAGAGAAAACATCTAGACTTTACCTAAAGATTTCAAGTAATGGAAAAATCCTCAACCTCCTAGGTAAGTTTTGTAAGAGCAGGAAGCAGGAGACCTGACTCTGTTCCTTCCCTGCTCTCCCAGTCTACTGTGGGATTATGCACAGGCGAGCATTTCCCAGAATTTGACACTGTCATTGTTAAGAGAAATGACAACTGAAGCTTTGTCTGTTTACCATTTCTGAATATCAGAATTTAAAGGCTTCCAACTGGGCATCTAAAAGGAATATACATAGGAGACAGACTGTGGGAAAAAAAATGGCTTTAAGCTCTTTTTGTTGCAGTTTTCTCTGTCTGTAAAATGAAGGTAACCCTCACTTCTGCTTTCCAAGGTCTTAAAGATTTTCTGATTCTAAGTGCCACATAAATGCAGCTTTTTTTTTTTTTTTTTAACTGAATTAAAAAATTTGCATTAAAGAAAATACAGGCTTTCAGAACAAATGCATTTACCAAAAGGAAAGACCTATTTTACATTATTTTTGCAACAGCATGTTTTGGATCCTAATACTGATTTCTTCGGTTTCTCAAGGAGGAAAATATTTTAGGTGGAACAGATTGATGACTATAATTGGACACAAAAAGACTGGTTGCTCAAAGGAGACTGTTATGCTTCTGTACTCCTATTTTATTTTACCATGGAGAGAAAGAAAGTGTTGGATTTATTTATAGCCAAGTAAACTAGGATTCATGCAGCTCTCATTTGTTACTGTGTGACTATTCTATACTTTTGGCAAAATTGACTTTTTCTATGCCCATATTGCTTTTTATGTGTGTAAATGTGTCTAACTAAACCTACTTCACATGTTATTATGCTAGCACAATAGGTGGCTATATATAATTACTGGGTTCACCAGTTGCACAGAGGATTGCAATGAGATTTTTCCTTTGTAGTTTTGGTTTAATTGAATTGCTCTATTGTGTCTATAGTCACAGAATTCAAATCATTGTGTAATGATAACAGGATATTATTGATAAAAGAATGGTAATATGTCATATATTCAATGTTTCTTCACCCACATAAAACAAGCTTTGATGAGACAAAGAGAGTACGTCACATAAAAGAACCAGATGGTGAAAAAACCCCTATTTTTATTTGTGGAAATAACACAATAAAATGACTGCAAGTGGGTAGGTATAATTTCACATTGCTTATATATATATATGTATGACACATTTGCTATTCATTCCTCGTTTTAAAAAGACTTTGTGACGAGGCTATCAGTTGTCATATGGCATAATTTTATGCTTCAGCCAAGAATCATGAGGCTTTTGGTTTTGCTTTGCTTTCTTTTTTTGACAAGATTAAGTACAGTAAGTCCCCCAGGAGTAAACCATCTTGTTTCATATCTTGCCTATCCAGCACCATGTAAAGAATACAGGATGTCATCCCAGTATTGCAAGCTGATCTGTGTGAATCCCCACATCTTTGTAGGATTCAGATTTAAATGTGACTAAGCTTCAGCTACAATAAACAAATGTACTGAAGAGCTGCACCTGGCGAACAGCTGACAAACACTACCTTTGCAAGCTTACTGAATGTTTGTTTACCAAAGATAAAATTTGCCACTTCCCTAATAAGAAAGTCACCTTTCGGTTGTACTGGTAGTTCCTTTTGAACCATCAAATAGCTTTCCAAATTTTACATTTTTTCCATACAACACTCAACAGGTGAATGGAAATTGGATATGTTTCACAGCCATAGTCACAGTCGTATTTTGACATTTATACATTTTCAAATATTTTACAAAATATGTTTCAATAACAATTTTTTAATTTTTCTGCTGACACTTTTGCAAGGATAATGTGTTTTAAAAACTGTATTTTTGCATCCTTCCTCTGGAATTTATCTGAATGAGCAATGGACTAATCTCTGGTAAAGGGTGATATACACCCAACCTACCCAGACCTTGATAAAAATTAAGATATTTTGGACAAACCCCAACATTTATCAGGATTTGAGAAAATTTAAGTATGCGTCCTAAGCCAGTTTTAGTTGGTTTTATAGTTTTTTGGGGAAAAAAAAAATCATATCCAAAGGAACACTCATAATGTCTTATTGCTGTAAACAAACATGACAAGCAGAAGTTAAAATGTAATGCCAATAACTGTTCCTAAACATACTCTCTGCTCTTGTGCAGGGAGCACCTGCTGATGCTTGCTGCTCCTTCTCCAGCAAGAGAAAGGTGCCCCACAGCACTCTTAGGTCATGCTGTGCCTTCAGATGCACTTAACTTGTGGTTAAAAAACCCTGATTCAGTTCCATAATCAAGGCTTACTCTCGAAAGCCATTCTCTTTCAGTAACAATTTAAATATGTTAATTTGCTATTCCATTTTTACATCTGAGAGTTCAATTTTCAGACCATTTCCTACAAAAAACAGATCCCAAAATTCACAGTTAAAAAAAAATAAAAGGAAACTGATATTTTCAAAATGGCGTTATCCCAGCAACTTGAATTGAGAAAACATTACACGCTATAAAATCATGACTATTAGCAGCAGCACCATTGACTTACATGACAGGAAGTGATTGAATGCAAAAATGTAAATCTGTGAGGTGAGTTCTGCCTTTCTTAGGTAATTCTGAAGTCTTTCTAAACAGGGGAGATACTTTGCTTTCTCCCACGTGCTACATTCTCCTTTCGTTCTCGCTGCTCCTAATTTTTCTCTTATTTCTTTTTGCTTTTTTCCCCAGCTCTCAATTATCCCTGCTCATTTTTTAAAGTCTCCTCTTTCGTAGTCTCTGCACTATTGACATCTATTTGTTTCCTGTTCCCTGTCAGTCTCACTTAAACCTGACTTTTCTTCAGCAATGAACTGTCCCTCAGCAGAGGCAGCAATCAAGAAGATTGATGCCTGCGGCTTTCCCAGTCACTATGACCTCAGAGTTCTAGTCCTATTCTCACTTCTCTCCTTTCCCCAGGCCATTTTGGCTTCTTCCCATGCTGCCACCAAATTGTTTTAATCTACCTTCATCTATATCTTCCATCCAATGTTCACCTCTGGTGATACATGACAGCTTATTACAAATAGCTTCAGTGGTCAGCTTAACATTTCTTCTATATTTTCGCATTTCAATGGACTTCCTTTAGCTATAGGTAGGTTTCATTCGGTATTTCCTGCTAGTGACTTCAGTTTTTGAGCTGTGATTCATCTTCTAAACTCCAAATGGAGATCTGTTTTCCCACATTGATATGGCTACATATCAATGGTAAAAGCAATGCTTCATGTAAAAAGAATTCAGATTATAAAAACAATGTTTTTCTTTTACCAAATGCATTCCACCTGTAGAGCTGGGGGAATTATTTTATTAAAAGTCACGTTTCAAAACTAATATTCACTAAAGACTTTCATTAAACTGTGGTTTTTAGAAATATATATGTGATGATAACTGTATTTTGGGTTACCTTTTTGCTTATTTTGTTTAATGGGAGCTATATCAATGCCTGTGTTTATTCTTAATGATAGTTAAGATATATTTTGATATATTTTAATCTATTTTAATCTTTTAAAACTTTTTCCTAAACCGGTAGGCAGACAAGATAGCTCTGTAAGTCTTCTGAACTCCATGGCGACCAACTAAAAAGGGAAAAATTGGAGTAGAAATTAGTTACATATGATAGTTATTATTCTTCTACTTTTTTAGATGTCTTCTGAGTACATTAAAAAAATGGATTATGTTATTTCTGTTGAGTGAAGACTGCCTATTGATCTGCAATCACATTACCCTGAACTAATATCACAGATATTTTTACAGGAGGCGATAACTGAATTTATGCCTGAATTAAATTGATGGGTAAAATCTTGATAAGAATTCCAGTCTCTGTATAGCAAATACCATCAGATCAAGGAAAACAGTTTGTTCATTCACTGATTCTATCAGGTCATACTTAATGTTGTGAAATCCACAAGGTTATAGAGATACTGCAAAATTGCTAGGCTGCAACATTATTGTAAGATTTTTAGATATTAGATTTTTCTTTAGGATTTTCACAAAGAAGGAAACATCTATATAGGATATAATATGGTATGTCATATATATATTTAACAGTTTTGATAACATTTTATATACATATACACAAAAAAATTGAAATGACAAGCAGTATGTTTTATATGAAAACCTACCACAGAATAGCTAATTGATATTAATTCCTTTTTTTCCTAATATTTAGTTCTATTTTTTCCAATATTTTTCACTGAAAGATAAGAGAGAAAGAAAGAAAGCAGATGTTAGCTGTATTGCTTAGGGTCTGATCCTGCACCGCTGAAGTCAGTGGAAGTTTTGTCATTGACTTCAATAGGAGCAGGATTTGAACCTTGTGCTCTATCAGAACACGCAGGAACAAAAGCGATGGGTACTCTGTCATCTTGAAAGGAAACTTTAACTTCGTATCACATTTTAAGTCTGACTGTATGAGGTTTTTGCACATCAGCTTGTGGCTGAATGTAATTTGAACTTTTTTCATAGTATACCAAAAATACTTTTTTTTCTCTCAAGTGAATATCAGAACTCTTCTTATCCAGCTTTGCCATAAAAGCTATTTAGAAATAGATATAGTAATTTTTTCTAAGAAACTTTTTTTCTAGTAATGACTGTGTGAATTTGACAATATTTAGGGGTAAGAAGAGTAGGAAGATACTCTATAGGGTAACTACACACAAAGATAAAGCTTCAGCTTCACAGAACCAAAGCTCTGAATTAGAAATGGTCCAATTAAGCTGTGTATGTTAAATGTTTGGTAGCAACCTGCTTAGAGAAGCATGACAGCTGCAGGGCTATTGACTTTCCTGTGCACTGAGCTATGGAAATAGCAGGTTATGTCAACATGGTCAAACGTACAGTACTCAGGCATAATTTCACCAGCTACACAATAAAAAACTATGTACTTGAGGAAGAAAATGAGTGATATAAAGTACAATTTAGCCACAGAAAGGAGGGATTGGTCTACTAATGTCACACAAAGGACTAGGAGCCCCTCTTTAGAAAAAAAACAAACATGGGCCACATATCTCCTTAATGTTTATGAGTTAAATCAATTGTATTCATAAAAGCAGTGACGAAAAACTAATCCTGATCTTGAAAAGCAGTATATATGTTCATATTACACTATAACCAATCCCGGAAAGGTCGGTAAAATTAAAGAGCTCTACTTATGACACTCGCAGGGTGGGTTTTTAGACCCTTGTAGATATGCCTGGCTTCTTCTTTCACTTTGTCCATACTTAGATTATTTCTCATGACCACAAGTCTTTTTCAGAAACTTTTTGGGAACTTTATTACATAGTTCTGCGAAGACCCGAGCAGTGTCAAAGACTTTCAAGATAGCTGCAGTACAAAGACAAGAAATCAGTTGATACATTTATACTTGCTGATACACAGTCTAGAGTAGCTAATTAACTTGTGTGCAAAGAAAGAACAATTCCACAGACCTTTGATTTTGGCAGCAGAACTGTATCTCCAGATCTTCCTTTTTCTGCTTCCTGGGCACTGTAATATGGTAACTGGATGCCAGGGTCTAATAAGTAGTGAACATCATCAGTAGGAATTCTGAGCTCAGTGTTATTTGTTTCAGACCTTTTGAAGAATTCATATTGTCATTAGAACAAACAAAACCCTTTAAGTGCTGAGGTGCTTTTTCAATGAGAAATGAGCATCACTGCTGAAAGGCACTATTGCAAGTGTATAAGTGCTACTAAAAGTGAAATCCTAATTGAGGTTGTATGTAGTAAATTAAAAAATTCTTAGACTGGAACATTTCTATATAGTGAAGCTTTTGATGACAGCTTGGCATGGAGCCAACCTACTGTAATGACTCCTGTGGAAATCTTTAGAAGAGAGCAGGTAACATATAGAGGGAGAACTAAAAAAGTTTCTTCATTAAGCTTAAATAGTAAAATAGCTAAATGCGCAACTTCTAGATGGGAGAAATTGCTCACACTAGTGCCTATGGAATAGCTGGAAGACCTTTGTGGTGAGTCTATCACAGCTAGTGAGTTAGTATGCCAAAAATGCACTACAGGACCACATGAAAAATGTCTTGAATCTAGATCTTTCTTAAAGCAAGGTTCAAGTTCACCATTTACAGGTGTAGTTCATAATTAATTGTCTAGAAAAAGGTGCCATGTAGATTAGTCCAGCATTTTCTAGTTTGCTTTTTTAAAGGTATTTTCCTTAGAAATACTCAGTGATTATGCTGCTGCTCTTTTGGAACAGATTTTATTCAGTTACTTTTATAATATTTGTTGCATGTGCCAGCAAGTCTGCTTTTTTTAGAATGAAAAACAGAGGTTTGATTAAACAAGCCCTCAGTTGAAAAACACAAATCTTCCTCTTCTGACTCATGGCCTTATGGCAGTTTAGGGAGTATTAGTGGCTCAAGAGTAAATGGTTCACCTCTGGTAGGAAAGGGTGTAAATAGCCAATGTCTGTGAAGAGCTGAGCTTAATCTTTCTGGTGCTAGTGGGGAAATAAGAAAGGGAGACATCTTCCCTGATAGCTGCAGCCATAGCTGACTTATCCACTATGACAACTCCATGGGTGGCAGCAGATTTTTCAGGTGCTGGAACAGCCTGGGTAATTAATAGTCAGGACTATTTTTACCAGCTCTGTTATGTTGCTGCCCTATGAAGTTTCTTCTGCTTTGTGTATGATAGAAACAGCCCTGACTCCATAGGTCATATTTGTAATCGAACAGTTATATCTACTACTCTTTGGCATATGAATTGTTTTTTACAGTTAGGCATTTCTATATTCTTTCCCTGTAATAGTCAAAATATATAATTGGTTCTATTTCTAGAGAAAACTCATAGGGCAATTTACTGAGGAAGCCATGGTTGAAGGCTGCAAATTGACAACAGTAAAAGTGTTATCCCAAGTTCAATAGTTAATGTGAAGATAGGAGATGCTGATTATCTTTTTCTTTGCTTCGTTAGTGATGAATGGAAGCAAATTTGATGCAGACAGCAATCTGGTGGAATGATGCAGAGCTATCTATGAAAACATCTGTACTAATCCACCAATGCAGTAAATTATAGCTACAAGCAAACGACATTGATCCAAGAGGATCATTAACAGCTTTAACCAACTGATCCAAGTAATAGGGTAAATGAGAGAACATTATCAAGATCTGATTTTTACAGCTGTCAACTACAATTGCTAAAACATGGTTACCACTTTCTCTCAACTTCAACCATTTTATGACTTAAATTTAGTGTATTCTATCGTGGACAGCCAACAAGGATCAATTAAGTGGTAAAATACGCAGGAAAAAATTGTCCAGTGATCATGCACTCCATTTACCAGGAGGTCAGTCACAAAGGAAGAGATAATTGCTGCAAGCCAGCAAAATTAATCGGGGATGAGCTAGAAAGGATGATGTATGTTCTGTGACAAAGTACGTGACAGAGATGTACGTATAAACCTGTAGCTGCTTGCTTTGTTGAGGACGCAAGGACGAGAGAAGGAGACCTGTGAAAAACAATTAGCATGGCTTCAGAGTGAGCAATTCTTAATTATCCATAACATGTCGACATCAGATAATTAGTGTCCCAATTTTTAACAATATTTGGTCATTAACTACAGTAGAATAAGGAAGATCAAGAACAGAGCCGTTTGTCTGAGCTAAGTGTTACATAATGGTGTCTACAGGTGAACATAATACAACTAAATTATGCTCATGGTAATGACATGGGAATTTTCTTATTGTGGAACCAATGTAAATGTCCTAAATTCAAGCTTAAAACAAGCTGCTCTTTAGGTTTCCATAAGGTAGTTTGTTCATGTTGGCAGCCCACGAAATAAATCAGACTGTAATGATAGCTGTAGTTTAAATTCCCTGACTTGATGCTTTTCATTTAAATTTTCACAGCAAATGTCATAAGTTATATGACTCAGGACACTTTAATGTTAGTATTAATAAAGAAAAGGGAATTTTTAGCTAAAGTTTATAAACATACAAAGCTATTTGAGTGTGCTAAATGTACATCTCTTTGGAAGATTTTACTTCAGCTTCTTTTCCTCTGTCAGCAGCTTTTGACCAGTCTTAAGTATGTTTGACAGAGAGGTAGAAATCTTAAGCTCTTACCTGAAGTCAATGGGCCACTGAAGACCTGTTCTTACTGAATACGCTAAATCATGTACCAGACACAAGAGAATCCACATATGCAGAAACACAGAAAACCTTAAGGAAAAATATTCACAGAACTGCTGTCATTTTTCTGATGTTAACTCAAGAAATCTTAGAAGTGCAGAATGGGATATCCCATCAGTAAGGTATCAGTAAGATATCTCATATCTTACTTCCATCTGGTTTCTGACGTATACAGGCATAGAGAAAGAAAGAGAGAGAGAGAGACAGGCACACACAGGCATACACGCAGATGAGCACATGCATATATGTAGCTCAGTCTCCTTTTAACCACTCTTTAACCACTCTTTCTTCTAGTTTGTTGGTGTATTTTTCAGAATTTTTAAGGCTGATGCCACTTCCTCTTAAGTGGGTTTAAGACTAGAGATGAGGTCATTGTGATTCTTAGCTTTCCTTTTTAAGTATGATCCCTCCTAAACTCTTACCTGCACTTCAGCATCTTGTTGTACATAATTATCCATTGAATCTGGGGTTATGTCTCATGTATATGTTTTTGCAGCAGTAGACCCTTCGGTTTCTGTATCTACCATCTCATATCTGCTGATGGATCTGTTTGCCTTCTCTCCTTTTAACCTTTTCTGTCTGTCTGTCACCTAAACATTTCTTTTTTGTTTTTGAGAATCCTATTTCCTAATGCATCAGGAAGGGCTAATTTTTTTTCATAGCACCCAAGCTCCTATCAGGCAGTAGTGGCTGAATCAGCAGACCAGATTCAGAGCCAGTAAACCTTGATGCTTATGCAGAGAAATGTCATTTACTTCCCTAAAGAGTCTATTTAAGTTCATAGAGCCTCTAATCATGGCTGTGAAATGAGGAATTGGATGCTAATATTTCAGAGCCAATACTCTAATGATGTGTCTCTATGGATCTCCTGTGGAATTACTCCAAATATTCTCTTGTGTAGCTGAGATCAAAATTTCACCCTTAGTTCTAATTTTTTATATTGCAGCCTAACTGATAATGAAGTAGGAAAAGTGTCATTGCTCTTTATATTGTGTAGAGTTAATAACATGAAGTATTTTAGGGCTAAACGTTCTGCTCTTTGATGTTGGCATTAAACATTAGCATTTGAATCATTGGTGGATATTTACATTGTTGTAGTCGGTGGAGATTGATAGGTTTCTTTAGGGAGTGATTTGGAACAGGAGCCAAATTTAGGAATTGTACATTGACTTGTCCTTAATTACAGAGGAAGCGTTAGATTACCTTCCTACTTAGCCACCTTAAATTAACTGCCAAAAGTTGACGACTTGAATGCCCTCTTCCTCCCACCCTCACATATGCAAATGTTCATTTCTGCCACAATGTTAACATTAAATATTTACATGCTTTTACTTATTTTCAAGAAAACACTAAGCAAGCAAGCAAATTTAAAAGTAATTTATTATCTGTGGGATTTTTAAACTCTTAAAAATAATTTGCTTATCCTATTAGTAATTCATGTCATTAAGACTCTTTGAAGCTTTCTACCAAGGACTGTATTAACCAACGTTCTTAGTGAGGATATTCATTTACAGATGTGTCCTAAAAATAGGAATTTTTCACTTGATTGCACTTCATAGCATTTATGTTAAAAATGTTTTAAAAATATAAAATACTTATTCTATGCTTTCTTTTTATTGTAATGCTAGTTAAGAGTCCCCATTAGGAGAACTGCAGGTGCCTTGCAGTTTGTCTCACCTACAATAAAGCAGTGATGGCCGCTCATCAGTGTTATATACTTCTGTGTAAACAATGAATTTACTCAGCCATGCAGCGGCACAGAACAATTACAAGCAGATAACCTTCAATGAGCAATAAATAGAGAAAGTGAACTCCTTCACTAAACTCGAGGGAGCTGTTTCTCAATGCTCGCCCTAGCAGATACCCCAGGATCTCAGAACACTATCACATTCAAATGCTTGGGAGGGTAATTTCTGTATCATAGACTACCTTTCACACCTATGCTGACTGCCACAGGGGTAAAGGTTGGTGGTGATCTCTCAGCCAGACATGTCCTGTCCCATTTAGCAATTGGTAGCTCTAAATCGATAGTTCAAGCTCCACTGGGATACTAGCAGACAGGCAGTGGGACTCTTAAAGAAGCTAATGTATGTTTGCTGTTTACCAAAGCTATGCCTGTACAAAAGGGATCAAAGTTCCTCCTCTGTTCCTGGCATGTCAGGGCTCATGCTTGCAAAGTTAAACTTATTCATCTCCCAACACAGTGTTGCCATGTTGAAATTGTCAGAACTATGCCCAACTAGCTAAGCATGCTAACAAATTAACGGTATGGACAAGCATGTGTTCATTCTCATCCCTGGCACCATTTACTTTACTAGATTAAGCACCAAGTCTACTGAGGTATATTTATAGATCAAGAGGTCTATAAAATTTGACTTCTTGCAAAATATTGTAATGAACTGATCTCAAAGTGAATCAGCTCCTTTTCTGGGGGAAATACCACAGCTGTCAACTGCAGTGAAGTTGGTAAACTGGTACTGTGCCTCTGTCACGTGATTTTATAAACTTCTGTAAATGTAGAACACTCCTGGAAACAGTCATGGCTGGTGTCATAAATTGTGTTTTGAAAAAGGGTTATGCTTTCCATTGGGGCCACAGAAAGGGCTTCAGTTTGTAGTTCATATTTTTTAAGATTCCATCACATATCAGTACTCACTTAAATTTTCTTTTCCAGTACTCACTATGAAGCTGAGGAAAGGGAATAATATTCAGAGGACGGATAAAACAGATTTGAAGCTGTTGATAAAGCATGCAGAACTGTTGTTTCAAAATGTGGGAAAAACCTCAAGTATATTTTTGGTAGAAGAAATTAAGTAAATATTTTTTTTAAAAAGTATCTTGCTACCTATTTATGCTCTGATTCAAAGTCAGTGGTAAGTTTTCCTTTAACCCTGAGAGGTATGTAAGCCATTGAAAATTACTATTCAGTACAAAAAAGGTGGCACAAAGTTGCTTTCCATTTACCTACCACTAAATAGTCAGTATTATGCTAGTATCACAATCCAGAGAGTTAGCACACATTAAAAAAAAACATTGAGAGAAGGTGATAATTATTCTATTGTCCATCGTCATACATTTTAATAATCAGAGGTTACATCCAATACAAGGTGGGTTTGAAATTTTCTGTAAAAATCTGAGATCTGGGAAATGCCTACACATGTTAATAGCTCAATTTTCTTCAAGTATGGAATAATCAGGAATTTACATAAGCTAGCTGTAAAAACTGACTTGATCCGGTGGTTTTGGGTTTTTTTCCTGCATTCAAAAATGCATATAGTTGAATGTTTTGAACTTAATCAGTACATCTCAAGGGGAGCTTTGGTGTAAAAGGAGTGCAGTTTGACCCCTGTAGCTTTAGAAAGTAAGAGTCAATGATCTCCATTAGACTGTATATCCCACTGGGTAGTATCAGTTGCCCTTTTGTTATTGTAAGCTCTTTCTCTTACTTCTACTGTTTAAATAAATATATTGAAGCCAAAGAGTTAATGACAAATTCAGGAAGTTTTGACTTAACGGTGATGAAGTGAGATGCATTTGGTGCCATTCAATGTACACAATTTATAACCCTGTTTGATTACCGCAGCATGTCCTCTGCCTATAAGGATTGCACCCAGGGGACTAGTCAACTTATTAATTCATCACTTACCGCCTTTTATGGTTGCAATACCCCTTTATGGCATACAAGCAGAGAGATCTAGTAATCTGAAGGCTGCCAGCCGACTGGTTCCACTCTAGCTGACCCTTTGTCTGCAGGCACAATGCTGATAACTTTTCCCTGGGTTCCTCTTTCTCGGAGGCCACGCTACAGTCCCACCTTTTGTCTTATGATAGGAGCAAGCAGCCACGGTTACAGGAACTTCCAAGGAGGAACGGCCTTCCACAAGTTAACCTGTAGCTTTTTTAAGTGCCTTTTGATTTATCTGTCACCTGATCCATCAGCAATGAATAATTTTCATGGAAGGTGCACTTTAATTACCTTCCCATTTGACTAGCATTATCATGCCCTATCTAGGTAATTAATCTCAGAAAGTATCCAATTTCAGTCTTTATTGCTGGCAGGCAGGCCTTTTGAATTATATGTGCTTGAATGGGCATTGGGTCTGTTGTTAAACCAAATAGGCCATGAAACAATTTTTGGGTCCTTTTTTTTTTCTGTCCTCTATTTTTTTTTTTCCCTTAGTTTAATGGGTCCATAGGGATGCTGTGGTCTAGTTGCTTTGGTTGGCATAGTTGCGATTTGCATAATGTAACGCAGGAAAAGGCAACGGTAGAAAATGGTGTCTGATAAAAAAATAATTAATGTAGCACAGATCATAAAAGTCAATCAGTCTCTGAAGAAATAGTTATCAGGTTGTGAAACTAGGTACTGAAAATAATAATTTTTTGCTTCTGAATAATGTACAGCTTTTTGCAGTATGAGCTCTGTATGCTGAAGAGTTACTTTGTAGAGCTGATGCATTCATAGGATAAATTAGAAGTCCCCCTCCCAATATCAGATTAGGGATTTGCAATTGTATCCAGTTTTTTTATGTCATTACTCTACATGTAAAAGATAAACCTTTAAAAATGTACTGTTTAACCAGCAGGTTAAATAGTATGGCAATAAAATCATAGGTGAGGTTATTCTTTTTTTCTTATGCCTGTCTCATTAAAAATGAAGAGCTAAGGTATTTAGAAAGCTGAAAAAATACTGCCTCAATGGTCAAAAATAAATAAATACTTAGTGCTAATATTTCATTTGGTTGCCTACAGTGTAGACACACTGTATTTAGGAAATTTCTTTCTAATTTTTCTGAGAGCGTTTTTTTTTCCTCTCTTGTTTCTTATCAGTTCCCTTCCATTCCCTAAACAAAAAAATTAACAGATATTTTTTTAAAATGTCTTGACAGAAAAAGACTTACCTCAGAAACAGCTGAGAATTCCTTGAGAATTTTTACAAATCCGTTTCCTGGAAATGAATTTGCTCACTTTATCACTGGAGTTTTAAATACAGAATAGAATTGTTGGATTGATTAGAAAAAAAACTTTTTTAAAGGAATTAAGAAAATATGAGAATTTGTGAAGGAAGTGATGAAATCTTAATATCGTAGGATTTTTCTTGTTAAAATTTTTAAGTTAACCAAAGCAGACTGTTAGACGCTTTTAACCAAATCCCCTTGAAATAAGCAGACAGTTTTACAAAGGCAGAATTGAACTTGTAGCACAGTTTTATTCTTTACTATTTGCAGGACTTCTTAAATATCAAAATTTGATTATCTGACAAAAGATTGTTTTCTTATTTAATGGAGGTTGTTTTTTTTTGTTAATCAAAAGTTCTCCATGTACAAGAAAATTTTGTATAATTGTTGTTTATGCTTAGAATGATTTTAAGAGGAAAAGTCTGAAAATATTTAACTGGGTGAAAAGTGGAGGCAACTATGTTTAACCACGTAACTCTTGCTTCTACCACTTTGAACTTCAGAAAATTGGAACAATAAACAGCATGGAGATTGATACTGGAATGCAGAATCTTTCACCTTTAGGTCACTGATTCAAATTCAGTCAACCCAAGCAACGACCAAAAATTGTTACCATATGAAAGCTGTTTGTGAACTCTGTGGAATTTAAATTATGATCTCAGTTAATTTTCTTTTTCATAAACTTCATCATAAGCAAGGCTTTTGGCAGTCACTCAAAAGAGAAGTAAGATTAAAGGAGCATGACCTAGTAAACTTTTCACTGCTGGTCATGATACCTTCAGGTGAACATAGTGGCTGGAGAGTTTTAGGTTGCTGATGTGAATTGTACTTATTCTTTGGATAAAGCCAAAACTTTAGTATTTTTTTTTCTTTAAACAGTATTTTTTGATTAATTTGAATCGTCAGAGGCAAACGCTGACCCAGTGTGTTAGACTGCCAGTCTCATGGGTGCTCCTGTAGTTTGAATTATATTCGAACCAAAACCATTCCTGTAATATAAAGAGAAAGCAATTGACTGTCTTTTGTTTTTAAGCAGCTTTACCAAATGATAAACAGAGCTCTTGAGTTTTCTTTGCAGTGTGCCAGGAAAGAACATATTTTGGTACTTACCAAATGGCTCCTACCATATATTCAGACATGTATTGCAAGTCTAGTAGCTGTTTTCAGTCTCAGGAATATAAAAAACCTTGAAAAAGGCTTTAAAGGACTTTAATAAAGTATGGTCATTTGCAGATCATGAAGGATCTTTTCCAGGTGCCAAGCTGCTGAGCTTTAGCTTTGCTGCTGACTTTGAAGAGATTTGTAATATTTGGTCTGCAAGTATATGTGTTCCCAAGTTTCACAGTTGGTGTCGAGACAAGATACAGGGTGCTTAATTAGGCTCTCTCAAAGTATGTTGCTTTAACAGCTTTCTTCAGAATGGTGATAGAGCAAAAAACCATGTAAAAAATAGCCATTTTGAAAGGTCATTTAAGGTACTGTACAGCAGCTCTTGTCTGTTAAGAAGAGAATGGTCTACTGGTTCAGGAACTGGATTGGGGCTCTAGAGATCCATGATAAATTACATAGTCATTCCCATAGGCATCTTGTGTTACTTTGGATAAATGACTTAATCTCTCCATGACACTGTTCTTCATGAGAAGAATAAGGATTATAGGACTTCTTTGCATCAAAGAAGCACTGTGAAGAAAAATCCATTAGTGACTGTGAGGAGTTTAGATACTATTTTGCTAGTGGCTGTTTAAGTACTAAGATAAGTTAAAGTTATCTATCTTCCTGTAGTTTGTTTTTTTTCGGGGGGGGGGGGGGTCCTTCTTGTTAAAATGTATAATAGAATTAAAGTCTCGTTTTCATGTTAATCTAGAGGTCTTGGTGCTCTTTGTTCAGTAACGGCCAAATTCTTCATGACTGGAATTCAAAACCTCTCCAAACCGACTTTTTTATCCCTCTATATTTTAATCCTCCTACATCTTAAAGAGAGATTTTAAATAGGACTAGTGCAGTGTATCACCAGCTTTTTAAGAAAGCTTGAGTCTCCTGCAGCTCTGCTGCATGCGCTGGGTAGCTGCCAGTGTTGCATATGAAAGAGAAACAAATCTCCCCAGGAACCTCAGGCAGTGAGCAGGTAGCAGAGTAAGCCCTTAAGGATGTTTTAATAATACATATGCTTATTAAAGAAAAATCCCGAGATTGTGACCTTTCTGAAATAGTTTGTTCTTGCTGAGACCTTGCTTTTAATCACTAATAATTGTGACATTTTTTTGGCAACCTGACCCTTGTGAATCTTTCTGCAATGTTCTAGGTAAGTCTCCCATGGGATAAAAACAGGTCTTTAATACAGCAATTCTAAAACTTTAACACTGATGCATTCCTCCATTCCCTAATTGCACCTGGGAAGATCTGGACCTTGTTGCAGTTAATAAGCTGTTCACCTAGTACTCTAAAATAACAAGATTGGTCACATTAAAGTGCTTTTTCATGGCTCATGTTTTTTCTCACCCCACTGATCCAAATGAGAGGAATAATTTTATGGAGACAGCACCATTGCTCTTTATCTTTTGTGCGGAGAGATCTTAGGTTTATTTTATATTGGAAGTGTTCTAAAGCTTTGGTGTCACCTTTCTGCCACATTGCAACATCATTAAAGCTCAAGAGGTTGTTCAGACATATGGGCATAAGTTTTTTTTAACTTCTGTTCCAATGGCTGCAGGGCAGGCAATTTTTAACCTGATGGTCTCTAAGATCACAAGTAGGTGTAAAGAACAGCAGAGCAGACTAAACTTTGGGGACCAAATTCGTTATTTTTATTTTAAATAGAATTAAAGTCAAAAAATGCAAACCATTGATAAGAAGGTAGTCACAGAGTACATTTTAGGTGCAAACACAGAGGACAATTTCCCACAGCTCCAGATGATGGTGAGCAAAGGCAGGACCATCAGGCCTTGGCCTCCTGGTTCCTCCTTTGACATTTTCTCTAAGCCACCATTCTGCCTCACACATTTGCAGTGTGTTGCTGTGATTACTTTGCTACCTTCTTCCTCCACAATGCATTTTGTTGACTCAGCCATAAGGGAAAGAGAGAAACTCAAATGCTCAGCTGAAGCTTTGAGAGTGCTAACTTTTTTGATCCTGTGATGAAAGGACCCCCGCCCAGTGGTACATTCCCCCTGTTCTGGCCATGCACAACCATTTTGCTTTTCTTCATGATTGACTAACTTACATGATTCTTTCTAGGGGAAACAGATCTTCAGAAAACTGTTTCTAGATTCAACTTCATTTTGAAAACTTTGGGTAAAAAAACTGAAGGGAAGGTAAAAACCATACTGTTGAAGAAAAAAGTCAACTTACAAACTTTTTTTAAAGCATCCTCTAGATTCTTGTTGAGGTGAAGGAAATTTTATGCATTTGGAAAATGGGCTAATAACACCTATGATATAGCTGGATTTGTAATGGTACAACCCTAAATGTCTATTAAGAAGGCACTTTAATGCCTTGTCTACATTTCAGGGGGTTATAGACAACTTAGCATTGTCCTATCACCATGGGAATAAGGACACCTTTCACTAGTACGTTTTAGCCTTAAATTTCACATGCTTTTGTAGTCCTCTTTCCTTTCCCTTCTCAAGCCTCTGTTCTTGCCTCTTCTCTTTCCCTTTCTTCATACGTCAGTGACAGCATTGTTTTTTGAAATAATGGTGCATCACCAGTGTTACTGGAATTTTGCAATTACATTATTTGTGAATATTGCTCAGAAGATGAAACATCACAGTCCACTTACAGGGCAAATTCCAAAGGTTTTCAAAATTGCTGTTATTGTGGTTGTGAATGAGGGTTTTAGCTGACACCTCTATCAATTAATATAGTTCATGTTCCTGTGAAGCAAATAGGATTTATATGATATGAAGAGTTATATGATCCCCATTGTTTTTGAAACATGAGTAGAACTTAGCAGTCCAGTAAATACCACATTTACTAAAATTTTCACTGCGGTAGTGAGAAAAGTAATTATTCTTTAAAAAGAAGACAGGAATTGTGGCCTCTTTATCTTTCCCTGTGCAGCACAAAAATGTATTCAGTTTAATGGAATGCCATAATGCACTCCTAAACTGTCAGATTTCTAAATATGAGCCATACATCATGACAGTGCAGAACAATGTATTTTGTACCAAAGCAGTTCTATTAGAGAAGGTGAAAATATGTTAATCCTACCTTGATCATCAGGGACCCATATGAATTTTCATTATTCTGTTAACCTTGAAATGAGTAGGTGATACCATTTTTTATCTTTTTAAAGAAAAATTTGTTCAACTACAAATACTATTTTTCTTTGACAGTATTATTAATGACTTCATAGACATCAGTAATTATTATTTGCACATATGCAAAATATTAAAAATCTCAGAGAAGCTTGTGTTATGTATTTTTATTTTTTTTTCCTTCCCAAGGGGAATTCTCTAAGGGTTTTCTTTTTTTTTTTTTTTTGCTAGTAATTTGCATCCAGTTTGAGTTAGAATGCTAATTGTTTTATTATGTTCTATAGCTCACAGTTTCTGTTGCCTACAGTATGCACTGAAATGCAGGCTGGTGTTGAAATATCTGGCTACAGATCTTTTATACAGATTTATAGATTTCATAGTAGGAACAGCTGAAAATGCCATTCTAAAATACATTTTAACCTTTCAGGAAATTAACCTGTTAGGTGACTAGTTGTATTATTAAATCCATTTTGGGGGAGGGATGTGAAGAAAGAAAAAAAGTAGTAATGTAAGGTGATTACAGTGTTACAGTGGATAAAATGATTAATCTTTTTGTTGGAGTTTATAAATCTGAAGTACTGCCAGATAGACCTTATACTGGAAAATATAAGAGTAGTCAGATTTTGGTTATGAATTAAAGAAAATCCAGTCATGTGTCCTCATGACATGAAAGATCTTAGGGAATTATGACTTGTGGTTTTTTTGTTTGTTTTTGACATGAACATACATATAACAGAAAAACTGAAGATATATATGGCTGTGGTACAGATTTAATATAGTGTAATATCTGCAGAGATTAACTGTGATAAAAAATGAAACAGACGAGGCTTAGACTCCTATAAAATTTGAAAGCAAATTCTTCACTTTTGTGACATTAGGTGCTGTATTGTTGTTATTGCTTTCTTGTCTTCAGCTGATCGTAAAAAAATAAAAAAGCAGTTTGAAAGCAGAGGTGTAGCAATGGCTGTATGATTAATGACAATAAACTGCAGATCAGTTTTTAAAGTAGTCATGAAACCATTTATACTTTAGATTTAGTTTTGAAAAAGTAGATTTTGTTTCTTTTTAATAATTGTGAAGTAACATACATTTTAGAGTTTGACAAATTTATTTGCTTCTGAAAAATCTGAGTGACTACTTGGTAAACATAACTTAATCTTCAGTATGAGTGCGATGTGGACTCCTTTGATCATCTGTGAGCCGGGAGAAACGTCAAATGTAGTTTAAACCTACATTAAAAAGTGATAATTGGCTCCATTTTACAGTTAAAAAAGAAATTATACAGACTTCTTTAAGGAGCCTGGGTACTGAATGCTGGGTCCCCCATTAGTAATCCTGACTGCAGTGTGAAGGAGGCAAGAGAACAGTTTCCTGTTACTCTCAGGTCTGGTTGCAGACATCTCCTGTGAAAGAAATTATGGAGTAGTGTGGTTTTGAGCACAGAGGAGAACCAGAATGTTTTGTCAGCGGCCCGTTATTAGGAAGGATCAAGAAGAGTACGAAGTTTCACTCCCTCTTTCTAGAAAGACAGGTGACTCAGAAGAAGATTTCGGGAAAAACATATTGGAAGAAAAGCTGTTGGAAAAATAGCTTAGTTGCAAACATAGCTTCTTTCCTTGTACCTTTAACTTCGTGCTGGAGCGTATGTGGGTTTAGAGCCAGAAAACCTGTCCTGAGGTGAGTGTGCCAGTGTTCACGCTTTTTTTTGAGAAAAGAACAATCTAAGCCTTCTGTTAAAAGAGGGTGCTATGACTCAGAAATGCTGTTCCAGCATTTTACTGTAACCTGTGAAATGGGAGAGTCAGATTCAGTTTGCTTCTTTAACTGTTGAGTTTATTGTTCTTCTTCAATGTCTTTAGGAATATGCTTATTTTTAGTCCACAGTCAAGTTTACGTGTAGTGTCTAATTTTCTTCCTCTCCTATTGCCTTTCTTGCACATGACAGAAATTCAACAGAAATGACAGAGACTCCTCACTGATGCAAGTTTCTCCAGTATTCAGAAATACACTGGGATTGAATGTGGAATAAAAAAACAGGAATGAAATGCCAACTTAATGGAACGACTACTACTGATGTGAAAACAAATGGTTGATTTTGTAACATGAGATTACTTAGGCTGGAAATTTTAACTTTTCTAGCCATCAGAGCAGTGAGATTCTGAGACAGCCTTTTGATGGGAGAAGTGGGAGACATAATCTGATTTTAAGATGGAGGGAGGACATTCTTTTGGAAGGAATGACAACACATGGTTGCCTGAGATGGCAGGTGCCTGGACACAGTGATCCCAAAGTACACTTCTACTCCTGCCTTCTTAATTAGGAAAATATTTTTTTTATGCTCTCTGATCTCTCAGAAACATTTCACCTGTAATTTGATGGTGGTATTTTTTATTGCTTAAGAGAGGTTGGACATAGAAAAGAAAAATTTTTGTTGAGATTGCACAAGTCTGGTAATTGATATGTGAACTGGAGATGATGAAATAGCTGCGTGTAAGGTAGAGAAACAAGGAGGACACTGTTCACATTGAAATGGCTGGAAGGGATGTATAAACAATTATGGCAGTTTGTAAAGCTGTTTTAATATGGATGTCAAGACTGATAAAACATAAAGTTTTGTTTCATTGGTTAGAAGGCAAGCAAAGACTTATCCCTGGTTTGTTTACTTTCAAGTGAATGTTTCATTTGTTAATGTTTTAGAATCTATAAGTTCTTCATCATTGGTGCTAAAAATATGTTTGACTGTATTTTGACTTAGCCATTTTTTCATCAAAACACTTTTTCATTTTTTTGCAATTTGTAGGAGGACAAATCATGTTGTAGTCAGTAAAAGGAATACTTGAAAATACTGATTTACATTGATACTACAGGTAAATGAGTTCAAAGTAAATTTTTTTTATTTTCTTTTTTTAGATTTTCGTAGTATGCCATCAGTGGTTTAAACCCAGAAGACAAATTTATGATCCTTAATAGTAACTGGTCTTATGATGCATTTTAAACAAGTTTTGCCTTACTTTGTGTTGCACAAAAACTAGATACTAAAAGGTTTTTCTGCTACAGATAATAACCACATGGTCTTACATGGTGTCTAAGTTCAAAGGACTCTTTTGAAGATTGTGTTTATCCTATCTTTGTTAATGTTAAAACTTATGCTTTCATATCTTGCGCTGCTAATGAGTCAGCACCTTACTGGAGGTGAAACAAGAGGCATGTCATTCATAATCAATGTGTGAAAATGAAGTTTGGAATCATGAGGACATGCTTTGCAATGAGTCATTAACTTGTTCTATGGCATGAAACCCCTGGAGGAGGGTCTTTAAGATTACAGATTATAAGTAATGACATAATTGCCTGATGGTGTAGAAATACGATCAAGGTTTTAAAACTGGGTTTCTCTGAGTGCTTCAAGTGATGGATGACCACTGACTAATGCCCATGACCTGATTTTCAGTAGTGATTATTGTGAGGAACTATTTCTTTCAAAGGCTTGGGAAAGAAGATGTGGTAATAGGACACAAGTTCATCTTGTACCAAGTTGCTCAATCAGGCTTCAGGGATTCAACAAAGCAGACACCTGCCAGACTCCTCAGCAAAAGTATTTTACTGAGAAACTGAAATGCCACTGGACTTGTAGGCAATTAGCAACTCTGAAAATCGTTAAGTGAGTTACAAAAACAAAGTAATTGAAAAGTAGTGGCTACTTCTAAAAATCTGGGCACTGATATGAATTGCTTATATACATTTTTTTATTATTATTATGTATCATTACTTGAAGCTTAGATAGAAAAGAAAATGGATTTCTCCATTGCTGATCATAGTTAATTTATCAAAAAAGTAGTGCTATGAAAGGAATTGCATTTTAAAACATTGTGTATTTTCAATCCATTTTTCTTCCTTTAACAAATTGATCTGCCATTCTTGAAAAATCAGCAAAATCCCACAAAGATATAGTAGTTTTTGTACAGCTTTGAATATCATGAAATTTATTCTTTTGTATGTGTGAGAGTGTGCACATTTATGTGGGATTTATTAACCTTCATTCATCTACTTACCACTCTTGTTTAACCTTAAAGTAAAACCTGGAAATTTTCCAGTATATGTTCTCCAGTGTTTAGTTCATTGTATGTTGTTACTTTTTTGTTACTTAGTTGGCATTGTTAAATTACACAAGTATTTGACTCATAGTCACTGTAGCTATGCTTGTTTAAGCTGTTTCTCTTCACCTATCAGACTGAATAGAGTTGTACTGGGGAGTATTACTGCTTCACAGGATACCTGCAGTGAGAATCCAAATGTTGAACGAAGTGCTAAGGATGATTCAGAAGATAGTTCTTTCTCACTGTATTATGCTGAACCCATTGTCCCCTGTGGGAAAAAGAATTCTGCAATTGGATTTGTTGCCTTTCAAATGAACTAAACCCCCTGAAGTCCTGTCAGCTATTGCCTGACACAATTTTCAAGAGGAGAGGTGTTACCCTCAGTGTCCTGAGCAAATTCCAGTTTGAATAATTACGTCTCACATCCATATCATTCCCCCTGTAGCTTCAGTTGGATTAACTGTTCATTTCCTGTCTCGAACCTTTGTGTAGCATTTCCATGTGCTCTATAACAATTTCCACATTTCACCCTAGAGCTAACTGTAATCATCTTTCTTTGTCTGTCCCTACATGCAGACACAGAATAAATGTAAAACTCTTCACAGGCTCATAGAGAAGCTAACCAAAGGCCAACTGCATTAACTAAATTAAGATAAAATTCTAGATCCAGCACAATCTGAATTTAAAGCAGGGCATGAAATGGTTTTAGTGGCATGTGTAATCTGCTCCTTTCAGTGGAGACAGTATAGACATCTATTCTCATCACTTTAGACATATCTGAATCATTTAACACAGCTGATCATGAGATAGTACTTTCTTACTTGAGAGAGGTAGCAGGATCCAAAGTAATACACTAAAATGGTTGGCATTATTCCCAGACAAACACATCCAACAAGCAGTCGGGGCAGACTGCTTTTCTGTTCTCCATTACGGTGTCTTTCAAGAATCAATTTTACTAGTAGTTCTCTTTGGCATCTATATTCAGCTACTGTGTGAACAGGTTGGACGGTATGCTTGAGAAATACACAGAACACATACATTTGCTTTTGTCCTTTGAGGCCTGTAACAATTCCAGTTTCACTGTAGTGGCAACTGATTGCAAGAAAACAGCACAGAAATAAAGAATAGTTGTTTAAGACTGAGCAGAGATGGTATTCGCAAGAAAAAATCAGTGAGATTCCAGGCCCAGTGTAGGAGCTTCTGGTGAAAGTTATAAATAGTTTTTTGATCAATGCATTCTATAATTTAGGAGTACTTCTGTATTCTGTGTTGACACTAAAGCTGACTCGGAGTGGCATCTGATAAATGAAACTGTCCATCTTCCCTCTTTGGGTAAGACAGCCTAACTCATCCTGCTGGATGTTGAACTGTCTGCAGTTATTCTTGCATTTCTGCTTCTCTGTTGGATGATAGTAGCACAGTATATCTAAGCATAAAGCTGTTACTGGGTAGGGAAAGTTATCTAGTACAAAAGGCTGCAGCAGCTCAGACTACCACAAGCACATCAGACTGCCTTACACTGGCTTTTCAGAGAATTAGGCTTAACTTCAGTCTCCACTCTTATCTTCAAGACTCTCTGGCCTGGGCCCAGATATCTAAAAGGCTATCTCAAGCCTCAGTGCTTGATAGTTTCACTGCTGGAAGTTCTTCAGTAGATTTCTTCACAGAAAATATAAGGCTTATCTGTAGGAGAGAGCGTACAGCAGTACAGTTTGCATCAAAGTCTCTGATTTAATTCCCAAGGAATCTGATGACTATCGAAATATTGCCTTATTTCTCTGTGTGATGCAAATTTCTTGGACTTGCTTTTATCTTGATAGTTACACAGAAACATCCATAAGCAGAACAAAAAGGCGCTTTGCAGCTTAGATGTTCAGTTACTCTTTCCTCTACTCCTTGAGAAAGGATGAGGAATGCATATTATATCTATATACTTCTGTGCTTGTAAATATCCCTGACTTTATGAAATAGTAGAGCTCAAAGGACTGCAGTGAAAATAGGCCAAATTATAACAGATGACTGTATAGATGTGAAATCGTTATTACAAGAACTTGCTGGATTATATGTATCATAAGGTTTTCTTCTAAAGAAGCTGTTAGATTACTTTTTGTTCCCTTTTTAGTGACATAGAAAATATTGCAATATCTACACTGAAGTTAAATACTAAAATAATGAAATAAATGGTATGACATGTCTTTTTTTAATATTATTTCTTCTATTAGCCAGTAGCAAGAGAGGCTGGCTGCTGAACAATAGAAAGTCTGATTTATTGGGTACATGTACTGGATATTGATCTTGTTTTTAAATTCTTCATGATTTTGTTTGTTTTACAAAAACATGTTCCACTTCATTATTTTCTTACTGATGATAGTAGTACTTCTTTTGGAGAAACTGAAACTACAGAAGGTAGTAAAATGGTTTATGTACATGTGCCTCTGCATGTAACTTCATAATATTTGGCTTATTTCTGGCATTCATGTCTCTCACAATTGGTTTTATTACTGAGATTTTTTGTAATGTTTCTTGAATCAAAAATGTGAACGGATAGAAAGGCGTATTTTTCCACAGTTTAATTGTATTACCTTGTTAGATACAACAGCAGAAAGTATTAGATTGCAATGTGTTCACTAGCGAGAACTGTTAGGTGACTAATTTAGTTGATAGAATATAATACATTTTTCACTGATACATTTGTATTCCTGCAGACAGGCAAGTTATTGCTGAGTGAACCAGAAATGAAAAAATATGCAATCCTAAATCTTTATGCAGAATCTGGATACCTTTCTCATGACCGTTTTAACTGTGTTGTTTAATTTCAGCAGTTGGAAAAACTTTCTGGGTTTCCTAAGTTCTAAGCTTTGGTAGTAAGAATAAACTCAGAATAAAATCATGAGAAAGCTGTATCAAAAAAGTTCAGAAGTCTCTTATGTGGTATCTAAGCTGTTAATTGCTTGCCAAATCTACTTCAGTGACTTTTTTTTAATTAGTAGAAATTATTAGATGTAGTGAGATTATTTTTTTATTTCATTTCTATGCAGAATATATGTAAAAAACCAGAATAAGGTGTAATATCCAAAATAAAATTTAACTTTCTAAATCAAATATGAATTCAGTTGTCAAGGAATACTTTGGACCTAAATATATCTAATGGCTCTTTAGTATGAAAATTTTTGCATTACTCCACTTCAATAAAATTACTCTTGTTTGAGGTGGGGAGTTGTTCTGGTTTTGCCTATCAGATGACACTGCTCAAACCATGTGCTGGACTGAATCAGCTGGTCCTTCAAGTTAAATAGACTTGTATCCATTATTTTCAAACTGTTGTTCATGAAAGTGTAAGATTACCTCAGGACTCTGGCATGTGCAGTTGAGGACTCCAGAAGGAGCAATTTACAGGCCCTAGCAGGTATAGCAGAAAACACATACTTGAGCTTCTTGTGGTTAGGATTAGTCTTCTCCTCTTGCTCAGCTATTGTTCTATCTGTGTTTCACAACAGATGCTCAGGCTTTCATGGTGACAGAATTGGGGCTGCCCCACACATTCTGTTGGATTCACAGCAGGGGAGTGGAAAGTGATAAGCACTGGCTTAGTGCTATTCAGACCTTGTTCCTTTTTCAGACTTAATATGTTAGTTATTGCACTAGCACAGTGGCAGATGCTGTTCCTAGAGCCTTCTCATTACCACATGAACTTTCTAACATGATTTTGGCAGTTCAAGAAAGAGCTACATTCACAGTGTTGCTTTGCCATTTCTTGAGGACTTTTATTTCTTAAGAAGATCTGAATGTTCAAATGCAAGAAAAGTTTAACAGATTTGGTGCTAGATCTCTACCTGATACAAAAGGATGTACAGAGCTATCACTTCAGAGCATGCTGTACATGTGGAAGTCAGTTCAGACTGTTAGCACATCCAGGATTCATCTAGGATGTTGTCTGCCCTGCTCCTACAGGTATTCCTGCTCAGAAAAAAAAAAAAGGGGCATCTTTTGTTCTCATAAAAGGCTCTGAAAAACTACAGCTATCATCCCACTGTACTGAAGTGCCAATTGCCACTGTAGGTTTGCAAGGCAGCGCTTTGGGAGGAGGCTGACAAAGACACCAGGCTTGCCTGCCTCCAGGCTGGGGCAGAGGGACCAGGAGCTATTTATAGCTGCTGCTGCACATCGGTCGGGTCACGCAGTCACATAGGCATTTGCAAGGGCTCTGAAAAAGGCAAAGTGAAGGTTTATCAGCTCTGGATTTGTGTTTTATTTATCTGTGCTTTTTGCAAAAAATTCCTTCCATTGGATTTTGTGGGTTTGAGGCAGGCTATAAATAGATGGCTGTGCTTCTTCTAAATATATTAATCAGAGAAAATAGAAAAGTGAAGGGCCACCTAGAGTTAAAATTTTAATATTTCAGTTGTTACAAACCAACTCCAAAACCAGTATTTTTTTTTTCCCTGGCAGATTTGGTGTGAAAATGTTTAGTTGAGCAGATGGAGCCACAGCTGGTAGTGTACATGTTTATCGGGATAGTTGGCATTTAGCTACATCCAAAACTGATGTCAGGCTTGAAGATGCTAAAAAGCGGGAATGACTGGAAGCAGAGATGGTACTTCATCAGATCATCTAGCTGCAAATTTATTTAATTCTCAGTGCTTTGGTCTCATAAGAATACTTTTATTCCATCATGAAGTCAAACATTTAAAACTAAAACTAAAAAAGTCAAAACAGGTAAACATTTGCTATTACTACGCTTTACTAAATAGCCTGAGGAGTGCAGAACATAACTCAGAATGTATTGATGTTTAAGGCCTAGTTAGCAAATAACACACATCTGCTGATGTTTAATTATCATGTATGCTTTGCTGGCAGATTTCAGAATCTGTATAGTTTATATTTACCAACATAGTCTCTTGTTTCACACATGAGAACATTCATCTGGAAGTTTGAGAGAAGAGAGGGCACTTGAATCATAGCAAGAGACCAAGAAACAGAACAGATGTGTATAGACAGTAATGATTTTACAGTTGTGTCTAATGCACACAATGAGCTCGATGTCCCGTTGTGCCAGGCACTGTACAAACAGTGGTAAAGAGTCCAGTTGCCAGGGAGTCTTAAAGAAAGAAGACGGATTCAGAGACTGAAAACTTCATTTCAAACAAGGATTTCAGCTTAAAACTCCTTAGGACAATCTTAATATGAGCATGTGACAGAAGTATACTCTTTCTGTGGCCCTAGCCACACAGCAGTCTTATGACAATTATTCTCTTTAGGTTAATAATAGTCCATACATTTATATCAGGAATTAATTTGATTTCAATGGTATTTCTGGAATTAGTTTTTTAAAAGTATAAACAGTTTCATAATTATTTTTTTCTTGTCCTTATTATTATTTTTTCCAGTACAATTTTCCTTACTGTGCAAGTTTTTCTCAAATGTCATAGATGCATCTTGGACTATGAAGAAAAATGGAATCTGTTTCTTTCATCTCCATAATACACAGCATTTCATAGCACTGGCATGGCAGAGATCTCTTCCACTGCCATTCTCATACAAATGGGGTAACGTACAGGGGATGAGATTTATTCCTGCACATTACTATCCTGTAGGCAGCAAAGAATTTTTGTCTCATTTTTGGCACATGATATTCTGAAACAGATTCCTTTGTTTGTTGTCATTGCACAGGTAGCAGAGAAAAGTGTCTGTCCGGGCATATAAAATGACTGCATTATAAATGACAGTCTAAGGGGAACCAAACTGCTTTGCTAGATGACCAGTGATGCCTGTCACCTCTTTACCGGTGGGTTGTGAATGCACAGGGTACTAAAATGTAACGGTGCCTTCAATAACAAAATAACAGCGTGTGGCATTGTGCAAACTCTGAGCAATTCCACTTACCTTAGGGCATCCTTGGACTCTGCTATAATACAGAAAACCCCTCCTCAGCTGAAATCTCCTGGGGCTTGTTCCAATTTCCATTATGGTCCATCCTGGGAAACATGAAAAAGTGCCAGAAAGGCATCCTAATCCTGCATTTTCACTGAACTAGGTTTCGTGAAAATATAAGGTTGTACAGAATTCAAGTGCCATGTTTCTTTCTTGTTGGAAAGTTGCAGAAGAAAACTTATTATGTAGCAGCATTTAAAGATGTTTCAATCACAGACTGTAGCGGGAAAAAATATTAGTCAAACGCTCCAATAGGTGATCTCCCTTTTTAAAGCACAGCAATGTCCCTTTTTTAAAGCACGTATGCATTTGTGCACTCCAGTGCACTCACCCAACGGCGGTGCAGTGGCATAATTATGCAAGCTTAATGATGGTGAAACCATAGCACTCTGTGAGATAAAGAGCCATGATGTTTTATAAGACAGTAGGTTTCCTACACATATTTGACTCATGCTAATTCCTCAGGACAGAAAATACAGTTTCTGTAGTATGGTATGCAGGGACATTTGGAACCCCTTGCAAGTAGGATTATCTCCTGGCTGTGTCCAGATTCTTTTGGGGACGTATGAGTCAGTAAGCTTATTCTCATCTCACTTTTTAGTTTTTTAATGATGTCTCAGGGCTTTACTAGTTGTGTTGGACCGTACTGCCTCCAGAGCACTAAGCATTACCACAAGTATGCAAACTTTGGTCAAAAAATATTTTTAGACCAGCACTTATGCAGTTTAATATATCGTAGGTAAACCTGATTACCGGAAAGGATATGCCACAATTTTTCTCTTTATTATTTTTCAATTTGAGCCTTATGTTGATTTTTCAAAAACATATAGCCATTCTAGCATGTAATTATGAAAATTATATTCTATGACATCTAATTGTAATGAAAATTTAGGGGATGTATTCTTTGTGTAATGAACTTTGATGAAAATGCTTTGTACACTAATGTTTGCACTCCTTTTAAAAAACCCAATATAATTGTTATTCAACTGGAGGGTATATCGTAGAAATATAAAGCTCATCTTTTGAAACTCTTTTTTTCAATGGAGAAAATTATAACATCTATGCATTTTCACTAAAATAATATATAATTTTACTAAAATTTTACTATATTAAAAGTACACTTGCTCTTAATTTTTAGTGAAACCCAGCATTTAATAAACCAGTAGTTTAAGGATGAGTGTGGAAAAAAAAAGGAATTGTCTGATCTCAGCTGCATTTCTTTATTTTCATGGCATACATCAGACTAAAGTTTAGCAGATGAACTTTGCACTAAATCCAGGTTCAGTTTTCACTAACAACTGGTGATGAATATTAAAGTATAAGTAGATGAGAAAGTATATATATGTTTCTTAGTACCATATCTTTCTTCATGCAAATTTTTCTACAGAGTATGCCAGCAGGATTTAGCCTTTTCAGGAAGGTATTGAAATCAGAAGTGTATTCCAAAATGGTTGATAACAGAGACAATAAGAATTATCTAAATTAGGAAAATCATCATATTTAAGCTGTGTTCTATAAAGAGGTGGAAATACTGGATGAAGTTCTTGCATGATCTGTTTGTTATGATTAGGAGCTGAAAATTAAAATTTAATATCGCAATCCATAAAGAAATTAGTATGGATATGTTCTGAGCGAGAAAGTGCTTTACATACAACATATTATTGGAAGGAGTATTGTAGTCCTAGCGAAGACAGCAGTTTATTTTAGTTTTCCAAACATATGCTGATACACTTGACTTACCATTGCTATTGGGACATTAATGATACAACAATGAGCTATACCTGGAAAAACAGCAGTGAGAGTCAGTGAACAAAGTAAACCAGTCTTCTATTTAGAAGTCTTAACGTATCTCTGAACGTGTTGCAACTAAGACAGAGATTGCACATTTTTCTCCTGTTGCTTGACCCCGAGACACGATTGTCTCCTTATCCTTTGCTTTCTTCAAGGCAAGCAGAGTTTGAGTGTAATTCTTTTGAAAGAAGAAGATATAGGCAAGTGCTGATTTAGAGTTGCTGTGTACTGCTGCCTTCATATTTTGATTTGCTTATAATATCAAGGTAGTGCCTTTGCTTGTGTTTTGGGAACCCAAAGTCCTGGGTAGTTCTAGTAAATTTGATCTTCCACATTACTGCTTTGTTTATTAGAAATTTTTTTTATTCTTCCTCTTTCTCTCTGTTTTAGCAAAGCAAACCAACTTGTTTATCTCCTTTTATATACTGTGAAGAAGAAATAGCATCAATAACATCAATACCGTAAAAATGGGAAATCTTTGCTGTGTTAATTTTTCTTCTTGTACATGTCAGCACACTCCGTTGTAATATGAAATATAGCTATGTACATAAAATAAAAGGTGAATGGTTGAATAAGTTGGGATGAAATTGAAGGAAACTTCTTCTTCACCCTGGTTAACATAGTTTGCTTTGTTTTGATAACCAAAGATTTTTGTAATAGTAAACAACCTTTTCACAACATACCCATCGTGGCTTGATGGATTCATTCATTTACAGATTCTGGAACCAGCTGCTCCTGTGTGTAGCTGCTGCAATTAGAAAATCAGTCTTAAAATATAATGAATTTAATAAATCTCATGCTTTCAGATTTATGTATTTATTTTCTACTAGTCATGGTAGAACCTATAGCTAATACATTTTTTTCCAAAAGCTATATAAAAATAATAATAATAAAAATAAATAAATCAGAAGGATGCCTTGTATTACAAAGCAAGTCTTTTTCATGGTTGTCATCTCTGGGAGAAGAAAAATTGCTGGTGGGTGTAGAGAGGCAAGGATAATCTCACTGCCTCACACACTGTTGCTAAGTACAAATAGTAGTAATAGTCTTATCTTTGCAGAAATGTTCTTATTAAATAGACACAGCCAGGTCAATCAATGACCTTTTTGTTTAATGCAGTAATTACATTATGTTTTCACAGAGATATGCCTTGTAGGGTTCATGTCCTAAGTATAGAAAAATCACTAGCAAAATGTGATGTAGTGATTCTTTTCTAATCTTCATATCTATCATAAATAAGGGTAAGAATTATTATCCAATGTTGCAGTAGAAATTTCTGATGGAGAGAGATCAGGTGTTACTGAAGATATGAAAGGAAATCATTGGCAGAGTGTAGTAAAGAATCCAAACATCTCAACTGCAAGTTTTGTTCCTTAGTCATTCAAACAGACTGATTACTTGATGTGAACTTTGCTAGTAATTTATAATGTAATTACTTTTTCTTACAGAATTGTCTGGTTAAGCTACATGCATAGACCTTATTCACCTGAAGTGTTAGAAATTGAAGGCAGTCTGGCTGATATGTGATTCGTGTTTTGGATAGATACCTGGAAAGGCTATATATTTTCTTTCAGCAAAATTCCCTCCATCTCTATTCCTATTTTCCTTCCTTATTTTTTTTCTCCCTATCTTTTTTCTCACCAGTTCTGAATAGTTTATCTATTTTATCCTTCAAATAGGGCATCAAGAGCCACATGGCAGCCAAGACCAGGAAAAAATCAGGAAGGAAAAAGTTAAAAGTATCCCCTCGCTCACTGCATTGATGTTGGTAGATGTTTGTTCTTCTCATAGGGCAGCTTGTCCCAGGGAAACTTTAGAGCTTGAACAGACTTCAGGAGCATCCTGGCCAGTTCTGCTCTGCAGCTGTCAGGCTGTGCAGAAAAAGGTAATTGTAATTTCCTTGGATATATTCCACCTCTCTGCACCACTAGAAAAGCCTGTGCTGCAATAATCCAAGGCAAAAGGAGGAAGAAAAATAATCCAATAATAATAATAATAATCCAAATCCAAGATAATAATCCAAGGAAGACCAAAAGAGTGAGACCTAATTCACTTTTTTGGAATGTGTTATGATAAACTTGCTTTCAGCAGAACTGTGTCTATCACTGGGTTGTCCAGAAAGCAGCTTTGTAAGAATACTTATGTTTGGGCTTTATCACATACCACAGGGGTTTGAGTCTTGTAAAGGAGAGAGAGATCAGATTTTCTGTTATACTGCTTCCTTTGCCTCCTTCCCCTCCCCCTGTCACTTCTACTTCCTACCCTTTCACCACAGCACTTTTAGCATCCGGCTTCCTAGGCAGCAGTTCTCTTCCACTCGAATTTCTCTTCTATCTAAAAGATTGTTTAGTGACTCCTCCCAAACATTTTAGTGATGTTAGAGATATGTATTTTGTCTCCCCTAAGTAAGAGAAAGGCAGATAGGAAATGCTCTTTAAGTTAAAAATGCATGCATCTCATTCTAGGACAATCATTCAGTCAAAAAAGCAACAAACCCCCCAGTATTATTCATCTTCATGTTCTGACTACATAGTGTTATCTGCAATATAGTTAACAGAGAATTAGGTTTTGTGACACAGATATCTCTTTCCAGGCCTACAACTGTGATGATATGTCAGGATTTATATACCGATTCCAAGAAATTCCAAAAATTAAGCAACATATTACTAATTAGAGGAAAGTATCTACAAGGTGTATCATCCAAGCAGACATATCTACAGATTATCTTAGCTCGTTCCATTAGAGATGGAGAACTTCCCAAGTCGGAATATGTAAATCAACCTGTGACTCAATGGAAGTGACTTTTCTTAAAATGTGTATCCACTGTTTTCAGATATGTGAATACTCCCTGGATTTTAGAGGACTGAAAACAACAAACAAACAAACAAGTTCTCCAAAAAACCCAAACCCAAAGAAGAGTAAAATAAATCTATTTTAAATCGCATGTTCAACACTTCAAAGGAAATAGGTGGAAATAGCTTGTGATTAAGAACTAAGCAAAGATTGATAAGCATGTTATTGGTCAGGCTATGTGAACTTGATAACAAGGAAGGCAAATTCATGCCTTCTGTAAAAAAAGAATGTTAAATACTCACTCCATAGAAACTATATAGTTGCAATAGAAACTTCTGAGGGTTTCTCAAGAAAAAAAGAGAGAGTGGAGAAACTCAGAGTCCTAGGGTGTTAAAGTCATGTTTCAGCAGCCATCAGGAGATAATAGTTTTGGTTGATTTGAAGCAGTATCTGGTTCAACATCTTTTGAGCAGACATCACAGAATCATCTATGTTGTAAAAGGCCTCCAAGATCTTTGAGTCCAACCTTTGACCGATCACCACCGTGTCAACTAGACCATAGCACTGAGTGCCATGTCCAGTTGTTTCTTGAACACTTCCAGGGATGGTGACTCCAACCTTCCTGGGCAGCCCATTCCAATGCTTAAAAACCCTGTCTGTGAAGAAATTCTTCCTGATGTCCAACCTGAACCTCCTCTGTTGCAGCTTGAGGCTATACCCTCTTGTACTGTCACTAGCTCTCCACTGAGCCTCCTTTCTCCAGGCTAAACAACACCAGCTCCCTCAGCTGCTCCTCATATGACTTACTCTCCAGACCCTTCACCAGCTTCATTGCCCTTCATTGCCCTGTGTCTCAAGGGTCACTTTCACATAGATTGAAGCTTCGGATAACACCATCAGCTTACATTTGGTATGACATAATAGAAAATACAAGTTTAAGGAATATCTCTGTGAAAGCATTCTATTCCATCTAACCCCAAAGTAAAATAAACTCAATACATCTGTATGCTTACAAGGAGGATCTTAAATGCTCCTTGGTTTTGTTTTGTTTTGTTTTTTTTCCTCTTCCCAGCATCTGAATAGTATATTTAATAGCCTTTTTTTTGGTGCTCTCTAATTCTTTTCTTCATTTAAAGTCTATCTAATACACAGATAATTTTTATTGGCCATCACAGCAAAATAATTTAATTCCCAACAATATCCTGAGAAAATTATGCTTAAATATAAGAAGATTCCAGTCATAATAAGGTATTTTTTTCTGACATGCAACCATCCATCCTTTCCATACAGCAGTTTCAATTTAAGGGATGAAACAACCTGATTGCTTCTTGAAATGTTTGCATTTTGTTCAGCTTTTTGAAGCTATAGTGCAGAAATTTTTTACAATTCTAATTTTGATATAGTATCTGAACCTTCATTTTGGAGAAGGGAGGTTGAGTGTAGAAAAGCGTGGTGGAGGAAGACAAGGAACACGCAGTTTCTGCTGCAAAGAGCTGTGCATTTCATGGTGTGCCACAAGGAGTGGACATATGAGTGTCCCTTTCTCTACTCAATAATATGAAATGTTTAAATGTATCTGTGTCTCTTCTTTCTCTCACATTACTTGAATGCAGAAATCTTGTCTAGGATATTGCAGCTATGACCAATCTCTGTTTCCTGAAGATAAAGAGGGAATAATAGTCAAGAGAAGTTTAACAAATTTTTATTACATTATTCATAACATTCTGGGGACATTGAGGAGGAGGGATGAAGAACAGTTAATTAGAAGTGAAAAACCAAATATGTGTAAGTGTTTAGCTAGTTCAGCTTATGACTCATGTCTTCTGTGTGCAAACAACTGCAGACTCATCTTGTGAGAGGCAACCTGGTATTTTAATAGTTGAGCTTTTTCCTGTGAGAAGCACAGCAGAAAGAATTTTGACAATTAAATTCTTCAATATCTTTTACTCCCCTCAAGAAGAAAGATGAGAAATTTTAAAGATTGGTCTGAATCTTTAAATGACCTCAGTCAAGAAGTTCTCAGGTGTGGTAGCTCTGTTATCTCTAGACAGGGTCTTCTTATATGCTCTGTATAATGAATTAATAAAACGATAGCCTGCTACTTCAGAAATGTTCCTGTGTCAGTACTTACTTCCTTCTGAGTGTGAATGCCATTTATGACTTTTAGTCAAGTTATTCAGAGTAAAAACCTGTAGGATGATGACTGGTAATTTCACATTATAAAAAATTTGTAGTGTTGATTCAGTAAAACTAGCTGGGTACAATATTTTAAGTGTTGAATTAATCTTGAAATATTACTGACAGTAAGAAATCATGTGGCCTTGTTATGGTCTCAGGACTTTGTTGCATATCTTGTCAGGGACAGAGCATATCATGCTGCTAGAATCTATTGTCTGCGTCATAGTAGAGTAGTCAGCCCCTGCAGGTTTGATTGGAGCTTTTGAAAGAGCTAAAATAGTCAAACGTATTGAGTCATATTGTTGCAAAATGGTGAATATGTAAAATAAAGGATGTTCTTTAATGTTTGATCTTTGTATACTTTTAAGCCTAACCAACAAGAAGGGAAATTTAATCCCTTAAATGGATAGCAGTTGACAAGCTTTAAGTGATGTCCAGGTGTTAGAAAAACGAATTACTTGTTGGTAGGATTACCATGTTAAGGTTTAGAGCTTGACATGCTTCAATGACCTCAGACCTGGGGGAGGTTAAGAAAGCTTGGGAAGAAGGGTGCCCACTGATAGTGAACACAGAGAATGCAGAATTTATGGGCCACAAGGACATCTGACAGAACTCCTAAGGTAAAGAAGAAATAAATAAGGCCAACTCAGAAACTGCGCTGAAATTTGCTCCAACTGCCTAAAAGGTAATTCTGGCAGGAGATTGCAGCCACTGACCCATGGACCACTGGGCCAAGAAACCCACCGACTCAAAAGAAGAGAAAGACTGAGCATGGGACTAATTAGCATTGGAAGCATTAACTAACAGAAGATAGAATACAAATTAATAAGAAAACTATGTAACTTGTAACACTAATTCCTTTGTTTGCTGAAATATATGAATAGTAAAAAGTTTTGATAGTTGGCGTGCTTGATTTGTGGAATACCACTGAGCACCCAGGCTTGCACTACTCTGAAACAAATAATCAATGTCTCTCTCGAGTGTGTAATTATTGCCTTGTTGCACAGCAGGTAGAAAATCCAATTTTTGTGGACAACAATCTCCTCTGTGAGTTTGTCATGAGAACTTAGACAATACATTCCACGTTTTTTAAAAGGGTATTTTCAAACCGTATTTGAAGTATTATGCTTGATGAAATTTCACATCTGAAAAAAAATCTGCATAGTAAAGGAAAAGGAGACAAAGAAGAGAATTTGACTACACATTTCTGGAGTGTAAAACCAGGAATCCCAAACATGTGCTTAAGACACAAGACTAAGATATGAGATTTTCATGGAATGGATCTGTTCCTGTAACTAATACTTATGCTGATGAGCATTTATATATCTGCATACATCCCTTTCTGCCTATTATGAAAGAAGCTTTCTTAGTGTAAATTCAAATGAATGGAATCAAAATAGGTTTGATTTAAACTAAGACAACTCTTTATAAGCCTCTGTGTGTAACACCACTTTTAGGTTGTTGTTTTTTTTTTTTTTTTCTGGTGGTGGTGGTTTTGTGTCTGTAAATACATTGAGACACCTTAAGAACATGTAGAGATTAAAATTTTCAAAATAGTTAAAAAGCCAACTGTGGAAGCAGGAACAGTCCACTAATCATATATGTATAATTTGAATCATCTTGGGCCTCAGACAGATACCAAGATGTAAAATGAATTAATATGTGTCTTATCTATGAATCCTTGATAATATATAAGATTCTTGTAGAATTGACTGTCATCAGAATAGATCTTGCCAAAAGAAGTGTAGTATGCCCAGGTTATATAGAAAATTACTCATAATCTCTCATTTCTTAGGTAGGATTTATAAATGTGAAGCTGTTTAATGAAAAGTTAATAATCATGTTTTTAGAATTTCTACTTTGGCCTAATCCTTTCTTCCCAAGAATTTGTATGTAAAAATGCCTTCAAGACTTCACTTTTTTTCCTTCCATGGCCCAAGGCTTGAAAGGGAGAGCTAAGGAAAGAAACCATATGAAAATACACCTTGAAGTTAATGTGCAACAGGTGTATTCATTTCTAGATGGATTCCCTCCATACTGTTCCCTCTGCAGCATGTATGAGACTGATGAGACATGAAGAAAACTGCAAGAAATGGACTCTGAAAGGAAGAATGCAGCAGAAACCAGAAATGCCAGGCTCTGGAATCCCTCTGTATACCCAGAGCAACTTAACTGAGCATTTCCCTGAGCAAAGTTTGCCTAATGTTTATTACGCATGGAGTTTTTAATCATTTGTCTGCAACGTTTCAAATAAAAAGGGCAAACATATGTGCTTTGTGCTCATTCATATTAAATATATTTAGAGTATGGGTTTGTAGTGGATTAGATTTAAAGCAGGCAGTTGGCCACAGGTAGGGTATTTAATTTGGACTTGATCCCACAAAATAATAATTTTTATCAAAATCAGTAACGAAAAGTCAGAATATTCTTAAATATAATTGACTTTACTTGGCTAAATGTTTAAGCACAGAGTTTCAGCATTTACAGAGCTGAAGCTTGACAAGCTATTCACTAACAAATGGGCTGGTTAAAAATATATTTACCTCTCCCACCTATTTCTTGCATCAGATTAAACAATTTCAGGATCAGAAAATGAAAATATTTGTTTAGAATGGCATAACTTCTAAATATATGATTTATTTTCTATCAGTGCTATCCTTCAGGATGAAAATGACAAGGAAAAAATCAAAAGCAGGAAACCCTTTCTCTGGCTTTGTGACTCATTTCAGGTAAATGATTGATTCACAGTAGCTCAGAATCTAATCTAGTATGACCCAGTTGTATCAGGGTGAATTTGGCCATAAAGTATCGCTCATTCCTGGAAGCATGAGTAACAAAGCATCGATTCAACAAACAATCTCTGTAATACTTTGTATTAGAATCAGCCTTTCAGCAAAGTAACAAGGCTTATGTAGAAAAAAGGTGGTTTGGAGTTTATTTATTTATTTTTTCCCATATTAATCTCTGAGAGACAGTGAGTGTAAATCATCTTTCTCTTTGTGTGTTCACTCTCAATTCATTTGTTGAAATACAGAGCTAAAGCTGCTTTTTGGAGCAGCCCGTACTTTAGCATATTGAAGACTTTCAGGAATTAAAGATTTTTAAAATGTAATCTCTTCGAGGAGGCAGCAAGGGAAAGCATTTTGCCAGAAGCTCATCTTGTTAAAAAATGACTGAATGATTTATAAAGTAGCATTCAAACTGATTTCATTGTTGAGGTTGGAGCAGATCACATCCTGAATTTGTTGCAGATTGGGCTATATTAATCTGCAGACCAGCATTTCACAGCTATGAATTTGCTGATTCCACCTCTCTCTTCTTTCATCTCTCTTCCCTATCTTCCATTGCCCCTTTTCCCTTCTGCTTTCCTCCCATAGGTGTTTTTGTTTTCCTCTTCAGCTTCAAAACAAATTGGATTGATTCTGATTTAGTCAGAAGGGGTAATGGAAGTCACATTTTTCTTTCTAAAGCTTCCTGCTAATGAAAGGCAGTGCTTGTATAGGTTTGTCTTTGGATTTACTCAAAGCTCTCACACTTGCCAGAGCAGGTGATGAAGAATGTATGTGAGTTCAGTTCAGTGAGCCATTGAGAAATAGGTTCTAGTTTCCAGGAGTAATAAAGGTTTGGTGTGGGTAGATCCTGAGACGGAGCTTTGAGTTATCATATGGCACATCACTCATTAGTGATTAAGCCTCAAAGACTTCAAAACAGTGACCATTTCATGGAAGATAAAGGATATATTGTATACTTGCACCCCTTCAACTTTCTTTGTGCCTTCAGTCCTGTTTTCTTGTCTCTTTTAAAACAGTATCTTTAGAAAGCTTCTCTCTCACTTTGTCTGTTTATGCTGTGTGAAATGAGATCCTATATCCCCCCCCCCATTTCTCTTCAACTTTCATAAGGAAATATGCTGAAATTTAAGAGCTGCAAAAAGGTTTTCAACATTTTCATGAATACAAAGAATTTTCATCCTCTTAAAAAAAAAAAGGTGTTCTCCTTCCCATCTGTCAAAGTGTATAGACCTGCTTTCCAGAAAACACATCCTTGCTGGTAGAGACTAGAAAATTAGTAAGAAACTGTGTGTGTCTCTTAGTAGCAGTGATATTACAGTGTTTGCTAGAGTTGACTAGCATGACATTTCATTTGCGCTTACAATCCAGATGTGTCTAGCAAAACTTACTATGGTTTAAACATTTAGTGTCACTGAAGATGTTTTAATTTTGATACCTTGACGCATAGAAATTTCCTTCTCGTAGATTCTTGCTTGTAATATTGCAAGCTCAGAGACATCCTGAAAATTCATCATACTTGAGGTGTTTCAGTAAAGTGAGGATGCAATAATGCATTTGTATTTTGAAAAGCTCTTGGTTTGTTTTTTTCCCCACTAGTGTGCTGTAGCCTAGATGCCATCCTCAGGTGAGGAGTAGGAGCAATCATTTAATCCCCTCTGTGTTCCCATGCAAACATCTGTATTTTGGTCTAAGACCACACATACCTTCAATAAGTACATTAGCAGAAAAAGGAGCATGGCCCAGTTGGCAGCCCAGGGTCTGGGGCTCATGTTCCTGTCCCTCAGTTAGCATGTGGAGGCAGTCAGATCACTGAACTGCAGCATGCTCCAAGGACGGATTAAGCATTCCGCCTCTTCACTGTGCTCCTCTTTTTCACTCATCTATGCTACAGAATCAAAACAAAGCATTTGTACAGAAGTTTTGAAGTTGTAAAAAGCAAAATCTTTCACCACAGCCGTAAAGCCTGGAAGGAGGGTGAGCTGTTGATCCACAGAGAGATACCAGAGCCACAGCACGCCTGAGGAGGGCTGCTGGAGCATCTCCAGATTTCCCTTTGTTTAAAACTATGTCACCGTTTGAAATCTAGCTAATGTGAAGAGAATTCATAAGCTGATTGCGTGCAGCTCTTCCCTTGTTAGGGGTTAATTATTATGCGTCTTTCCTTGCACCATATGGTGGACTTTTGTTTGCTCTGAAATGTCTCTCTTTTCAACAGCTCTGCAGATTAGAAAGTAAAGCTCATTAGCTAACAAACGTTATCCTTTTTACTTATATTTTACATGGTTTTATATAATTTTACATATACTTGACTCATTGTCAAGTATAACTAGATACGGTTAATGAAAATTGATGTTTATTTTTAATATTTCTTTTTTTAAAAAAAGTATTTTTTTTTAGTTTTCTATACTCTGTACTAAGAAGAAAAGTTTTCTTTATCTCATTTCTGTGTTTATGGTTAAGTATGACCATGAGCATGTATACTCTTCAAATGACAAAAGTGTAGAACACTCATTGCTACAGGATCAATGCCAAGCATCTCCAAGTAAAACTGGTTTTATGAAGTCAAAGCTGCCTTAAACATATTTACTTTCATGATAATCCTAGCCTAGGTGTGGGTACAGATAAGAAACAAGATAGAGCAAAGTCATTTAGGCATATAGTTGCTTTAAGCATTTCCATTATAGCTCTTAATTTTTGGCTAAAATTTTTCAGACTGATGCATTTTCTGGTTTTTTTTTTTCCTCAGTAGTTTTTGGAAGAAGAATACCAGACTTTTGAAATAAAATATTAGTCTTTTGTATTAAATGAAAAGTGAAAGGGTGGAATATGGGGTTTTTTATAACTTACTTATATATGCATATTTATTTGAACAAAACTTGCAGCAAAATAACTGAGTTGAAATTTTGGCAAGGATATAGTGATTATTGATTATTATTTTGCCTTTTTAATATTTTTGACAAAATTCCATTTTGATCTGACGTAAGTTTATGTCTTTGGACAGTACATATTTTGCATGGAGTTACGGAGTTATGCCTTCTTGAGTGTTATGGAGATGTTCATAAACATCTTGATGAATTCTGCAAACACAGGATAATGGAAAATGTTAAGTATTGCTCATATGTTACCATTCTCTCTATATTTTTATATAATTTTAAGCACACTTTAGGACCTACTGGAAAAAATCATTACTGTAATATTAAAAGATGTATTCTATCACTATTGCCATTACCATGTCCTACTGGTCTTATCACTGTCTGGATATACCACTAACATTACTGATTATTAATGGTAGAATAAGAAAAGGAATTCTGCCAGTACATTTTAAATATTGAGAGAAATTGAATATGAGTTATTGTAGCATACTCGTGGTACACAGGTATGGAAAACATGCCTTTACTGGAACTAGCTTTAAATGAATCTTTGTCCCATTTGCTGCTCCATTTTCATATTTTTCTAAGTATTTTTAAGCTTTTTCTGCTTATGACCCATCTTTTCCTGGCTTATTGTAAACCTTTTCTCCAAAATCTGTTAAGAACTGTTGTATGGAACATTATTTGTAACAATTTGTGCCACAAATCGACTTTATGATTTTTCTGTGGGACTGAGTCCTGCTAACCCAGATGGAAATAAAGGTACCCTATCTTGTTTCATGCAGGTATTTCTAATAAGGAAAGAGGATGCAGTGAGTTATGTATAAAGCAAGGGAAAGTATACATAATTCTGTTATTTTTCTGCTATGAATATATCTTATTAAATCCATGGAATTACAGTACTTTTCACATAATTTTTGGAAGTATACTTAAAATTATCTCTGATCTGCTGGGCCATATAAAACTTTGCTACAAAACTGGCTGAAAGACAGTGTCATTATCAGGTTTGGTTGGGTTTTTTTGTGGAGTTTTTTGGTGTTGTTTTTTTCTTTTTTTTCGGGCCTTTTTTCTTTTCTTCTGGAACAGCGTTGAAAGGCTTCCATCAGACTTCAGACTGACTGCATTAGTCATTAGATACACATACAAAAATACATTCCCTAACCCAAAAAGCTTTTACTCTAAGTAACAATGGCATGCTTTGCCAAGGACGAGGTGAAATGCTAATGTCCTGTTTACCGCTCCTTCCAACGTTCTGCACAAGGAAGTAGACAAATGCCCTTAGTCTGAAGGACAGCTTTATGATTCGAATTTCAGAAACTTCCTGAGCAATTAAGACATGCTCATTTATTATGCCAATTTACAATGGTTTTGTCTAGATAACAATAGAGATTCTTCACATTCCTTTCCACCATTTTAGAAAAATCTTTGTCTGCTGGTTTGACACGTTTCCCATGTCTTCTTTCCTAAATCTCTGCCTCAGACTTTTTTTTTTTTCTATTAGACATGACAGAGAAAACGTTACACAGCTTTTGAACTTTAGATTAGGAAATTAAGTCAAAAGTTAGTGAGAGTCTGAAAATTTCTGGGACTTGGAAAAGTTTAATTTTTGTGGTCTAGAGTTGTTAAAATATCACTTCTCTTAAAAACTGATGAAATATACATTTAACCATATTTCAGGTTTAAAACCTCAAAGTAAAAACTAGAAAAAAATACTTGTGCTATCTAAATAAGTCATTATGCTAGTAATTTTTGATTATAGGGAGGTTTTTTAAAGAAATAGTACTAATATTAGAATAGTGTTACTATTAAAAGAATACAAATTATTGCCAGGGAAATATTCTCATGACAGTGACAACTTTGCTGAAATTACAGATATTACAAATGGTATTCTTGTTTTTGGTTGTTTTTGTGTCTGGTGTTATTTTGGCAGGCGGCTAAATCAAAATAAATAAGTAAAAAGAAAATTAATAATAAATATTTTTGTCAAAGTATTTGTAACTAGGTTATTCATTCTTGTATTTTAAAGAAGTCTTATTTGTTACATACATTATATATGCATTATATATTACAGTTATATGATATAGAGACAATAATATATATTAGAATAGGTATTCATTGCTATATAATTATACTTGAGTGCTTATTTTTTAATCATAGTATTATGAACCATGTGACTTATAGTAGTGCAGAGTTTTCTTTTAAAAGAATACCCTACTATTTCAATGTGTACATGTGTAACAGATGTGTGCCTTATGAAGCAAACACTGAATTACTGCTAAAGAGTTTTAAGTTGTATTACTGTATTAACAAAAAAAAAAATTGTGTTGTAATGAAGAAAACCAAATCCTATGTGTAACATCAGAACATGTGACTTTAAATTTTGGTCTGAATTAGTAATTCAAGGAAGTTGTATAACACAGTTTAATTTTGTTCATTGTGCACAAAACCAAATCAATTTACAGATATAATACATAAATAGAAATTAAGTTTTAGCATGCTCTGTCACTCTACTGAGTTGTTTCAGCTAAAAAATTAACATTATATCCCCATGGAAAAGGTCTATATTTTAAAAAAAAGAGTAGAAAAAGTATCCCTTAAGCCTTCAGTTTTAAAATAAATTTATGGCAGCCACTTTTTCTTCTGCCTTTAAAAGCCTCTTGTGCATCAAGTGAATAAAAAATGACTGTAATTAAAGGAAAGAATTTCATATACAGCTGCAATATAGGAGTATCAGGGTGTCTCACCCACACACTCTGATGATTCCTGTGATACGCCAGCTCCTGACACTCAATTTCTTTCCAGAGTAATTCTCACAGGCAATACTAATAGTTGCTAAAATACATCATAAGCTTTCCTTGCAATGCAGAACTTCTAGTGATTTTTCTATGAATTGACTTTAACCTGTAAGAAGAAATAGCAAGAATACATGAGTGTAATTAATAAGTAAAAGCTGAGCATTTAATATTCAGCATTGTGTAATCTTAAGTCATACAAGCAGCAAATGTTCAAATGACATTTCTGAGACAGCTTCTTTGAGTGGCAGGAGCATTTTCTCCTTGAGCTGTGGCCAAGTCCTGCATCTACAGAGGAAAAAACCTATTTGAAAGAGGGATACAGTGAGCTCATGATTTTGTTTTCCATGCATCTTGTTAGTGTATATCACTAGATTGATGTTTACACTTGAACAGATCCAGCTTTTAAAACAGGAACAGCACTGTGAACTGAGTGCCCTGAATTCTCCTCTCACCTTGTTTTTAGAAAGGGATGCCACCATTTCCACAGTTAAGAATGAAGGAGGAAGGAAACCAGAAAAACCACCAAAAACCAAAAAACAATGAAAATAACGAGGGAGTAAGTTTTGTTCATTCCAGTCTGAAAAATCTTTTTGTTAGGCTGCTGCTCAGTGTTTTGTCATGCTATGTTTTATCTCTTATGCATTAGCCAACTGAGATTGGAATCGCACAGTAGATCATATTTTGAAAAAAAACCCTGCTTTCCCCTGGGACCATATATTTGTATAAGTTCAGTCACATACACTTTCTAGGTAAGGACTCAGGACTAATTTTAGTGCTTTTCAAGTTTAGCACCTAACCAGAAGTCTATATGCTAGCGATGAAGTTGGGCTTTTTTTTAAAACTCTATAAATCCAAGAACAAGACATAGGATGTTAGATCAGAATGTAACTTTAATCTAAGGAGTCTTGGAGATTTTATTTCAAACTTTGGTGTGTCACTTAAAGCCTAAAGTTGCAAGATGGTGAACCTGGGTTTTCCCATCACTGGGGCAGATGCTAATGCTTAAGGTGCTTCAGTTCCCCAGCTCCATTTTAGATGAAAATCTCTTAACACCTAAGGTGGCTATATTTCTGTTAGTAATGAAATTTCTTGTTTTCCATATTTTTTTCCAAGCAACATGCTTCAAAACTAGTATTTCACAGAAAGTTTTAGTAAATGCTAATACATATTTTGAGTGGAATTATGACTATGAAAATTTATATCATCAAATGAGAAAACCTATTTAAAACAGATAAACACTTGCTATGGTAGCAGCTGGTTGCTATAAAACCTGTATTGCAAAACTCAGGATTGTTTTCACATTTGTCACATTCACATTCACAATGTCTTCATATTGCCTTCACTTTTTTTTTTTCATGTCAGGGAAACCAAATGTAGTGATTTATTGTATTATCAGCACTCAGCATCACTTTGGTGGATTTTGTTTGTTTGTTTTGTGGTATTTATTATTTGTTAGTTAGGGGATGTTAATTATCCCAGCAACATCAGTTCACTATTTCTCATGAATAAAAGAACATTAAAATGAGAAATTAGGGTGTTTTACCAAGAACATCTCTGTCTAATCAGAAATCTGTATCTAGCTCAAGAAAGATAGTATTCTCTCAGGATACAGAGATTCATTAATTGGCAAAAATCAACATCCTGGCAACATAAAAGTCCAACAGCATTTATAAATATGCAGCCAATGCCTCAATAAAGATGTGATAATTAGAGAGTCATTAGTTTAACACTTTTTGGTTTCTTTAATGTCATTAATGCACAAGTCATTTGTGGTATTGATTGTTTCTGGTGAGCAGAATTATTTAACTGGTGAGAAGTAAAAACAAAGCAGGTGTATTAGCTTCTATTCACAGCTGATGCTCCAATGAATCAGTTGGACCAGAAAATACATTAACCAACCAAACAAAAAAAAGTTTCAGGTGATTCATCTTGAATGAAAGACCATAGCTCAGCCCTCATTGCCAGAGAGTTTGAGTTAAAAAGCCATATCCTAGCATGCATAGTGAGGTTGTTGTTTACCTCAGAGCTGTGAAAGAATTCAAGCAGTAAAATAAACTTAGAATGTTAAAGGTGGAAATACCAAGTTAGTAAATAAAAGTATATGTCTAAGAGAGAAATAGCTTTGCAGAGTGCATTAAATAAACCATTGTTAAGACTGGCAATTTCAAAATAACTACCTTGAAAAAACAAATCTTTTGAGAAACTGAAAAAAGACACATGAACTTTATTTAGAAGAAAACTGTGTTTGAATACCATGAGAAAGGAGTCAGAAGAAAAAGAAAGAGAACAAAGATTAATTTAATTAAGATCGCTTCTATATTCTAGTCACATAATTTTCTTTTTTTTAACAGTTATATCTGTGATTTAACACCAGGCTGCATGATTCTAACGATGAAAAGACATAATTTGTTTTTCCAGCCCTTAGTAGCATTCTACTTTTGGGGCCTCTTTCTCAAGCTCTACACACTGTATCACATACTTTCCAGTCCCTTGGAGGATGCAGGCTGGTAGTATGGATGCTATCTACTAACTAGATTTAGGTCATTGTTCCAAAACGGAGAGGGATGGAGAGGAATACCATGTCCTGTTTATTATTTTAAACAGAATTTACCATTTGCAATTAAAAGGATGAAAGATAATTTTAGGATGTACAAAAGAGTCCAGTTTGGACAATCTGTTCAAACATAATTTTCTCTTAAACAAACGGCTCAATGCCAGTACATTCCTGATTTATGTATGTAAGTTTTAATCCTTCTCTTCATCTGCCATGGGCAAACATCACAGAGAAAAGTCTTCTGTAGTAGTAAGATTTTCTGTTGTAAGTAAAAGTTTAAGTTATGTAAGTTTCAGTTAAATTACAGTTAAGTAAAGGTTTTCTGTAGTAATATCAGAGGAGTCCTAGAGGTATAACTTCTTGAAGTTGCTCTAAACTATATGTAAATTTGGGTCACACCTCATATCCATCCTTCTAGTGACTGGATATAGCGTTCCTTACAATATCTCTATTTTGCTCTATTTAAGAACGTTGTCTTTTCCATACTCTTTTGTTCTTCCACAGTAAAGACACCTAAAGTCTTTGTCCTCATTTCATATTGCAAATTCTGTGGAATTTAGGATTCATTAAGCTCTAACTTTTTGTTATTCAAACATCACAACTTTATTTGAAAATCTTGAGTGCGTTTGAGTGTGTGAAATAACATTAATCATAGTTGAGTCAATGCTAGAAGCACCTTGTTTTTACATTTCAATATAGGCAAAACAAGAGAAGGTGGAAAGAAGACAGGAAGTCTATAAAGAAAAAAAATTCAAATCAGTCTTATCATGCATTTGTAGGAAAGAGATAGTAGGATAACAGATATATGGAAGGAAGACTGGCCTTCCTCCTTCTCTTGTCTGCTTTATTCTACAAGAGAAAGAGTTTTGCCCATATCAACTTCCATTCAGACAAGCCTGCGGCTCTATCCAGGAAAAGCTGATACAGGCTAGGGGACATTTCTGGACTCTCTTCCTAGGTCCTGATTCCTGGCAGAGGGAACTTTGCTGTGGAAACAAAGGAAATAAGGGAGTTTACTTTCAGTCCCAGAACGACTGGGGCAAAGAGTGCTGTTTAAGCAAAAGCAGCATTCCTGCAAAACTGCCACTATCTGGATAATTGGTGACAATCTCAAAATCTGTACCTTGAGCAAACATTGATACTGTCAATCCACCTTTCACTCTGCTGATTAGTATCCTAATTAAGAGAGTAGCGTCTTCGATTTGATATAACTTCAGTGTTATAGTGCCATGTTATAAAATGCCAGTGATTAGGTTATTCTTCATTTCACTATAAAAATAATACCCCTAGATTTTTAAAAAACACTAAGCACTCCTGTCACCTTTTATTTTTATTTGTATTTTCTGCCTTTGAGCTTTACTCTTTTAGATCTACCCTTAAAAAATTAGTCACCTGTTAATGTGCTGAGGGCTTTAGATACCTAAATGTTTCTTTGAAAAGAACTAAAGAACACCTGCAATGTCTTAAGGTAATAACTGTCAAACTGTCAGAGGCAAAATGTAACAAGCAAAAATATTTGCAACAAAAAAAAGGAGAAGACAGCCGTTGGAAAGGGAAGCAAACTATATTTATAAAGCTGGTTGTAAAAGCGGTTAATGCTAAACATGTGATGTTTATGCCAATAGAATGAGTCAGATGTGCTTCCAGTGAAATACTGTATTTTGAGCTGCCTAATGTCACCAGTGCCTGCAGGGACAGTTTGCTAACTCTCCATGAATACACAGCCAGCTCTTCAAAGTAATTTTCATTATGCAATCATGTAGCTTTAAAGGCATCCTCCCTTATTGATCTTGATTTTGCGTGATTCAACTTGTTAAGAACAAGATAAAGCTCCTCTGATAAACATTGATATTCTATAGGTAAGGAGGATTTCTTTAACATTTTTATTGTCATTGTTTGTATCTATGCAGACAGCTTAACCTTCTGTAAGACTCTGCTAAGTCATTAAGATTTTTTTTTTTTTTTTTTTTTTTTTGTGTTTGTTTTGTTGTTGGGTTTTTCTCCCCTACAGTTAAGCTTCCTTTAAACTCTAGACAGCTGCTTGCATTTCTGACCTTCTGGAACTACCGAGCCAGTACTGGAAATCAGTCACGGCACCTCACTTACTGCTATACAGTCAGGACTGGGCCAGAATTTTTCCAGATTTTGCTTTCTGCATGTTGAAGTCAATGAGGCAGATGCAGGAATCTGATTTCTCAGAAAGAAAGCACTGATTGAAAAAAACCACAAACTTTCCCTTTCCCTTCCCTCTTCCTTCTTGTGCCATATTCACTGACCTATGGACTAGTATGAAAACTCAAGGAAAAGGAACAAAGAGGATAATTTCACACTAATTTAATCAATCTTCTTAAAAAATGCTGCAGATTTGTGTTTTCTTTCCTGGTTTGGTTTTCTTTGGGGGGAGTGGGATGGTTTGAAAGCTAACTTGATAGTAAATAGATATATGTTAAATATATATATATAAAAAATTTTATATAAATACATTCTAAGTACTTTAAAATACCATATTGAAGATCTCTTATTTTTTAAATTCTTTTGCAAGCGGTTTTTCAACAGAATTTAAAAAGGGAGAAGTACATACTTAACACTGGAGTATGTAATCTGGATGAACTGGCTGTACAGTAAAGTCTAGTGTTAAAGCAGAATTTGGGATGATCCTGTAACTTCAGGCCAAGTGCAGTGACTTAAGACACACCCATACAGCTGTTGTGCTGTAGGTCAGCTGGCCAGCTGTTTGCACGTTACACCTCACAAACATGTATTATTCACAATCCTAATTTATCATGTATTTCTACGTATTTGGTTTACGTGTGTTTCATAAAATACAATATTGTGGAAATTACTTGCAGAAACTTAAAAGCCTGCTTATGTCTAGGGGATGAGAGTGGTTTCTAGAGATCCTGGAGAAAAGTTAATGACTGCAGCAGAAAGGTGGGTAGGTGGTAGACTCCGTCTGCCAAGCTTTGCTGTGTATTGCATATTGACAGAAATTTTAAACTCTAAGTAAACCAGACTCCTTAAAGGATATGCCTTGTTTACCTCTTGAAGAAGTGTGGCAGGTGTTTCTGCAGCCTCCCTAGCTGGGTACCTGAGCTGTATCTGATAGGATGCCTCTCTGTAGGCCTTTTAGGGGAGCCCCTTTGCCTGATTAAATTTCTTCTTGGGAGTGTTTCTTTGGTGTTTACTGCACAGACTTAAGAGTTTAAATTAGGGAGGCTACTTTCCAGCTGTGGGTAATAAATAGAGACAAATACCATAAATTAACATCTCTGTATTTCTATCAGAGAAAACAAATATCAGACTAATGATTTAAAATTGAATAATCATAATAAAATAATTAAAAAAACAAACCCTACGAAAGAGGTAGAATGAAAAAACAGTTATGTTGTAGATGTAGGTTCCATCTCAAGACACACCTGGAGAAACAATTTAGCTTAAAGGCTCATCTAAGACTCACTTGCCTAAGATCTGAATGACCAACAGCATCTCTGTCTCTGCTAATTGAAAGGATCTTAATGAGGGCAGGCTTATATTTTAATATCTCTGGTGAAAAATTAGATGAGATCGGTCCAGGAAGGTATTGAACACTCGGGGTGTGAAATTTGTGTTCATATAAGGAGAATTGTATTTACTGATGAATTGTACTTTACCTTGAATGCTGTAATGTATGCTGCAAAACCTGTTTTAATAAATGTAAGCCAGTTTGTGTGCTCCATGTCTGAAATAAGTTTACATTCATGTCCATTTGAAGGTAGTTACTCTATTTAAACTGCTCATACTGCGTGTATGGAGCTCTTATTGGTTCCTGTGCATACAAATGTTCTTAAAAAAAAGTGCCATGACTCTCTATATTATCTGACTTTATATGTATATTTCATAAACCTTTAGTTTAGTTTGGATTAAATAAATTAAAAGGTTAAAAAAAGATATACCTTTCAAGTAGAGATTTAAAATAAGATGTGCTCTTATCATTGCCAGCTTTATTTCATGACTAATTCAGCCACTGTTGGCTAATTAGGAAAAAGGAAGAATTTTTTTTCTTGTTATTATCTCTGAGCATATGTACAGTAGAGCTTTGATTAGTTGAGTTACCCCTCTACTATTTCAGCTTTTTCAGTGACTCTCACGTAAAGACCTACAAAAACTCATACCTGGGTAATAAATAGATTGAGTATTTTTGTCATCAAATGATAATAAGAGGAGTTTCTAAGTGGCTTAACTATTTTCTAAGTCAGGGGTTTTACATGCACATTTAAGAGAGTGTAATGAACATTCAAAATATTTATTATCATGGGAAATTCCAGTACCAATAATTTATTTTTTTCATTTCCTACAGTAAGCAGTGCTGAGACCATATTCATTAAGCAAACAAGCTATAGATCTTCATGATTCTGATGTATATCCATCTTAATAAGTGTGTTATAATACATTTATGAGTATAAATAATTACATTAGAGCTTTTTCAAATTAATAAACCATTAGACTGCCCTTCAGAGGATGTAGTCCTATTTCTGTTTCTGTTTGCATATCATACAAGCATGCACATTCTGGTATTTAATACACTCTTGGTCTAAATTATGTTGTATTGTTTGACTAATCTAAATATGACCCATATTGTACACTGGGCTCACTCATGTCAATTGAGTTGCCCTACTGGTGATGTGCCCTGGAATCACTAAATTTAAGTCTCTTGTTGGTGGTGGCAAATGCGACATTTGTGCTATACATACGTGTAGGTAGCAGTAATTTCTACTGTAGACTTGGATACTCTCATAGAAAAAAAAAATGTTCTCACAGTCTGTGTAGCAAAGTAGTAATTTTCATTAAGACACAGGATAGGGCTGTAGTTATGACTCAAGTTTAATTGCTTTTGGAACATTCCAGTTTTACAGTCTGTTTGCTGTATCCTTTACAACCTGGAAGGACTTGTAAGATGTGGACACCGTTTTTCCATACTTTTATTTAACAGAACAGCACAAGTTGAATGCAGTCTGAAAGACAGACCAACCCTCCACTCTCCCAATGCCGTAACTATGAGTGAGGGAATGAAGAAGCAGATAAAATGTTTATTATTTTGGCTAAATAGAACCATAATAAAGTATTCAAGGATGCTTATGCAATTTTGCTTATTTTTCCAATATATTGAGTAAATGTGCGGTAAAAGAGAACCAGCTTTGTTGTTTTGGGGTTTTTTTGCCCCCTTTTTTTTTTTTAAACTTTAACCTTTCTGACTTATCATTGCATGGTTTTGTGTTACTGCAGAGAGCTCCATTTGCATCTCATTCATCCTGGATATTGATTAAAGTTCAACATTCAGGATGAAAGGAGTCGGTGCAGTCACTACTTATTCACACCATTAAAAATTGAAAGAGAATCAGACCCAGAAGCTGTTGTTCTGGTGGGGTTTTTTTGTTTTGTTTGTTTGTTTGTTTTTTGTTTTGTTTTGGGGTTTTTTGGGGTTTTTTTGGTTTTTTTTTGTGTTTTGTTTTTGTTTTGTTTTGTTTTGTTTTGTTTGGTTTTTTTTGTTTGTTTTATGTTGTTTTTTTTTTCTCCTAATAAAATCTGTACACAAACTTCAACAGTACTTAGGAATATTTTCAGCATTAAATTGATTCTCTGCAGTTGTGAAGTTGGAGTTACATATGTAGTCACAGTATTTAGATAGTAGTTTGTTTAAGTACCTCTGGGCTCATCAGGAATTAGACTTATACTAGTGTATGTAGAAACCTGGATCCTACAAGATTTGCATGAGAGGTAAGTCAGAGCAAACTCCAGGCTAATTACCTGAAAGTGCTTCAAGGATCATGGAATACACCTCCTTAGATTGCAAGGAAAATTTAGGAGAAAGGAAGAAATTCCAGATAGTGTGTGAGAAAGATGGGGTTTACCTCACCTAAAAAGTACTTAAATTGTTATCTGTCAATTTTATTTGCTGTACTAGGTCATCTGTTTCTTCTAAAATCAGCGCCTAAATTCACTATGTAGTCAGTGGAGAAAATTATTCAAAAGTCTTGAAGTGAGGATGTTTTACAGTTTATGGGTCTCAGTTTAAAAAGGCAGGCTCTCTTTTTGGATCTTTCCAGTGCAGTTACCTCTCTCTCAGAGGGAGCAAAGCTATTTGGTGAACTTAATCACTTAATTTATGTATGCTGTAACTGTCTAAAGGGTAGGTGCACCCAGGTGCCTAAGTCAGATTGTCTGCATCCCGTCCAGTCCTGTTTCTGAATAAAAAAGTACAAACCTACCCCTGTGAAATTGGCAAATAAATAGTAATATTTTCATTAAAAAATATAAAAAATTGTAGCCAATTAATGATGGAGCTATGTTGCATAATCAGTTGTGGTAATTACATTTTTAATTACTTTACCCTTAGGACCTGATTCTGATCTTGTTTCCACTGGTATAAAGCAAGGATAACTTAGATAAAATCAATGCAGCTAAACTAAAATATAATTGATGAGAGGTCAGAATTGAGCCCTAAATGGTATGCTAAATGTGGAACTAATCAGAAAACTAAATGGGTTTATAATTTGTGCAATTGACATTTTCATAATCTAAATCTCCAAGAAGTTAACCTTTTGATATAGAACTTGGATTTCCTTTAGAGCCTTATAGCATTCAGGGAAGTGAAGCCACTAGAAAGTCTGTTAAAAAAAAAAATCTGTACAGTTTTAAAACCACATAGTAAATTCTTTCATTAAATGATTGATATGTTTCCAGCTTAATAAATTTCTGCATCGGACAAGTCTTTGTGCAAAGTCTTCCGGTGAGCAAAAGCCAGAGAAGCGTTGAACCATACCATGTTCTCAAATAACAACGAAAAAAAAAAAAATCCCCCCAAATCAAAGGTTACTTTAAGCAGTAAGGAGATTTATGAACCAATGTCTACTCTAAGTGACAAATATTTAAGATCCTTTTGAATTTATGTTTAGAGTTTACTGTTTGGGTAGATGTTAGGAACATATTTTTTAAAAAACATGCCCATTTATCATATATTGTTGCATAAGTCCTTATATTACAATATTGATGGTGCCAAAAAAAAGATAAAACATAAACAAATTGAAGATATTTTGCTACAAGATTTGTGGGGTTTATTGTTAAGCAAATATGTGCATTATATCCAAAGTAATTTTGTTTGTTGATTAGGCACATATTAATTTATATTGTTTATTCAAATCAATCAAATAGCTTCACTTTACGAAATATGTTACCCCAAAGATTTTCCTCTGCTTTTGTACAGCACTATTTTTTGAACAGCTCACACAAACCAAAAAAGTTATTTCATTTGGGGCAATCAACATTGTATCAAATGATTTTTTTTCTCAGTTGTCACAATGTACGTGAATTTTTATGCATCAAGGGAAATTTTGAACGCGGTGTTTATGCCAGCGACAGTTCTCCCCAGTGGTGACCTCACTCTGGTCAGTGAAACTGCTTCTTCCACAAGCCCTGGCCGAGGGAGTCATAGGCCGACTGCTGTGCCTGACCTTCCCCTCACGGACATGACTTTCCCTCCTGTGCAATAGGCACCAACTTCAGGCTTACTGCTTCTGATATTTATCCCTGTAGCAGAGATTCCCGGGTGGATATTTATCCATTTTATTAAAATCTAGAGATTTAATGCTCTTTGGGAGAAGAACACCTCATAATGTGAAAGAAAATGCAAACTGTTTTTGCAAGGAATTCTTCCAGTGTTCCCTGCGAATACTACCCATGTTGCTTTCAGAAATATGCCCATTGTTAGCAGTGCCATTATGATGCGTTTCACAGAAAGGCTGGCACAGAAGTTGTTACACATTTTAAAAATGTTGGTAAAGTAATTTCCCCCCCACACTGAACAGTTATGTCTTTGAAAGCATCAGTTTGATCAAACCTCTGGCACAGTGATAACTATTGTTTTGTGCTGACATCTTTATAGAATATTGATATGCATTTCTGTTAATATTTGATCAACTGGTTTTAATTTTTTTGGCATGGCACTTTGTTTCTATATTTTGATTGGCTATGTCTGAAACAAAATGCTTTGTTACGGGACTGGAATTCATTCAGTTATGTCTTGAACATCTTACACTAAATAAACATAATTATACTAGTCTGTAAGCCTCCAAAGTCACAGTTCTAAATCACCTCATACACTCCAGCAAAAGCAACTTTTAGAGAAGTCAAACTAGAGAGGCAATCTTAGCTTAGACGGTAGCAATAAGAATGTATTAAGGGTTTTTGTTAGTTTGTGGGTTTTGTTGGTTTTTTTTCCCATGTGTTACTTCCTTAAAGCTGACATCTATTTGTGACTTGAGTAGATGACAGCATGAAATTCAATTACAGCAAACAGTCTCAGTCATTACACCTGTCTGCTTCCAGAGGAAAGTATTTGTAAATTGTGTTTTATCCTTCTGTTCCCTAAAAACCTATGTCTGTAATTGACACTTGCCAGCAGAGATGACTGGAGACAGAAGGAGAACATGATGTGTCTGAGTAGCCCACCAGGGAAAAGAGTATCCTCATCTTTGGGGAGTTTTGTGGTGTTTTGTTTTCTTTAATGAAGAATAATATCTGTGTGTCAAGGATTTACTGCAAGGCTGGTGGCAGATGGTTCTCTTAAAAAAAAAAAAAAGTTATGAAAGATGAATTGCAAAAGAACACAGGACAAAAGAAAAAGCTAATTAACATAGAAATATTTCTTCTGCAAAGGAAAACAAATGCTTCGGGAGAACAAAGGCCCCTCTCTGTTATTTGTAAGGCTGGTTTGTTACTGTAACACATTTGTAAGAATCAGGTTTGTGCCTGACATGTCAAAACTTATTCACAAAACAAGAGTTGTGGATATCTTGGGAGTCGATGTTGTCACTTGTTACGCAACTCAGCATCCATTCAGCACTGATTGATGCCCAAGTCACCAGTTTTGAAAGAAATGAGATGCAGACATAACAGTAATATTTGTATCAAATGTCAGGCAGGAGAAACAGGGGAGTTCATGGAATGGATCTAAATGTAGACTGTGACCAGAAAAAAAGAAAAATCAAAAAAATCAAAAACCAGGATAGACAAGCTGTCAGCCCTGGTCTCTATAAACTGTTTAATTTCTTTCTGCTTGGTTCTTTTTATTGGTTTCCCTCCCCAGAATTTTACCAGAGTAAAGAGCTTATAGAATTGATCCAGCTTCTGAGTTTTGAGTTTGATGAAGGAATTGCCAAACCATTAAGTATTTTAAATGCATCAGATATATAAAAGATATGGGCAATTAGTAAATCACTACATATTTGGTGATAATGCTATTTGACCATAAGCTTTCTTAGAAATTTGCTAATAATATTAGGGGAGTTCTGAATGTATTTATTGTTTTTTTCTGGATGGGTCCCTTCCAACTCAGGATATTCTGTGGTTCTATTTATTAATTGATACGCAAAAGTATTCAGGTAGCTACTGCTTCTGTTCCTCTCTGTAGACCAGCAGGTACTTTGAGAGTTTTTCAACCGCAAAAGTAATGGCAAAAAATGTAATGGAACAATGAACTCAGGTATTACTTGACTCCTTTGCCTGTTACCGTGTACTCAGGACATCCCCAAGTGGCTTGGAGAACTGTGTGTGCCTTTGCTTATGGCTTACAAAGCATGTAAGCACACTGTGTTATATTTATGAGCCGGAAAGTAAAGTGTGTCAGAGAGGAAGTTAAAATCACTTCTCTGTAGGATATTGTTAGTGTAAAATATCTGATTTATTTTGGTCTCTTTTTGAATGCCATAGCTTGTAAACACAGTGGGGAATTTCTCTACCATTGATCCAAAGCAATGGGTACTAATGGCGTAATACAGTGGTACTCAATAACCTTTTATCATGGGCTGCTTTGTTATGTGGAGGCTTCACTGAGGGGAGAGAAATACACTCTAACAAAACAGAAAACCTTATCAATTTCTATCAATACATTTAATATTTTTCAGTGTAAGAGCTATCTTAATCTTTTCTGTTATCTTTTTGCATGAACTATCATATGGAATAACATGAAAATTATTGTGCATATTAGTATAAACATGAAGTGAAATGTAGGCATTTTTCTCCCAAGCATTCCAAGGAGTATCTGTTCTTATCAGTTTAATAGCTAATACGTCCTTGATGAGAGGACTTTATATTAAATGGATTTTGGGGCACGGGAGTTGGACGCAGAGCTTGCTCCCTCCACTTCACGCATCGTCCCAGGATGCAGTGTGTACAGGAATTTTTTTTTTTTCCAGTCACTAGTGGTGTCCCCCAGG
>VZRE01015342.1:10256-23215 GCA_013396775.1 Cephalopterus ornatus
CAGGTGGGGGTCGGTCTCTTCTCCCAGGCAACCAGCAGTAGGACAAGAGGACCTGGTCTTAAGCTCTGCCAGGGGAGGTTTAGGTTGGATATTAGGAAGAAATTGTTTACGGAGAGGGTAATCAGACATTGGAATGGGCTGCCCACGGAAGTGGTGGGTTCTCCGTCCCTGGAGGTTTTTAAGATGAGACTGGATGTGGCACTTAATGCCATGGTCTGATAACTAGGACGGTGTTGGATCAAGGGTTGGACTTGATGATCTCGGAGGTGTCTTCCAATCCGGTCGATTCTATGATTCTATGATTCTATGATTAGGTCAGCAACCAAATGCATTGCAGGCTTATACTTGGTATATTTAGATTAATTAGATCCTCCTTATTTTAGAGTAAGAACTTCTTTATGCTAAGAAATGTCATAAAGCCTACTGATTGAAAGAACTCACTTATCAGACATACATGTGGTCGGTAAGAGCCACTTAGTATTTCCTGAGTAGAAAAGAGAATTCAGCATTTTCATGTGGCTTCTATTAGTGTCTTCATTAAACATTCATGTAATTTTCTTCCTTTTCCTCTACTTGTCTAATAAATATACCATTAGAGCCATTAACTGCCAGGAGTTAAGTTGTTTAAGTGCTATAAGATATGCCCAGTAAATTGTTGGCTCCTAAGATATTGGTTTTCTGTCTAGATATCTTGTATTTTCACAGTTCCTTGAAACTCCAAATTCAATCATCTCTGCAGCAGAAGAAAGGTAATTGAAACATTAGGCACAGCTAGGTCCCCAAGGGAATGAACAAACAAAAGATAGGCAAGCTCACCGTAGCATTCTACAAAGGTGGGTATATTCCATTTTTTGGGGAAAAAAATCTTTACTGTTGGAATCAAAAAAATACTGCAGTGAGAATGCGTAACATTATTGGGAATGGAAATCATATTTTCCCTGCTAGTTGCATAAACATGGTGTAATAAATATCTTAAGTAAGCTGGCAGGTAGACACAGCATGTGGGAGCTTTGAAATCCACGGCTCAGGTCATTCCTGGTTTAGGGAAATCTGGAAGTGTCCATCCTCACCTTAGATCATCATTGCTTAAAAACCCCACATTTGTTTCAGTTCAGGCTTAGCCTGTGCAAAGCACTTGGAGGTCTTCAAGAGGTATAGTTCCCACATAAAAGATAACATAGATATGACAACATACTCTAGGAAAAGAGGACAAGACATGATTTATTTCCATGTCATCTTGAGTCATTGTAAGAAATAAGGCTGCTGCTGCTCTTTAGGGGGACTATAAAGTGAAAGAGATTATACTCTTTGTGGGTAGGCCTTGAAGGTAAGCCCTGAGCTGTCTTTAGCAGAGACTTGTAAATAGGTGAATAAGGCAGGGTTAGGCAGCAGAGACTCAGACATGACAAGTAAGTAAATGGACAATGACAAGGGGCTCTGAAGGTAGCTACAGGAACAAGGAGTGAGTTGGTAATTAGGGAGGCAGCCACAGGAATGGGTGTGTGGAGATGATTGCTTTTGGCACAAGCCAACAGACAAGGAGAGGAGATTGAGCATAGGAGAAACCACAACCAGGATATGTTGGTCACTGAAAGAAGATTTAATGAGATGGTCCTTGAGAGAGAACTAGCAAAGGATGTAGTTTCCAAACGGAGGTATTATTTGCCTGCTGACTCCTTCCAAATAGCTGAAGTCCTAAATCCTCCTGTTTTCTCTGACTGAATGAACGATATGGTCCCAATAGTAGTTTAGCAGTATGACATCTGGTCTCACCTCCAGCTTCTCCTGCAGTGCTATTAGCATAGCAGAAGCTGCTCAACAGCTACAGATAAGAAACAGAGGTAGTTTGGCTTACAGGTCTTTCTCAACCAGTGACTGCCACTTGATATTGTCCAGGTGACATGCAGCAGCAGTAAAGCTCCCAGATTGGTGTGACATGGAAGATTAGCTGAAGTGATCAGAACAGCCTCTTGGCCTAGAATTGTCATGAACTCCTCACAGGAGCTCACATTCCCTGAAGACCTCATTGCTAAATGAGAAAACATTATTTTAATATTTGCTTTCTGTTTGGAGGCCACTCTGCCTTTGTTGCAGGATGCCCTTTATGCCAAGTGAACTACACGTTTGTATGTACTTCATTAACATTGCAGGAGACACAGTCTCAGTACCCACACTAAGGCTATAAACAGCCATGAATACCTCACACATCTTCTGGGACCAACATAGCAGATGCGTCCCAGCCTCACCTCACTTTGGTGGCTAACAGAAAAATGGCAGATGTTTTGTGATTGGGTCTGTCACTTTGGAACACCATATTTCTAAATGAATATCCAGAATGTACCTCAGCAATTCATGAACAAAGGTTTCATCTCTGTCGCTCCAGTGCTGTCTGGCTTCATGCAGTGTGGTTCATAGAGTGCTCCCAGTTTTTTGGGCTCTGTGTTTCACTGTCCTCCTTTCTGCTTTAAAGAGCTTTTGCCCTGAAGATGGCATATACCTCAGCAGCACATTACAAACCAGAGCCTGTGAAGAAAAGTCTGTCCTCCTTATGCTTTGAGAAGGCCTTTTCTTCTCTCATATTTTGGGGCTGTTGTCAGCTTTGCAACTGCTCTTCTGCACATAGAACACCTGGGATGCTCTTTGGTAGCTGACTACGTTACTGGAAAGATGAGACTGCTACCTCTCTGTCACTGTCTTAGTGATTATAGGAAGTATGTTGCCCTGAGCTACAGGCTTCATTGTCTGAAGTGCCTCTAAGATTCTCCAGTTCATTCAACTATAAGGTCACCTTTTTCTGAATATTTTCATTTGGTGAAGCTACTATTCTCTTTCTACTCCAGTTTGTCTCTAGATAATTATAATTATGTTGACGAAATACACTCCTTGGGAAGTAAAGGGCTTGACTTACTTATTTCTCCCATCTTCCATTCAGAAAATCCTTCTTTTTAAGGGGCACGACCGTTTTTCACCAGCCTTTACTCAGGCATGAGTCAACTGTTGCATGAAGTCAGTAGGGGCCTTTTCAGCAGCTTCAAACAGCTGCTGGATGAGATGCTGCCTGAGTGTGCTTGCTGAATAGGAGGGAGCAGGAAGCCTTTTGCTGCCTGTGCTGGCTGGAGCCTGACAAAGCAGCCTGACTTTTACAGCACACTCACAAACACTCTTTTCATGAAAGCTGCTCTGGGTACCTCCTGTTCAGAGCGCACTAGGTGTGTTTCACTCAGTTTGCCTGTACATCAAAGATGTTCTGCTGCAGCCGAGTTTGAAGCCACAGAGGACAGAGCAAGCCATGTGGGAGGTCGGTGTGAGGGATGCAGTCAGGTGTGCATTCAGAGGGATGTGACAAGGCTGTTCCCAAATCCCTGTGAGGAACAGAGTGCTTCAGGCATCATTCCCCTTCCTGCAGTTTGCTGACTTCTTGTCAGGTGTGTTATGCAAGGAGCATTTTGGAGACTATCTCTGCTTGATCAGAGATTTCTAATGTCCCTAGTCTGTCATCATTAAAGGTTGCAACCTACCTTTTTAATGAAGGGTTTTTTCAATCAGTTATAAATATTCAGCAGTGACTAAATACTTAGGAATTACTTTTTATTCTTACAAAAATTCTATCTTTGCATTTCCTATGAATAAATTAATGCATGTGGGAACTACAGAGATCTTGTGCCAGGAGATCTCTATCAACATGTTCTGCTGAACTACAGAGCTAAGTTAAACATTGTCATGTACATAAATTAATTTCACAAGCAAAAATTGTCAGATATAACAAATTATTTCTTGAAGAATGCAGCCTGATAAAGCATAGATGACCCCTCTGGAATAAGCAGGATCTCCCAAAGAATATAGCCCTTTAATTGTGTGTCTTGAAGCTATTATAATGTAAGTGGAGTAAATGTTTGGCCAGTACAGAAAATGGGCGTATCTCCCACTTAGGAACCCTGCTGTGGTTTCTGCAATCACTTGGGAAGGGCTGTGGGATTTGTTTCCATAGAAACCATGGGGAAATAAAGAAAAAATGTTACCTGAAACCCAGTTGCATAATTTTACCACTACAAGACTGTAGTGAGGCACAGGATGCATATCACTCTTATTGATCAGGCCCTTCAAAGAAGAGTAAGGCATCCTTGCCATTCATGCAGCAGGGGAATACACATTGGGCCAGCGCTCTGGGCTTTGTTGGGGCTGGGCTTTGCTGGCCATGATGGAATGTGGAGTTGCAGCAGTGCATACTCAGAATTTCAGAGGCCTCTGCAAACCTGGAGCATTCAACACAACCCCTCAGAGGCCTGATTTATAGAGCAGTGTTTGGCCGATCAGCACCTCCTGAAAATTTGCTCTGGGTGGGTGCACAAAATGCAAGGGTATGCAATCCAAACACATAATCCCAAGTGGGCTTGGCTGCTTCATCTCTGTGCTTTTAATTTATCTTTCTTCTCAGACTGGCAACTGCAGCTGTCCCTCTTCACTTCCTTCTGCACTGCTATGACAGCCGAAGGGGAAAGGCTCAGTCTGTTCACTCCCTTGGCCCTGTGTCGCCAACACAAGTCTTTGCCTCACTTAGCTTTAGGCCCAAGAGCAGGCTGACAGCGCTGACAGCCCAAGGTGGGGAAGACACCTTGATGTATATGATTCAATGGAGCATGTGAGGTTCATAAGGCTTGGTCCACAGCTGGATAACACGAACTTCCACTCCCCACTTAGACCTCCACTGTTTCTGAGTTTGGGGTCCCAGGGATGCTCTTCTCAGCCGGCACTCTGGGCTACATGAAAAGAAGCAGTTTTTTGCTATTTATAAACTGAAAAATATATTCGGCATTACAGTTTCAAATTAAAATTGGCAAATTTCCTCTGCAAAATGCTGTCACTGGTCCAGCAGCTTCTAGTGGCTTTCAAGACAGCACAATGTACTGTATCTAAAGGCAATACTAGCATTAGGGTGAGTTGAGGAAAGAGAAAACTTGCTCTGTTCCAAGGTTTCAGAAAGTGATGAAGACCTTGTCAAATGCATGCGATAGTCAGTACAAAGACATGTTCATTAGGTAATCTCTCCTGGATAAATACAAATACAGAAGAACTGCAAGTTAAATTACTTGCTTTGTTGAGAAATGGTTGTATTTTTCAGGACTGACACTGAATTGATAGAAAGCTATCTTGGAAGCCTAAGAAATTATTTATGAATGTGAATTTCTGGAATTTGTTTGCCCACCCGGACTTCTCTGCATGTGAAGTAAACTGGGGAATCTACTGCAAACTTGGCATTTATTATGCAGATTGGTCTCAAAAAACAGTCAAAAAGTCTGACTCTTAGTTTTCAAGCATCGGAAAAATAAAATTGTTTTAAACTCCTGGCTCTGCTTTTTAAGATCAAGAAGAATCACTCACATAAATTTTTTTGCATCTCATTTCAGGGGAACATAGTTCTCTGAAGGATATTAACAAAGCTGTGATGAATTATAGTTGAAAAACAAAAGTTTGCTGTCATACTCATCCAAGAAGCTGATCATTGGGAGAGCTACTTTGCTGAGATTAGAAATTAATCAGGGGTGGTTTTTTTTGAAAGCCAGGTTTTTTAGGTCCCACAAAAGCCTATCAATGCATACTGGAACCTAAAAAGGTGGTCCTGATAAAATCATGGGATCTCTGCCTATGTCCTTTGCAAGTGGCTACAGATTGGGTTGAACTATAGCTGAGATGATCCAGAAATCTAGATTACATGAACTGTGGAAGAAGTCCTTGGTCTCTCCTGTTTTTTCTCTGCTAGATTGCTGTGTTTGATGATGCTGTATTATCAGCCCTATGTTTGTAGATGACTCTTTGTGGAGAAAGGCAAGCATTTAATTGCCTGAGACAATTCAGTTTGAGAAGCTGTTCCCAGGAGGTATGCTAGAACCCGTAATCATTAGGCCTTGCATTTGATCTGGCTACTGCTAATGACATCGCGGGACCTTGGCTTGCTTATTTGCCCCTCTTCTTCCTCAGTCTGCATAAAAAATCTCTTGGGGAAAAAGGGGTGGCTTGGCCATGGGAGAATTTGGACTGGACACTGAATCTACAGGAACTCCTAGTCTGATGATTGGCAAATGCAGTCATGGTATCAAATGACTGCTTCAGACCTTCTGCCTGCTCATATGTCTCGGCATTACTGTCGTGCATAGATAGCAAGGCACCCTTCCTTGTATCCTATACTTTGCTCCATCAGAATCTGTATGACTAGTCCTGGGTGCATGCCCAGATCTGGGGCTCATCATTACGTGATGGATCAATTCTGCCCAGCATGTAGGCTGATGCCTAAATATTTTCTTTGGAATCCCAGGCAGCTGAGATTTCTCAAGGGGAAAGGTATGTCTGTGGTGGGTGATGAATGTTTCAGGAAATTTAGCATATCTGAATATGTACTGCAGCACCTTTTCCACAGTATTTTGGAACTCTTTTTTTTGAGTTTGCAGAAAATGGATTTTGTGTGTAATATATTTTTTAATATTACATAGATTACATTGAAACACACACATTAGGCAACAGCACACACTGGCAGCAGTAACAGCCTTTGGCTGACACAGAGTTACAAGAAGAATGCATCACTCAGAAGGGAAAAGAGGAAACAGAAAGCACTTGGGTAAAATGGCAACCAGTAGGGCTATATGCACACTAAATATATTGTTTAAGAAATGGAAATCTAGCTCTTGTAATGCTAATGGAGTGGAAACTAAGCTTCTTATATCTTACCTTCCAGAGTGGAAGCAGGATAAAAGGAAATTTCAAGAGCAAGTAGCCAAGGATACCAAGGGCGATAATAAATTATTTGCTGTACATCAGAAATATGAAGTTTGCAAGATAGTCAGTGTCTGTACTAGACCATTAGAGTGTGAAATGGACAGTCACATTGCACAGATGCTAAATGGTATTTTTGCATTGGCCTTAAAGACAGAAGTTATTGAAAAATAAGGATTCTCAGTTTATTTTCTACTACAGCTATAGCTGATAAGCATGAACTATGGAGGCAAAGGCCTCAAAAAACTCAAGACATTCCATATTAATAAGCTACTAAAATAAGACTATTGAGGCGCCAGTTCTATATATTTTAAAAAAAAAAAGGTATCTACCTGTGGCCCATCTGTAGGTGTAGCAGTACCAGAAAGTGTTGGAAGAGATCGGAATTATACAATATGAGCACACAAAATGAAATGACGAGACCCCAAGGAAGGCTTCAAGATGAAGATGAGCCCAAGGGCTTTGTATCTAAATTTTCAGATTGTTTGCTATTCTGTTCCTGACATTCATGACACAGATAATTTTTTTCCCTCTTTCTGTAAAATAGATTGTCCACAGGGAAAACTATGTTTTTCCCTTCTCTAGCTGGGCAAGAGCAGTGGTTGTGACTAACTCAGAACCCATCAGCATATTCAGATTGGCTTGATGGGTTTTTTCATTGTGCACTGCCAATTTGCAATGCCCTTCCCTAACTGAATTTCAACTAAAATTGAGTGGCCCAATAACCAGTTTCGGTAGGGTGTGAGACAGTGAAATGGTTTATAGCTTAAACATTGTAAAAATCACTGAAGGACTTCTGTCCATTGTAACAAACTGTGCAAAGAAGCAATGGCTCACTGGAGCCCACTCCTCCATAAATATGGCTACTAATTGGGATTGTGACAGGAACGTCAGCTAGGATAAGGGTGGTACTATTGTCCAGTCGTTCTAGGAGAAGAATGTATCCAGAAGCGCGAAAGATTGGAACACTGGTGGCTCAGACAATCAAGGTGCAAGCTGATGATGTGCCCAGGTGCTGAGGGCGTGCACACCCTGGCATCTCAGGCTACAAGCTGGCTGTTGAACAAAGTAAAGAGAGATGCACATCCTGAGAGGTGGGTTAGTGTTTTTTGGCCTTACACAAATGACTCATCTGTGTTAACTCCACTCTGGGGAAGCATCTGGACAATTCACACATAGCCTGAAGATATTAATCTCTGCTGATGGGTCATAATGGGCTGAAGTAACAGGCAGCTGTAACCTCTTAGAAGGTGTCAAAGACCCATGACATGTCCCTTGATCCAGTATTACATCATTCATTGTAAAACTCCCTGCCCCCTGGGATGTACTGGAGGTGTTCCCACCTGACCTGAGTCAAATAAAAGACCACACCTGGACTTCACTCAACAATTGGTTTTCTTCCCTCACCACACCTAAGGACTTCCCTTACCACCATGGGCTTTTCTCTTCACCACAAGGGACTTCTTTCATCACCACCCTGGGCTTCCCCCAATAGATCCAGACTGCAGCCATCACTTGGACAAAACTGGGACTCTCATCACCAAGAAGAACACAAGGAAAGGATCAACTAGACGCCATCTGAATCCACTGAGTGGTGATATTTTTTCTACTTAATCAATCTCTCTGTCACTCTCTTTCTATCCCCCTTTCTCTCTTTTTCCTATTTCTATCTCCATCTACGTTGTGTAGATACTACTGTTAAATAAAAATACGTACTACTGGCTTTGGCATATCGTCTCATTTGCACCTTAATTTGGGCAGAAGCATCTCCCTAATAATTTAAAGAACGTGATCACAACATAGGGGCTCTCTGATATTTCTCATAAGCCTCACTAATCTGTATCACAGTGTACATCGGAAATTTTCCACCTAACTAGTCCCGTCCCTTTGCTGGGTCATTATAAAATATCCTGAGGAACTCCTGCCCTAATGCTTCTCCTGATGGCACCCTGCTATTGACTGCTTTCTGTGATGAAAAATGCCTGTTATTTTATACTGTTCATTTCCTACCTTTTATCACTTTCTAATCTGTGACAAGACCCACGTGCCTCACCTCTACTGCTCTAATAGTCCTGATCAAAGCCTTCTGAAATCCTGAGCAAACATCAGTTCTGATGTAATGAGGTCATTCCTCTTGAAGCCTTCACTTAGGGTCCGGTCACTCCATCTTGCTGAAGCCATAAAAAACAAGGGCAAAGGTAAGGAAGGTGCCAAACATGATAGACATGGGAGGAAAGAGAAGGAGTATTGCCTTCTGTGAGATTTTAAGATTGAAGGCTGTAAGATAGCCTCTTCTTCTTCCTGTGATAGATACAAGTACAAAGTGAAAACACAGACATCAGGAGCATCAGTAAGACCTGCTCAAACAGCCCCTGGGGTTTACTTTGCCTGGCAAGAGGGTTCAATGCTGCATCCACATCTTGTCTGACCCACTGCCCAGGGTGCCCAACCACCCATGTCTCAAGACTGAGCTCAACTTTTTAGGGCCTCAGGGCAGTAGTCACTAGCCAAGGGCTTGTCTTCAGGACCACAGCTGTGGTTCTCCATGCTTCAGGCACCAGCACCCCTGCTTGGCACTACCTTTCCAGAGAACCTGCATGACTCAGGAGTCAGTTCAGCCAAGTAGCTATGTCTACACAGCAAGCTGCCATTAACTTAGAAAGAGATAGTTTCATCTTAATGACATAAAGATGCCATTTGGAATCCGTCTTTGTAAAGTCCCTTACCTCTGCCTGACCTGCACAGACAGGATCATTAAAATTTCCCAGACTGGGCCCCGAGGTTCGTCATTGCACCCTCTTATCTGGGTTTTTCACTCGTGAACAAGCAAGTAACCAGTTTTCTCCTTATTGACACCTTTATACATCTTCTGTCACTGAGGTGTCCTCATTAGTCCCTTCCCTGTGGACAGTGGAATTAGTCTAACAGGCACAGATGGACAGACTGAAATGGTTGCAGGGGCCCTCACAGATTTCCCCTGGGCCTCATTTGTGGCAATGGGAGTCCAGGCAGCTCCAATTAATGTAAAGCAGGCAAGATGGCTCCTCTCATCTTCCCCTGTGGTTCAAACCAGGGTTTTTTTATTGATAATGCTCCATATAGATGCCATACCAAACAAGTGGATGAATGAAGTTCTGCTACCCTCTTTATCCCATCAGGCCACGAAGAGCTGAATTCTCTATGGGAATGCGATGGACTGATACAGGATTTATCCTGTGGATGCGTTTTCTCGGGTTGCCTTGGCTACATCACTGCGGAGGAGACTGCAGATGGCAACCTGGGGCTTGCCTTGGTGATGTGGTATGTCCACAGTCTGCACCCAGAGCAGTATCATGCTGGGTGCCCACAGCTCTGGTTTATGCTGCTTATTTTACTTTGACAATTCCTCCCAGCCCAAACTGTGACAACTGCATGAAATGAGTAGTTTTCCTGGAAGATCTCTGTGTGTGTGTCAAGGCTTGTAATAGGAAGCAGACCATCAGGTAGCAGATCGGTTGTACGTAAGTTGTTGCACAAGCTGGTGATGCTCACGGCATGAAGGTTTGTTGGCAGAGTTCATAGCTGACTGCTTACATTGATTCTAATGATAAATAAATTACTTTTTGGTGCAAAATAAGAACAGAAGCAGGGAGAGTGAAAATAAAGGCAAATTCAGCTAAATACTAAAAAATATTTGGGGAAGGACTGTATCCATGAGACATCTTTTATCAAAATTGGCTGGGTGCATCACTGTGATGGGATTTGAGTATTTGTATTTGAGTATTAGTATTTGAGGACTAATGTCAGGAGTCAATTCACCATCCAGGACAGGAGTAGAGAGGTAAAGAATAGCCATGACCCAGATATCCCCCCTTGCTGGGGAAGCTGGGACTGTGGTCTGTATAAGGAATGTGGCATGCTCTTCAAGTTTTCCCCTAGTCCTCTGTGAAGTGACCTGATTTTCTGGCCAGAGCTGACTTGACCCTTTCACAAGACTGGAGGTACATGAGCAATTACAGACACTGCCTTTTCTCACCCAAAAAGCTGATTATTTGAAAAGGTAGCTTCAATTGTAATTCATTTATGCTTCTGTCAAGCATCAGATATTTGTCTTTCTTTGTAGTCTGTTGTGAAACTTGGCTCATTGCTGTTTGTGTTCTGATTGTACTCTGAAATGTTCTCAGAGTTAACCAAATATGCTTTAGAATTAAATTTGACTTCCTCTAAGAAAGGAGCACAGGAATTGGAAGAGATTTTTGCATTATGCTGATTATACTAGGCAACTTCTCAGCACTTTGTACATTTAGCAGGTTCTGAATTCTGATTCTTGTGGAAGAAAGTAGTAACCCTCATAGGTACTAAGTGCGCCTGTGACTGAAGACAAAGAATTACCAGTGGGTAGCATGAATCATCTCTCCCCTCACTGCTGAATATATGAGACAAAAATAAAATGTTTCAAAATCATTTATCCTAACTTATCAAAAATATAAAAAATCAATACTAAGATAGTACATTCTGGGTAAAGTTTCCCTGAAACAGTAGGACAGCAGTTTCTATTTTTAATTTGATTGTCTGTTTGTTTGTTTGTTTTTTCTGTAGTGGAGGAAACAGCTGCACTTTGCTATGAGAAGGAAAACCCAGCCAAGTAAAATGGGAGAGAAAGTAGCTTATCTTTACATCAAGCACATCCTAGAGGTTCTTTACTGACATGTAACTGTGCTAACAATTTCTCATCATCATGGTTGCTGACGCAAGTGCCATGGACTCATTCTGACTCAGAATACATTCTGAGAAAAGATACAGAGCGAGGTGACACCAACCTAGACATTCTGCCCCCAGTGGAGTGGCCTCTGGAGAATAAATCAGACAGTGACTCTACTTTAGCCCCAGTTTTCAGTTTGACACCAATACTTCTGTTGGTTGTGCAACACTACAGTGCCCTACCTGCAAAATCCAGACCAAACATCAGTGGATTCATAAAAAGCGTGTAAATTACAAGACTGCAAATCGCCAATTTCTTGCAGATTGTCTTTAGAACAGGTTTTCCAGCAAACTGAGTTATGCCACTGTCTCAGACCTACACTCCTGGCAGGATGAACTTAGTGGGCTGAGGAAATATCCCTCCTGCACAGCTGAGAGCAGCCTTCTTGTTAGCCTCAGTGAGCCCTTAGGCAAGATAGCATACATTCTGGTTGAGCAGCTCAGTTCCTTGTCCCATCTTGCCACTTTCTCTGAACTAATTAAATGCAAACAGCCCTTTTGGTGATGTTAGGGAAAGTGCCTAGCAAATGAGCTGTACAATGAAAGAATAAGCCATTATCTGCACTGGTTACAGCATAGCAAAACACTCTGACTTTACAGCAAGAGGACATTTTAGTTTGTAAGAATTAAAATTAGATAGTTATCATAGAGAGGAAAATATAATGCTGATCTCTGGTCTGGGTGGCAGTGACTCTCTCCAGCCTCTGGCATGGTTTTTGACTTCATTTAATTGGTCACAGAAGGGCAGCGGAAAAAAATGCCTTTCACTGTCACCAACTCTTCTAGAACTGTAGAAGATGTGTGAGTTAGCCATCACTTGAGAAAAATCCCCTGGTGGCTGAGATGCTGCTTCTCTGTCATGTTAAATAACCAATGGCAAACACAAGCCAGATGAGCTAGGAATTTAAGAGTTTGTACGCAGGACACTTATCAACTGGAAGTAGTGCATTTGTTGTTTAATCTTTGAAGGTGAGAAGCTCTGTTGTCACTATGGAAAAGGTAAAGGAACCACTGGGAGAATGATAAACACAATGTAGGAAGGCAACATCTTGGCTGATTGAGGGTTATTTGTGCTTCTTTTTTCCCTTCCTACCTGCAGTGTCGTTTTGAGTAGCAGAGTTCAAGACAAACACGGTTTTGGAAACTTAAAACGTGGAGTTGTTTGTCCTCAGCTAAAGGCCTTAGAGCCTCCTGGTTCACTTGCTTTCTCTTGCTCCAAATAAATTACAGTCGTAACATGTGGTAGTTTGTTTCCTGTTTGGTATTTAACAACTCTATGTAGAGGATGTGCTCTGGCATGGCAGGAGCTTGGTTGGTTCAGGTACCATCTCAGAAGGAGGACTCTGCTTATACCAGGTGACTGAGGTCACATCTTCACTCCCAGGAGATCCCCAGCACTGTGTGTCACATGACAAGTACAACACAAATCTATACAGTTAGCTCGTGCTTTTCTT
>VZRE01015342.1:23224-33490 GCA_013396775.1 Cephalopterus ornatus
TCGTGCTTTTCTTGCTTGCAAAGCAAGATGTGTTAAAAGTAAAACAAAACAAAACAAAACTGGTTTCCATGGACAGGTCTATTCTGGTGGACTTCATATGTCGGATAGCAATGTGCCCTTGCAGTAAAGGTGGCCAGTGACACCCTGGGTTCCACTAAGCATAGTGCTGTCCACGGATCACGGGAGGTGATCATTCCTCTCTACTCACCTCTAGTGAGATACAGCTGGAATACTGTGCCCCTTGTTTGGCTACACAATAGGAGAGAGACATGAACATAGTGGAGTGAGTCCTCTGAGGAGTCCTAAAAATGACTGAGGGAGTGGAGCATCCAATATACAGTAGGCTGTCAGAGCTGGGATGTTTAGTCTGAAGGACAAAAGGTTCAAAAGGATCTTGTGAATGGTTATGCAGAGCCTGATGCAGGGAGTAAACAGAGCTAGAATTTTCTCAGTACAGAGGATGTACTGAGTTCACTGTTCAGTGAGTTCCTTCCCTGAGCAACGTCTAATGTATGAGCCTTTACTGGTTTGGTTGGGATTGGGGTGGGACTGGTGTTCAGTGCAAGACTGGGAGTCTCAGACTGTTAGTAGTTTGCTCTGTCTTTGCCCATTGTCTCGGAAGTCAAGGAGGATGTGTGAAGAGCCTCATCAGTTAATGTCACGTGAAGAATGTGAGAGTGTGGCATGACTCTTTTCTGACTTCAATATCTGCATATCGCCTGTGCAGATCCTGCAATGAGAGGTAATTGGAGCACTTGCCCTGGATTGAAGAGCAACTTTTACAGGTCTCCTGAGGGAAAGGAGTACTCCCTGACTGAACTTGCAATAGCTTGGGTAGTTTAGCAACTGGACAGATGACTTTTCTCTGAAAAATAGTCAAGTAGATTTTCCTATAGTAGTTTGCAAAAGCAAGAACAGCACAGCATGGTGCCACATTGTAGTTCTCATTTGCTTAGAAGCTATTTCCATGCTCGTCTGCAAATCTGACTGCCACAACCAGACCAAGGTTTGGTCCTTTCTGAACAGAAGCCATTTTCTTGCTAGTGTTTTTTTCCCCATCTGTTGCTAGGAGGGAGCAGGTTCTATCAGATCCTGTGCTTCCACCAGGCAGTGTACACCCAAATGGGCAAGCAATGGTGCACCCAGCACTGTACACCCCAATCTGGTCATCATTCTGCAAGTCCAGCAAGACAACACCTCTCCTGTTCTCTACAGACACTGAAATGCATTTAATGAAATTTTTCAGCTCTTTGGCAACAGTCTTGGCCAGCAAGGAGTGTATCTTACATCTATTTTTGCTTAAATTCTGCTAAAGGGCATTAGACAATTATGTCTCTCTGCAAGGTATTAAATCCTCCTTCATACTCCACTTCCTTTTCTCAATATTATACTCCTGCAAATCTGAATCCAGGACATAATTCAGGCTGAAAAATATCTCTTATATATTCTTTCTCCTTCTACCTTGGGGATACAGATATTCTTCTTCCTGAAAACTTCTTCTGAGGTCTCTTTGGCCATTAACACAGCATGGGGAAGAACTTGGCCACCCACTAGCTGCGTCACGATTACTGTCTTATGAGTGGGACCAGATGTTAAGTGACCTTCAGGCTCAAGAGCTCTGGGTTCCCCATGTCCCCTTCTTGCAGAATAGCATCTTCAGTAAGCTGACTGGCTCAGGTCAGCCTGGCTCTTCAACGGAAATAGAACAGGACTTGAAAACAGAAGTGAGACTCATCGTATCCAAACACAGCCCTGCTCTGTCACATTGGCACCAGCCTGCATCTGAGCAGAGCCGTTTCAAGCGGCCACTGCCCCTAAAAAATGCCAGCAGGACTTTCAAATCTATGCAGTTTTCAGATACTGGCACTAATTTCCTTTCAGTTTCAAGAAACATTTGACCACACCAGCTTCCCTTGGTGCTGGTGGAAGAGCTGTAGGTGGGTGAAGACCTGCATTTCTCCTCATTAGTCTTTTAGGTAGAAAAGGTCACTGCCACTGAAGGACTATGGTACCTCATTCTGCACATCCTCAGCTCCTGCAGGCAACACTGCTGAGGTGAGAAGGAATTGGCCTGTGTGACAGGCAATAGCAGAGAAGAGCAGAAATGGATCTGAGAGTGTCCTCAGGGCAAGGTCTGTCTGAAGAGCCTTGCACTGTCAGCAGTATTGCCCATCTGAAGATAGGTCTGCTGTGGAGCAGAAACTCTCCCCTCCCTGATGGCACCAGAACGTTGCTACAATGCAAACTCTCTCTGTATTGCCTTCAGAAAATCACACCTTTTCTTGGCAGCCTTTCAGCCATTTGGAAGCTTTCAAAGCCCTCTTCTAGTTTGGTTTGTTTGGGTTTTTTTCTTTGGTTGGTTGGTTTTTAGCTTCCTTTGTTTGTTTGTTTTTGTTACTTTGTCCTTTTTTGTGGATTTTTGTTGTTTTTTGGTTGGTTGGTTGGTTTTTTTTTTTTTTCTGTGTGTGACACTGAGAGTAAGGAAAATCTTTGTAAAAACTTGAGCATAAGATGCATTTTGTGTGCTATGTGCATAACTTAAAGTGTTTTAACTTGCTTATTAGAACCAGATCCTTGCTGTAGCTGAGCATCTGGCACAAGGTCATTGCACAAGGAATTGCTTCTTTTGTTTTTTAGCAAATATATCCTGTTATCCTCAAATAAAATTTTCAAGAGAAAGGGATAGCAATTCTATATTTAGACAGGTATACAAATAATACAGTTGCTTGTACTTCTCTGCACCCTGCTCATAAGTATCTTCATTTTTATAAAGGACTAAAAAAGGTGAGTAAGTGAGGAGTTTTCTCTCAGCATTACCACGTTGAAACAATTTTCCTTTCCCCCCTTTCTTTGGTCTGTAACAGGATCAATTATACAATGTAACTTTAATTATCTGAATACAAAATTTATTTCAGATTCTCATGACTCAGATAAACATGACCCTGCTGAATCTGCAAACGCTACACAACAAAGCTCAGATACTCTTGGAATTTCAGTGAAAAAGGTTTTGTTGTGGTTTGGTTGTTTCATTTTCTCCCTTCTTCTTTTTCTTCTTCTTTTTCTTGGATTTGTTTGTATTTTTCCTCGTCAGCCTGGGAACTCCAGTTAACCGCGGTTTGGATAACCAAGATTTTCAAGTACACAAGGATTGGGAGACTGTATGTTTATTGTAGCGTGTACAGTACTCGCCCTCACCCACCCCTGTGGTAGCAGCTTTACAGAAATCTTCCACTGTGTTTAAGTGCTAACTGCCTTACATAAAAGATCTTTGAAAAATGAAAATGTCTGTTTCTGGGTCTTCTGCTAAAATTAGCTGTGTAAGCAAAAAGTGAAGGTGGTTTTGTACCTGGAAAACAGGTAGGCTTTCTGGGTTGCCCTGTTCAGCTGTGTTTGTGCTGCAGACCAAAGCACTCGGCACCAGCAAGCAGCAAAACTTACTCTGCCCTGCTGCCTCTGAGAAAACCCTTCCCAAAGACTGCACTTAAAGTCAGAGGGTGCATTGGCAGGTTATTCTAATATTTCTGAGGACATCAAATGCATACAGCAGATATTTTTATTTTCACAGATGCTTATTTAATGAAGCAAGTGAGATACAGACCTGAGAGATACAGAGAGGCTTTGCATAAATATGTGGGAGTATCAGAGCAGAAATTTCAAAGCTCTTTATCAGTCAGTGTGCTATCAGAAGCCTGGGAGACCTCCTGTTCAGCAGCACTGCCCTTAAGTGGCAGGTGTGCTGCAGGCAAGTGGTGTTACCCTCATCAGACGCAGGCCCAGGCAAGCACAGGTGCAGTTTTCTACTTAGTAGGCACTACCTGCTTTGTGCTTTTATTGTCCATAGAGCTATTATTGCCCCTATGACTTAAAAGCAGTCTTTGCTTTGAAAACTGAGGATGGAGGTGTTATACTGTCTTTGATTCTCTTTTCTGCAGGGCTCTTTTATTCTCACTTTAGTGTCTTGACCTTGTCCTAGTGTAACATTTCTCCCACAGGGATGGAATGATTATGCTTACTGCCTAAAGAGTCATTTTGCTCTTGGATAAATTATCCAAGGTTATGAAGAAATTCCCTTTAGTTTTTTCATTAATTTGCTTACAGTTGGCTTTGTAATATCCTTTAAAAAACTGATGTTATACCCATTTGCATGCACTTAAGCTTGGTCTTCTAAAATGTAATGCTTGCACTCATAATAAACAATTGCTTTCCCCCACACTAAAAAAAGGAAATAAAACTAAAGGTTCAGAACAGACCAACTGTTGCAAATCAAGACTTCAAATTCTCTGTTATACACTCTTTTTTTTCCCTAGTATCTTTTATTGCAAGAAGAGGTACTTATCGCAGATAAAGACATTTGGGAGCAAAACCTTAACACTGAATCTTTCTATTATGATAATGATGAAGCAGCATTATTATCTTTCCAGTTACACTAAAGTGGCTAGAAGACATGAAAAAGTACCACTTCAGAAAGCCACATATATTTTACTTTAGTTTCACAGTAGAGCATTAATGTTGGTCTGTCATTTGTGATAAAAAAGTCTTAGTAATTGCATCTGAATATAGAATCTTAGTGTCCATTTGAGACTGTTGATTACGTATCACTACAATGCAGGATAAACAGGCATAGACACAAGCATCCTCTGTTTTCTAAGAAATGCATTAACACTAAGCTTTATTGTACTATATTAATGTGTTACCCATCTTTTTCTCTCTCCTCCCCTCCCTTCCCCTCTCCTCCCTCTCCCTCTTCTTCTCCTCTCCTGTATATTCCTTAAAACCACCAATCACACCTTCCTATGTTTTGTCAAGGTTAATGTCACACTCCCAGGCAGTACAGTGGTTTGACGGACAAGAAGGCTCACATTTTAGGTAGACTGTAAATAATACAAATCATAATGTCCACATCCTATACAGTTTACTGATAATATCTGTTACTTTTTAGATACCCATTCAGACTCTGTAATGCCCCAGCTTTTGCCAAATGTGTTGCAAGACTGTTAAGCAATTGTGCCTGTTGAGCTTCCCTCTGAATTACCTTGTGACCATTTAGTGCAAGCAAGCATGTGCCATATTGTGCTACACACAAGATGATCTGAGGCTGGGAAAGCAAACCCCCAGTCACAGGGCAGAGAAAGTAGCTATTTACTATCTTTCTTCTGAGTGATAGTTTCAAGCATTTTGAGATATATTTGGTTGTTTTCCTACTGTGCAGGGAACTACCCTGACAATATAAAAGAAATATTTACATAAACAAAGCATGTTCTTTGCTGTATGAGACAGGGGTATGTGTGGCTGCACTTCTTCACACACACAAAACACTTCATTTCTTCCGTGATACTTGGCCCGGAATTTGTCACTGTAGAGTTTAAACTGCAGGGCAGCCAGCAAGGCACCTACTTGAAGCCTTAAACTGTGGTGTGTAACTTCAGGCCTCCCTCATTTCAACAGGGAATTGTCCTCAGCAAAGGTGCAAGGGGTCTGCTGTGCTGTCAACTGTCTCAGATGAGACAGAGTGAATGACAGCTGGTAATAGATCTGGACGCTGGGATTCATTTGAAACCCACAAAGATTAGAGCTATTACACTTCCTGATATCTCACACAGATATTATTTGCTCTTCTGGCATTACATTTGCGAGGTCTCCATTTCCATCCCTGCAGCGGGGTTCCTGCGGGCCCAGGATGCTTGGGCAGAAAGTCATGTTGCTTTGTGCTGTGCCACAACTAATGGCTACCCAACCTGGGCATCTGCAGCTGAGGACCCTGGTCTTCTACCTGCATTTTTCTCCATCTCTCTGATCTGTAGAGTCCTCCACCACTCTCCTCCAACTAAGATCTTTACTTCCTCCTTTCTCAGCCCCAATCTTGTTTCCAACACCACCTCTTCTGAGGAGAATTTTTCTTTTGGCAACAGGTCTCCTTTCTGGAGACCCAGGTACCTGATTTTCCCAATTCAAACTGTCTACCTGCAGAAGCACAATGTGTGGTAATGCACCTGTCTGATACTTGTCTATTCATTGGATGATTTGGAATGTGCCTCTTTTTTTTAGTGCAGTTACTACTAAATTTACAACCCCTCTGTCCTGGTTGTGGATAGCAACCCTCAGGCTTCTGCCCAAGTGTTCAAAAGACCAATTCAGTCTGTCACACACACCCTTACATACATGTACACCCAATTATTTGCCACTTGTGACACCATGACTGTGTCTGTTCACTTCTCACCACAGCACAGCATCTACATTGCACTCAAATATCGCACCAGAAGCTCCTCAAAGTGCTTGGTGTTGCTGTGCACGTGAAAAGTCTCAGTGGACCTCTGCCCCTACCAACCAGCAGCATGCAACTAGACTCCAGCATCATCTGTCACCACAGCCTCTAGTCTCTAGAGAGACCTCTCTAGTCACCACAGCCTCACTTCAGGGCTCCTTAATGCCAAATGCTACCTTGCCCCTTGCCAGCTTCATGGAAATCCTGCTGAGGTGGATTACAGCTAATGCATGGAAAAGCAGTGCAGCACAGCAAGTGCCAGAGGAGCCCAGTGCCACATAACTCTGCCAGGCTTATGTTTTCTGTCACGAGGCAACACGAAACAAGGTGGTACATTTTGTTTCCTTACAACATCATCACTTGTCATAACACTATACCCTAGAGAGAGAGGGGGATGAGTGGTGAATGCGGGAACAACTGTCAGTCTCAGAAGTTCCTCAATGCTGAGCAAAAGCCAAGTGCTCTTTCATGCTCTAGAACTAGAGGACTGGATGGGCCCTGTAGTCACCAACATCACCTCATGCAACGTGTCAGGATCAAATTTAGTTACATTTATACTGACAAAAGTGAGGATGGAAATTTATGTATAATGTATTCTCAAGGACCCTGCATCAACTCTCACTAAGAACCTTTTTTCTAGCGTCCAATAGAAGTTTTTCTGTTGAATTACTAAACCTGTGACTTTTTGTTCTACCCAGCAAGGATAAGAACTGCTTTTCTCTTTTGCTTTGCAAATGACTCTTATGCTTTTATGTCACTTTTGGGATCTTTCGGTTCCACTCTCTACAGGGGTTGGCCAGTCTTTTGTTTATTCTGTAGACATCACGAGTCACAGTGACTTTACTGGTATGAATAGTTTTGGTTTTGATGCTTTTTCTGGGTGATTATTTCTCCAGAAAACTATGCAAGATATTAACTGCACTATTTTCAAAGAACTCACATTTTGGATAAATGTTAATATTAAGCTTGTATTGCCATTATTCTTCAGTGCAATAGGTCTGTGCAATTCCTTTCAGGTTGTTCAATCCCTCTCTAAGAATTGCCGAATATACCTTGCTGCAGCACAATAATCCCCCATGAAGATTCTGCAATTCCAGACAAAGGGCTTGGTTTTTCTGTAGGTGGAAAATGTTTTGCAGCAGGCTCTCCACTCCATTTCCTCCCGTGGCTGTTCTTTGTGGACATGAAGTGCACCTTTATCGTACAGAGTTTGAAATTAAGATTAACTATCCCTCTTTAAGACCAGTTGATGCCTTAGGATTTTTAGCATTTTTAGCTTCTTGTAGAATTTAGTGCAGCTGTGTAGTTTCTCACACCTTAGAATAGCGGTTGACACTTATCAAACCATATTCTGATGCTCCATATCGAATTTCCTAAATTCTTTAGGCTTTTTTAGGTTCTTTTTCAAGGAAGGTCTCTAGCAAACACATCCTGCTTAAGAACATAGGCACCCTAGACCGGAACAATAAGATATCTTGTATACGAAGCAACCTCTAAGCTCCGCAACCTTGGAGAAGCCCCAGAGATAATGTGTGCCAGAAGGAGGGGGAAGAAGATGAGGAAGAAAGGGTTCTTGAGACCTCTGACTCAATTCCGGGGAGGTGTGCCGGGGTGCAAATCTGGGGAGGAGCTGGGGGTGAATTGTTCTCGGATTGGATGGACAGTACTATAAAATTGCAGAATCCCTGGACACAGGCATGCCCCTTTGTACTCCTCACACCAGAAGGCCCTCATTAAAGACCTGCTCTCTATCTTATCTATAGTAATATTGCCTGGTGAATCTTCTTCTCCCCTCTTTAGGCAAGAAGTAATAGCGATTCATGTTGTTGTAGGTCACCAAAGATTTACAACTTTGTGTTTCTGAGCCTCAACTTCTGCATGGAGACAGCTCCGAAGAGTACTTTCTTCAGATTTAGGTTAAGTGACTTCTCAACATCTCCTTAAGGACCACAAAAAAAATCTAGCAAATACCTGTTGAACAGTGGGTATTCTTCTGTAAAGCAGATGTTGAGCTTTGTCCCTATGCCATTCCTTCTTATAAAGCTCAGTTCAAATACTCAGTTTTCCAGTTGGCCTGAAAACAATTAATGGAAGAAAGTTAGTGTTGAATCTCTTTCTATTTCAGAAATTGAAATTACATGTCAATGAAGTGACACACAAGCTCAGAGACCAGTTTTCCTCCATCCATACTAATAAAGAAAACTGCTAATAAGAACTCAATTACTGTTTCAGAAGCAACTAAGAAGGTACATCTCATAGTTAACCAAAGCAGTGAATTCCCATAATAACAGCAGTGTGGCAGCATCAGTACTAGAACAACCCTGATCCAGCTTTAGGAATTCTTGTAATAGGAGAAAATACGTTAGTTGTTGTCATGTTAAGCAGCACCTGATTTATCATTTGGCTATCTTAATTTCTAGGAAATAGACAAAAGGGAAGGTGTTACTTCACATTAGCAGTTCAAGTTTATTTTGGCTGCAGACCACGACAGAGAACCCAAGTGCATTGGATGTGTCATCCAGCAACTAATTTGTCATATGCTTGGTAATCATCTCAAGATTTGCTATCATTTTAAATGTGTGACTCTTCCTGGCCTCCAAAGACAATGTGCAGTTCTCCTCCATTTGCTTTGGATGGTCTGAGCTAAGATAGTTTGGGTAACAGTGCAATCAGTACTCATCAGGAGAAGGGCAGTTGCTTCTTATTAAGTTACTCTATAATGGTTAGGTGAGAACAGAGAGGGGGATGGGATGGTTGATGGAGGAGTCTCTGCCTTCAAGGCAGAAGCAAGTGCATGGCAGGCACATGTTTCCTTTATCTAGAGTTGAGCCAGTTTCACAGGATGGGTTGCCTTTGTTTCAGTACTTTGGTCCTATATATTCCTAACAGCAACACTCCTATACAAAGGAAAAAGGAGCATATGCACAAATAGAAAATTAAGAACATCTGTGTCTTCAACTGGACTGTAAACAGGTCTGCCAGAGTTACACAGAGAACAAAATAACAAAGCAGGCAAATGTTGTTCTTATAGAAGTAACAATGGCCAGCAATATGGCAAGTGAAGTGTTGTGTATAATACAGCAGAGGAAAAATTGTCCTTTGTACACAGCTTTAGCTGGACAATAATTTCAAGGCTTGGCCTCTGCATGTAGGATCATAGAATCATAGAATAGTTTGGGTTGAAAGAGACCTTAAAGATCATCTATTTCCAACTCCCCCGCCATGGGCAGCGCCACCTTCCACTAGGACAGGCTGCTCAGAGCTCTGTCCAGACTGGCCTTGAACACCTCTAGGGGTGGGGCATCCATGGCTTCTCTGGGCAACCTGTTCCAGTGCCTCACAACAAAGAACTTCCACTAATATCTAATCTAAACTTACTCTCTTTCAGTTTAAAGCCATTGCTCCTTGTCCCATCACTAATTGCTCTTGTAAAAAGTCTCTCTCTGTCTTTCTTGGAAGGTCCCTTCAGGTATTGGAAGGCTGCAATTAGGATATACCAGAGACTTTTCTTTTCCAGGCTGAACAAACCCAATTCTCTCAGCCTTTGTTTGTATGAGAAGTGCTCCATCCCTCTAATCATTCTGGTGGCCCTCCTCTGGACTTGGTCCAACAGATCAATGTCCTGTGCTGAGGGCCCCAGAGCTGGATGCAGCGTTCCAGGTGGAATCTCACCAGAACAGAATGGAGAGGCAGAATCCCCTTTCTTTCCCTGCTGGTCACACTGCTTTGGGTGCAGCCCAGGACACAATTGGCTTTCTGGGCTCTGAGTGCACATTGCTGGGTCGTGTTCAACTTCTCATCCACCAACACCCCTGGGTCCTTCTCCGGAGGGCTGCTCTCAATCTATTCATCTCCAACCTGTATTGATATGGGGGGGTTGGTATAAGGAGAGAAAAATAATTGAATCTACAGAAGAGGTACCAGGGAGAAAAGTGATACTGAAAATACAAGGCATTTGGGCTTCTTAGTTGGGAACAAAAAATTAAAAAAAAAAAAAAAAAAAA
>VZRE01015342.1:40563-59435 GCA_013396775.1 Cephalopterus ornatus
ACTGAAAGCGAAGTGTGAAGAAAAGAGAGGAAGATGCTATGATGTTTGTGGACTGTTAAATACCGTTTTTGGGTTTTTAAAGTTTAAATCCCCAGTTATATTTCCCTCAGTTTTCCCTCAGTTTTATTCCCTATTTCCCATTGGTCCAAGTTTGCTGCAGTGTGGTACCCTTCCTTATTTGGTATTGTTACACCCTTCGTTTGCATGTTCCACCCATATTTCCCTTATATGGAGAGTTCTTCCTCCCCTCACTTTCCCTATATGGTCATGCTCCGCCCCATCCCAGAACCTTCCCTCAGGACCCTATTTAAACCCTGTCCCTTGCTCCACCCCTCAGTCCACCCTCCAACCCTTGAGTTGTCAACACCCCTTGTGGGCCGACCCGGAAGATAAAACAGCTTTATTCAAGCCTGCAGTCCTTGCTTATCGGACTCACCATCTGGGTGGACCAGCCCGTGACCCTAATTAAGGGTTGCGATACCCACACATTGATGAACCACTCCCAGCTGCTTTAACTAACTGGGACACTCCATCAGGAGTGGGGAAAAGTTCTGGCTCTCCTTCTTCCAACCCAGTTTGCCCCTGTGAGCTCCCTGAAGTGCTTATGGTTTGGGAAACCCTGGCCAAAGGGTAAAAGGAGTGGTGTTGCATATTGGCTTAGAGAGAAAACCTTAAATCCAGCAAGGTTCAGAATCACTTGTCTCAGGTGACTTGAAGTAGAAGGCTGGAAACCCACCCTAATTTATCCTCTTCAGAGACCCATTCCCACAAGAAGTTTGTTGTGGACATCGTCTATTCATTGGAAATTGCTGAAGACCATGAGGTAAGATCCCTGAGAAAGAGCTGCTTGCTTTTGCTGGGAACTTTGTATAATAATGTTACATGGTGTCTTACACAGTTACACAGCGTCAAGATTTGTGGCTTGAATGTCTCTTTCACTGCTGCTTAGTCAGCTGTGACTTTTACCACATATCCTTAGACATTCATGTTCAATCCAAACTGCACTAATATTAGTCATATTGACAACACGCAAGTTTTGTATGATCCCATGATCTTCACATGGGATTTGAGACCACATCAATTTGAATTCAGCTCCTGGTCAACTCTCATACAAGGGTGAAATTTCATTTTAGCAGATGCATTATTTCTTACGATTTCCTACCTGTCTGTCTGTTCTACCCATATGCAGATATGTGCTTATGTCCACATCTGAGGTAGAGATTGGGCAGAGCAGTAAACCGTCTGACAAGACTCTCTGTGCTTTAAGGAGTTTCCTTACGGAGTAGGTTGTTCCCCCAGCTACTATAAATCAGTCCCAACCCCTTGCAGTCTAACTGAGAAGCTCTGGAGAAGCAATGATTTAAACAGTACCTGAACCTAGTCCGAGGCCCATTCCGTATATCCTGCTGGTGGTGGGACAGCACGGCTGGAGCGAGTGAAGCCGTGTCAGTTTACATCAGCTGAGCACACAACCCAGGCACTCCCTCTTCCCGTTGCACAGGAAAACATCTCAATGTGGAGATAAGCCAAAGACCGTGGAGCTCATGACATGCAGAATACATTCTCAACAAGAGTCCCTTTACCGCTTGGAGTACATATCATAAAATCTGATCACTCTGAAACTTTGTTACTTTGTTATGAGTTCAGCAGCCTCCACTGCTCATTAGTCTGCCTCTGGAAAAAAAGGGGGTTTTTCAGAAATGTTTCAGTCTCTGGGAAGTACACACAGAATTTGTTAGATTTTTTCCTTTTGTCTCCCCAGTCCTGCTGCCACTGAGACCGTCTGGCAGACCTTCCCTGTCCATAGAAATGGGCAGGACTGTGTTTGCTGAGGTGGGTTTTGGGGCACATGTGGTCCATCAGACACACACAGAAACTGAGAGAGTAACCTCACCATGCACCACATACCATTTTTGGGGTCAGAAAGGAAGATTCGCTCATATCCTTTTGGCACAACCCATTCAAAACCTCTGTATTCTCACAATAACGTAGCAAATGTGTCTGGAGTTGAAAACAGGGATGATGGGGTGGCTGGTCTTATCCAGTCCAGCAGAGCTCTTGTGCCCCTGGCTCTGAATAAGGCGAGATTGACAGGCAATCCAACCTGCATCCCTGCTCTGAATGAGAAGCTGATTCTGAGCCTCCCACTGCAGGTACAGGAAGATGTTAGCTATGCAGAAAATATCCCTTCTTTCCCTTGGTTTCTCTCCTCTCGGTCATTGTTTCTCTCCTTGTCACAAGGCATGATCAATACTTAATTTCTCTCCTTATTGCACTCTCCACTGCAGGTCTAGCTTTGTTACCAGTGTTCCTATCCTGGCCAAAAATCAAGGGATATTTTGCAGAGAGCATCTTTGAAGTACACTTTCCCATTTTGCCCTCTTCCTCCCTCTAATGTTTCGAAAAGCCCCAGCTCTCCTATCATAGTCTTTCTCCCTGCACCGCAGTGAGTTGGGCTGTTCTTCCCACAGCAAAGCCCAGACTGTAAATCACAATGGTGAGAACTGGCTCAACAAAGACACTGACTTCAGTTTATGCCAATTGCAGACACAGTCTGATAAAACAAAGGTGCTTCCCAGGTGAGGGGATCAGTGGGTAGAAACATATGTCTGACATAAGCCAGGCAGCTATTTGCATGTTGGGCTAATCATCTGGGATGATCATTATTTATAAGAACAGCACGATACTGTGAAAAGAGGGTAGTCTGTCAGAGCTTGTGCATTTCCATGTGGCCTGCTGAGCATCAGTCTCTGCTTTCCTCTGTGGCAAAGTGTCCTGCTGCCTAAAGATGGTGCTGACTCACATTTTATTTCCTCTAAGTAACACAAAGGAGAGTTGAAGCTTTTTTCACCCACCCACTTCTTTTGACCTCTTTGGCCCTTGCTATAGATGGTTTCTTTAGTTGTGCTCTGCAAATGTCTTCATAAACGTGTGTGCTTATAAAAGTGTGTGCTTTCACTCCGTCGTGCACAGGTTATTTGCATATTGGGATTTCAGGGACTGCCACCCCCCAAGTGTTTTTCCGTGGCTTATATCTGGATAAAATGAGCTGAAAAGAGTTGAAATTAATCTTTCTGTAGGCTTTTAACAGCCTTTTTGAGTCAATGTAGTGTTTTAACCATGCCAGCTGACTACACTAGCTAAGGTCCATGACATTCTTTGTCAGTTCTGAAACACTTAAACTTTATTTAATACAGAAAAATTTATCTATTAGTAATATGGGACAATAGAAATGAATCCAAAATATTACAAGGTGTGCAAGAGCTACAAATCAGAAGACAGACTGATTTCCACTAGCCAAACTATTTACTCCATTGAATGTCTTCTTTTAATAGGCTGAGCTGAAGGCTCAGAGGCACAAATTGATGAGACTCAAAAAATAACAAAATGCAAAACCTGACTGGAGAGAAAATCTTTAGGAAAAAATCATTCAGGTACATCAAGAAAGAGCTAAAGTAAAGACAGTGTCACTACTTTCCAAGTAGTACAAATGGGGGCGAGGGCAAGGGCAATGCTGGTGATGGGATGCAGCAACAGTAGAGAGACCTGCTGCCAGTGGACCTGCAGGCCACACCAGCGCCCAGCTTGCAGCCAGGGCAGGGTTAATTTTTTGCAGTAGCCAGGAGGGGGCATGGCTAGGATGCAGAGTTATTCCATACCACCTCATGTCTTTCCAGGAAAAGGGGCTCTCTTTCAGGGAGGAGGGGTTCTGCTCGCTTGAGAATGTGTGGCAGAGGGAGCTGTCTAACATTATCTATTATCAGTTTGATTTTTTTTTTTCTTTGTAAATTGTTTCTTTTCTTAATATTGTTGCTGTTACTGTTCATTTTCTTATCTCATTGCTGTTTCCAGTAAATTGCTCTCAACTCAACCTATGGTGTTTGCCTTTTGTGCCTCCTGTTGGAGGGGGAAGGGGAAGCAGCTCATGATTTTAGAGGGAGTACTAAATTGTTCAATATCATTCCTAAACCTCAACAGTCTTATTAGAATACCATTCTTAAACCATGACACCCAGTTGTCTTCATAGTTCTGTCTTCAGCTTTCTCATGCTGCCAGTGTGGATCTCACCTCTTCTTAGTGCACTGCAAATACAGAGAAAGGATGGAGGACACGCTTCTCCCTCTCCCTTACTCCCTGTAATCTGGTCACGAAGAATGGGAAGGAAATTGTGAAATGTCTGCACCTCAAAGGCATGGGCCAAACAGAGAAGAGGCAAATGCAAATTCCCTTGTCACCTTTCTCAAGAGAAAACCTCCTGGTAGCATCTGCTCTTCATAACTTTGGCATCATCTTCTAGTTGTCTCCCTTCCTGCAAAGCTGCCTCTCTTCACTCATTTCAGGCTTATCAGCCACTCATTTTGTGTTGTTGGAGGGCTCACTTGTCAGTTTACTTCTTCTTGCATCTGCTATTCCAGTTTATATATAAGTTTGAAATAGCATAAGAAAGTTGTATGTGATGAGAATTTGAAACTTTTAAAGCTGAAACAAAATTAAGAAAATTAGGAAAGGAGATAATAAAATAACATATAAAAATGAATCAGATTTCAAACTGCACATACTGTCACCCTTCTCCTTCCAAATCACGCAAGGGAGGCCCATTGGATCACTTTTAAAAGGGATTGTGGGGGATGGAGTCTGTGGTACTCATTGCTGCAAGATAGTTAGTCATGTTATGAGACCATGAGACAAATTATTTACGCTTAAGGTTTTCAAATGAATAGGGGACAGCTGGAGAATTAGTACACATTTATTTCAGTTGGGGGGGGCTGTCAAAATACTTTAAGTAAGTTTTTTTTTTTCCCCCTTTTGTTTTGTGAACCTCTCACTTTCCAGTGGAAGATAACATATTTTTTTAAATTTCACATATTTCAACCAATTTGTAGCTAACTTCAATCTCTTGATGATAGAAATACTCAGTGATTATTCTGAATTTAAAATGTCTGGTGTTTTGGGATTTGGTTTGTCACTTCCAAAGAAAAGGCTGAGATCAATCTTCTGAAATTCCTTGCATTTCCTCAAAGGCAGTTTCAGCCACAGGTTGTCTTCAGGATTCAAAACAGGACTCTCCATTGAGATACTGTGGCTGAAAGTTAACATTCAGAGAAGCATGTGTGAATTATTAATTCAAGATTGAATTCTCCATCACTGGATCACTGAAACAATTGCTCAGCTGTCAGTTTGGAGCATGTCAGAATTGTCATCTCCACTAATGGTTTTCACAGGTAGCCATTCTCATTGCTTATTTCAGGAAAGTGCTGGTGAAGGTGACATTTGGGCTCTGACAAGCGTCCGTTTATTTTCTTGTTGCAAGCTTCAGGATCTGACAGCTCATTTTCAGCCATAAACTAACTGGTCCTGGGCTTCCAGGCTGTCCGGATCTTTTTTTACCTGAGAAACAGAGTTAGAGGGTGTTGAGGAAAGCCTGAGGTTTGACGTGTTTACTGGAAGCTGTTATGTTCATTCCAGACCATTAAATAAGTTGTGGTAAACCTCCGGAAAGAAAGCAGTTCTGCACCTGCCTTTCCAGGTGACACACATATTTTAGAGTGTCTGAGAAAATCAAACCAAATCAAACCAAACCACTCTGTTCTCAAATACTGTGATTGCAGCTGAGAAAAAAGGTAATTTTCTGCCCCGATATTCCTTGCTCCTCAGTACAAATAAACTGACTTCACTTGATTTCTCAATTCTTCATTGTCAAATGATAAATACATGTATGTCTACACTGGTTGTGCTTTATTAAAGTCATTCATTTACAGCAGTGCCTAAACAGTAAACCTTAATAATTGTTTATGAGTAGCACCAACATATCAAAGCCTTCTCTAACTCACTTCCCAATGAGCCTCCAAAGCTCTTGTCCCTGGTGCATTTTTCCCAGTTACATTAGCTGTGCAAATCCTGGACTCATTTGTATTATCTTCCTGAAGGAAGCAATGCACTGAATATATCATCATTTGAATACCTTCAACTACTTTTTCAATTCCAGTGCATGTGTTAGATAAAGTTTACTACTTTCTGTTTCAGTGTTATTGTCATTGTGCTTCTCATTGCAGGGAGCAAGAAAATTTCAGCAGTTGGTGGAGGCTTTGCAGCCTTAATAATTCAGTTGACTATTCCCAAAGATGTGGTTTAGCAATCACAGCAATAAATGAATGGATGACTTTCACTGCAGTTATGCTTTTGATTTACATATCACACTTCAAAAGTTTTGTCTTTGAAGCAAGAGTTGTTTGATTTAGGATAGCAAGAAAGATTGTCTGGCTTCACTCATTTGTTGGTTATATCTTTCTAACAGAACACATGATGAGATGACTGATGATCCAGTCCCAGTGAACTGTTCTGTACGCCACACCCTGTTGTGCCTTTGTGCTTTCCTTTGACTTTGTGTTGCATGGACCCAAGAGCATTCTTTTGACACTTGCTCCTAATTGGAAATTTAAGTAATTTTTCTGACCTGTCTTGTCAGCATAAGTTGCTAAATCTCATCATCAACTGAACCTGAAACACCTTACAGTTCTGAGTTTGGGCTTCATGCTCCCACTTCTAGAAGTCTTTGCACTAGTTTGTAAACACCAGGAACACAGGGGAAGAATAGTTTAAAAAGGATTTTGTTTTGAAAAGAGATGGATGTTACCAAGATTACTTTAGAAAATGAGGAGGCCAGCGCAACAGCATTGCAGGCACAAATGTGATATCACCTACCAAACCATCGCTGGTGGTGGCCACAAAAGTTTTGGATGTCTTTGGATGTCCAAGTCTAACTTTACTCCTGTACTTTGCACCTGCAAAGGCAGGGAAGATGTTGATGTTAGACAAAGGCGGGGAAGAAGTTGTGGCTGCCTTATTGACACTAGTGTTCACTATCATTGCTACTGTTTGACCACTTCTACCTTGATGAAGAAGCACTTTGAATAGCAGACATATGCAGGACCATGAGTTGCCATGGGACTCTTCAGCATCAAAACAGGACTTTTATTAAAATAGGTGTGAGGGCTTCTATGTACTTTGAGCAGCAAATGTATGGATAGGAGATACAGGATCTCCTGTAGTTTGGATTGTGTCACAAAGATGAACTTGTGGGTTTTACTGGTTTTCTGTGTTCTTTTAACGACTTCCTGTGTCCTACAGCCTATTGAAGATTAAAATTTCTGTGTCTGTGAAGAACATGTTGACTAATTTCTGTCATTAATGCTCTGTGACAACAGATATGCACTTAAAGCAGCTTAGGCCTAGCCCTTGGTGCTGCAGACATTGACCAGAAATTTTCCCATGGGGTAGGATGCTATTTTATTCCTCTTCACTGGCTTTTCTGTGAGGAGTCAATGCTGACCACCCTGGTTGACACAGTGTTAGTGTGGACTGACTATGAGTTTCAAGGCTCTGAACTCATCTGTGATCTATTCTTTTTCTTGCAACAGCTTCCCCAAACATCAGTGCCTTCTGCTAAAATGTGTGAGGACACTTTTGACTATCTCATGTTCCTGTTTCTGTAGCTGATACCATGGCCTTCCTTCCCCATGTCCTATTGCCAGGGTCTCTGCTATGGTTGTGCAAAAACTCACTGCTGTGCTTTGGCGAGTTTTTCAGGTACCATCTGACCTATTCAGTGATCTCAGCTTCTCCTTCCTCCCACCTTGGACTCCACTCATATGCCTGTGTTTATTTATCAGTCAGTCTCCACAGGCCTTTGCCTGGTCTAGCAGAGAACTGTGCAGCACTTCCATGTAAATTATATTATCTAGTCAGCTAAGATGCAAGTGGCTCTGTATCAAAAAGCTGTGGATGATGTTTGTGTTTTAGCTAAAAATCAGGGTAGGTTATGTCTTCATTGTTATTATTTATTTATTTATTTATTTATTTATTTATTTGCTATTCAATGGCACTCAAATATCACCTGGCTTAGTCCTGCAAATTTGCTACAGATCACCTCCAGATTCATGGGGAATTCGTACTCCTATGTGTATTTTGGTTTGGGAAAACGTGATCTTCACTTTGTGGGAAACTCTCAGCAGAAGGGACTACAGTCTGCCATAGAAAACTGGGAGAGGACAGAGGAGAAGCCTTGCTCCAGCACATGGATGTTCCAGGTCTGGATGGGGCTGTATCCCCAGGGGAGAGCCTGAAGATCCTTGCATTGCTAGTGCCTGTGCTGTATGTCTACTAATGAATAAAGACTTTTATCCCTTGAGTTTGCAGTTTTTCCCTTGAGAGAGTATCAGCAAGTGGGATTTCAGAAGCACAGGAAATTGCTTTACCCTCCTGCTACAGAAATCACTGAGTGTTTTACCCTTGGGATCAGTAGGAGGAGAATTAGGCCCATACTAAGTTCTTCTGAAAATCTCACTCTTTAATGAAGAGAAAAATGGGATGTTGATGGCTGTGTTCTAAACCTCTTCATGAAGATGGAATTTGAAATGCACTGAGGAGAGCTGCAATTGCCTGTGTGACCTACCATTTCATCCCCAGATGATAGTTTTTTCCTTTGCGAATGATACTTTTAATGGCTTGTAAGATACTATGCCTCATCTCGTTAACATTAATGTGACAGAGCAGAGACTATAGAAAAGCTGGTAATATGCAGTAACATGATTTGGCTGTTATGAGGTTGTCTTTGTGTTGCAGCATGATAACAAAAAAAAAGGCCTATTTAGTGATTGACACAGAGGCAGACTATTTGCCTTTTTTTTTTCTTCTGTGAAGACAGTGGTTAAGTGAGCAGATATAGCTCCTATAACAACAGAAAATTATTTTGAAAGAGTGTATGTTACATATACTTATAATATACTCAAATATAATTACATATATACTCAAATATACTTACATATACTTAAAATATACTCAAATGAAGCTCTTTTTATATATTAATTCAGACAACACTTGTCCAGGTGAAACTGTTCAGCTTCTTCTCTGCAGAAATATAGGCTAAGCCATCATACAACTTGAAAACATTAATGATACCCTATTCTTCTGCTATGAAATGAAACAAAATGGATGGCATCCACCCTTTGAGAGCCCACTACTCAATTACCTGCAAGTGAAGTTTTGCTGACAGTAGCTGTAGAAAGAATCAAAGATACAAAGTCTCATGTTTACACAAGTTCATTAATGTTTTGGGATCCTTTATGCTGAGTTGGAATTTTGCTCCATTTCCCCTACCTGCATGGAATTTTGCTTCTCAGTGTGGCCATTTAAAGTTTTATTCAGACTTTCTTTTCTCTCTTTCCTTGTCTTCCTTGGTCTCAGCTCTGCATACTGTCTTGTGCAGGCTGATCCAAGAGTCTGACTTTTGTAACACATGGCTCGTGCATTAGGCCTCTCTCTGGCACATGTGCAATAACTTCAGTGGTTGTTTGATTCCTTTGTTTCATTTCCAGCTAGAAATCAACGAGAAGGAAATTCCTTCTCAGTGAAGGTAACCCAGATGGTAACTGCCAGGTAACCATCAGGTAACTGCCTGATGTCTCCACTATTGCACTTGCTCTCAGTGAATAGAGGAAAGAGTTTAGAAAACCCTATGCCTGACTTCTGATTCCTTTTTAGACAGGTGAACAGCCACCCAGGAGAAAGGTTCATTAATGCTGGTAACACTGGAACAAGACTCCCAAGTTTTAAACACTCTCTTTGGCCCATCTCTGGCTGTTCCTGAACTCTATTTGATGGAAGAAGGCATGTGAATGATCTTTGCCTTCCAGCTATGCTTTGAAGGCTTTATGGGTCACGATCAGCTCATTAATTTTTCCTACGTGATCCATCTCACCCTTATCCGGAGCTTTCATATGCCTGTCTCTGTTTGCTTGGAGACAACCAACTAAATCACCACTGCAGAGATACACAAGTGCATGAGAGCTGTGCAGTGTGGTAAAGATTCATTTTTTCAAAAAGTATGTAGAAGCTTGCATAAAATATAACAATGTCTTTATTCTTGGTATTTACCACTCCCACAGGATATCCCACACGATGTCCAAACTCACTGGGACATGCACAAAGGAACTGGGGTTGAGTGTGAAAGGGTCATGTAAGAAAAGGCTACACTGTCCTTTACAAGGGCTCTGCTGAACATTTTTTTTTTTTTGTCTTGGCAATATCATATTGCAAATTAATTTGGAGCACTGTTCTTGGTGTGTACAATTTAGGTCTCTTTAAATCTGCTATGCTGTACTGCCACTGCAAGCTAACATTAAAACAAAGGAAGGTTTTAACAGTGTTTTTAAGTATCTGGTCAGGGTGGTCTCTGCTGACCTCAAGGTGATGGACAACCCACCTCGTGTAAACTGTGATATACTAGCCATTGAGAAGCTCAAAGGACATCTTCCTGGGCTAAGGAATTAAAATATAGGCAGGAAGTCAAGTCTGTGACCATTTGTTTCTACACACACATAGTGTTACAAAAACACTGACCACAGGGAGAGGGCATTAGAGTACTGAGTTATGAGCATCAGATTAGCTTGTGAAGCTACTGAGAGCTCAGACCTACCTTCCTTCCTTCCTTCCTTCCTTCCTTCCTCCATCCCAGTGGCACGCTCAGCTGAGATGTGGTTTTAATTCCCAGCACTCGAGGGCAGTGTTGGTTTACTTTTGCAGCAGCCAGTGTTCCACACGGTGACAAGCCTGTCCCTCCGAATCCCACCGGCAAGAGCTTCAGTCTTCTTTTTTAGCCCCCGTGGAGGTAGATGTGGTTGCACCACGGGGAACGAAAACTTCTCTATGTGCAATGGGAGGTCTTTGAGTACTTTAAATTTTGGCAGGTTTGAAGAAGTTTGGTTTGCAAATAACAACGGCTTTATTATTGAGACCACCTGTGCAGGAGCAACAGGAGATTTTGAAAATACTGAAGTTCGTGTTTTCCCAGAACAAATGCTTAGGAGCAATTGCTACGTGTTTGGACAACTTAAGCCAATCTAAACAGTCCACATTTCCCTTGCTACCACATGGTAAGTTAGACTGTGTGCATGAAAAAATGGCAAACTTGAAATCTTTCAAGCCTTTGAAAAGACACTGTGAATGTCTTCGGGAGTACTTTATCTTTTGCCTTAAACATACCTCAGCACCTTCAAACAGTGTCAACCGCTGCAGGCTCCCAGTACTAGGAGGTGCTTCCTCTCTGCCCTCATGTCTTCCCAACCAGCCACTCCACAATCCTGCAGTCTGACAAGAGACATGACATAGGCACAACTGGTCAGCATTGTCCAATCAGCACTGCACCATTAAGTGGGATCTGTGGGCTCTGAAGAAAAGCTGTGATATCAAATCTGCTTTCAACTGTCAGAACACTAACGAGGATGCTCTACCCCCCATTTTTTTGCTGAAATATGAATGCTTCCCAGACATATGCATGCAGTCTGACTTTCCCCTCACATACGTACCCTAGTGATTTTCTCTGTGCTTGGCAATATGCTTCTATTTGACCTGCATAGATGCAGGTCATGATCTTAGCACTGAGTGGCAAAATTCGTTCTCTGGACTATGTTTGCCAGGCATCAAGGACCACATTTCTGCCTTTTTTACTTAGCATGAGCCTTTGTGTTTGAAATTTGTGCTTGAAACCATCTTGGTGGCCTTATGACATGTCACTTAGTTTTAATCTTGGAGATGTAATAAAATATTTCTAGCAGTTAAGGAGGCCATCAACGGAAGAGGTGTCATGGTTTTGACCAGGGCAGAGTTAATATTTTTTTTTTTTGCAGTTGCTGTGAGGGGGCCAAGTCTGGAACTGCGTGGGTGTTATTATATACCACTTTACAGATTAGGTTCATCATTGAGGGGTGAAAGTAAGGGACTCTTGAAGCAAGAAGGCAGGCGTGGCTTGCAATTGGGTTGAGGAGGGTCTGCCCACCATTGTTTTCCATTGTCCCAGGCTTGGTGAGCATTTTTGCATGTAAATAACTCTCTCTTTGTACACTTTTGTTATTAGTTTGATTTCTTATCCTATTGGTGTTTCCAGTAAATTGTTTTTAGCTCAACCCATAATCTCTCCTTTTTGTCTCCCACTGGAGGAGGGGAAGGGGAGTGGCATGTGGTTTTCTTTTTAGTGGGAGTGCTAAACTGGAGAGTGCCATTCCTGAACCATGACAAGAGGTAAATGCTGCATTGACCAATGACTTACTAGCTTTGAGCATCAGAAACCACAGCATTTGACATATGCATTATGTCTCTGCTATAGCTAAAATAGGCTGAGCAACATCCGATTTTGGACCGACAAGTTAGCACTATAAGCAGCACTTCATACTGCACTCCTTCCTGAAGCTGTTTAAAAAAAATAAATAAAACTCACAAAATTAAAGTGGAACTAGAGGTCAAACTAAAAATCACAAGGACAAGTGGATCTGGCGGGCTTTAAATCTTGAAGGCTGAATTTCCAGCCTTCCTAGTAGCTTGGGACATTTCAAGAGTGGGAAGACAATTAGATACTAGTTATCTTGAGTGCACATAGAAGCTCTGGTACTTTTTCAGGCAAAGGTTAAACTTACCTTTTTTTGCAAATAAATCAAATCCTCAGCCTTGACCATTTCTAGAACAAGTCATGGTAATACCAGCTACTAGTCACGGGGTTTACAAGTGTGCTGCCCTAGTGGCACCACTAAAACTGAAGCATGAACCCAAAATCTGGTGGTTTTTTACTGTACAGAAGGAAACATACGTATTTTGTTCCTTGAAGGAAATCAGGGCTCTACTGTTTTGAATTCCTCAGACAATTTTGGTTCAGACCTTGAGTGTAATACAGCCAATAGACTGTCTCCTCGTGACTCCAAAGGGTGGGGGAAGGGAATGATTTTTATGTCCTATGTATCAAAGGTTCTTTGATTTCTCCTCCCTCATTGCTTCTGTGCTGTCAAATAAGACCATGAAACGTCCGTGCTACTGTTCTTGCAGGAAGGTGGGTCTCTGCTGTCACTTCCATTTTGTGGATGGGAATTGAACACGGTTTGGACTTGTGGACACTTTTGAAGGAACAGGGAGCTGAAACTGCCTTGCACGGCATCTGGCTCAGTGAATAAGCCTTCCCCTGAATGTTCATCATTTCATGCAGCCCATTCTGTCTTTTTGAGCACAAAGACTTTTAACACAATTTCATCAGTCTTTTACTGATAGTATGATACTGCTTTTCAGACACTAGAATCGATTTTTCTCAGCACTGAGCTGCTCCATGGGCTGAGATGAGCAGCAATCTCCAGTAATTCCTAGTATCATAGCACTCAGACTGTGTCCTTTGAGGAGCCTTGGTATGGGCTCTCTATCTTCCAGGTACCTGGGAAAATGTGGCAGATTCAATCCCGCTGAAGTCAGGTGCATTTGTGTGTAAAGTGGAGGGGGCTGGGGGGGAAGGACAGGGAAAAGGAATAGGCTGAAGGGCCTTTAGGGCTCTGGTCATGTTGTAGCAGAGAAAAACTTGCCCAATATCAGCCCTCCTGGTATAAAATCTGGAGGTTAAGGCCTCCTGGAAGACATGACTGAGTAGACAAGGCCGTGAAATCAGAGAAGTTAGTCAACTGCCACACTTTTATGTCATGCGTGTCCCTACCCTCAATACATTCTGCTCAGTGTATTGTCTGCCAATAAAGTAATTTCCAGGCAACTTGAAGAAGTACTTATACTATCATACAAGGGGCAAGTGAAGCACCCTCCAGAAAAGTAAATACAAATGCCAACATTTGGAAAAGCTGACCTTTTCTGCAGAAGTTTTGGTGGAAGTATCAGTCAAGGAGTGCTTGACTTGCCTTACAACAGTATAAAATTTCAGAGAAAACATGTTTAACAGCAAACATGCTGGGAAATATGCAGAGGACAAAGTGCTGTTCAACCTAAAGGACATCACTACCTGTAGAAATGGTGTAGGCTCTCCTGGGATAGACGAAGGGCAACAGTGGAAAGGCATCTGGTCTTGGATGCAAGGACCTAGTGTCAGGCAGGAGGATAAGACATTTCTGCAGCATTAAGGTGGGACTTGATTGCTCACTGAACAAGCATGCCATGTGTTAGTTTGTAAAATAAGATGCTGGAGCTCTACATTAGATGTCCTGCTAATCTCTCTTCCTGTGTTGACCAAGTGATTCAGCACATGGAGTGCCCTTGTTCCGCACAAGGATATGCCTGGAGCACTGGAAGCAATGAAACCTAAGCCTTGGCCATTATAAATAGCTTGAAGACACTGCTGCAGTCCGTAGAGTTGTGCAAGTTTACCGATCCAATGTTATTTCAGACCTCAGGAAAACATCAGGCAGTGCTCAAGTGGCTTAGCAGCACCATACGAGGTATGATTTTACTGTGGCAATGGCTTTGCTACAATGAAAGCTGGATGGCAGTCCCAGTGCAGTGACAAGCTGTCAAATTTGTGATGTCATTCAGCCTGGCTGGCAAAGACTGGCAGGGAGCACAGAAGCATACCAGGGTGCTTGGCAGACCACTGCCTCAGGTGTGCCATGCATGCATGGAGTCCACTTCTTCCCTCCACTGTTTCCCCTGCGACTCAGCAGCAGCTGATTAGTTGAGTGCTAAGCCCCTGAGCTAACACAGTGCATCAAACACATCACAAGTCAGATCTCCGCAAGTACACGTATATGTCAGACACATCAGAAGATTCAGACACACCACAGTTCAGATCTTTTAGACCAAGTACATCAATTTCACACACAAAAATTAGGAATGCATGGCAGGCTGATATACAGTGATTTGAAGCCCTGTCCTTTGCATCTCTGGAACTTCCCCTCTGATTCAGGATGTTTTTTCCATTTCTTCTTAATTTATTAGGTCATTTTATCATTGCGTACTGAGGTGCAAGATACCTCGGAGAACGACTATGGCCAGCTTCCATGGAAATCTCAACATCCTTCATGTTAGTTGATGTGATTTCTTGTCTTTCTAAATGGTGATGGTTGTATGTCACACAGCACATAGTGACAAAACTCTGTAAATGAGAAAGGTGCTGCAGGGGGTGAACAGTAAGTCCACAACCATCTGGCTCTCTGCTTTTTTTCCCAGTCTTGGTAGCAAGTGCATTAGAAAACCACTTCCAACACACCACGGGACAGTCAGTTGGGTGAGACCTTTTGGTAAGTCACCCCAGCACTGCTGGCATCAGTTCTTAAAAGTTTTCTTCTGAGTATCCATTCTAGGCAATTTGTCTCAAGTTGAGCAGGACTGGCCTGTACTGCTCCACTCATTCCTCTATAACTTCATTAAACTGCAGAGAGTTCTTAGGCTGATGAATTTCTCCTTGGACATCTACTTCCACACACTCTGAATTCCTGCTGGTGATGTTGACTGGGCATATGTGCTTGCTCTTTCATCTTAGATTTTACCTTAGATTAGTTCTGAATGGTCTTCAACAGATCTGGCTGCTCTAGCTGAAAATTCCAGTTCATCAAAACTAGGCAATTCTAATGAAATTCATTGAGTGAAAAGGGGAAGACAGAAAAGAGGAAGAAAAAAAAATTGAAAATGTGATCTAGTGAAATGTTTCAATGGGAAACCTATATCCTCTAAAATGACTTTTCATGCATCAAGACTCATTAGGTATGTTAGTATAAGATCAACTCTTCCAGAAACAGGCAATAAAGGCACTAATTTCCTAGAATTTTAGTGGAAAATATAAATACTGTTACACTGTTAATTTCATCTTGCAAGTAAATGAACAATCTAAACCCAGTCCAACGTAACACAGGGAGAAGTTAGCATTAGTAGGAACTCCAGTGCTATCAGGGAACACTTGAACTGAAGAACAGTGGTCAGAATACCAGCTTTACATCCCTAGTCTTAAGGAAGAAAAAGAACTGCAAATATATTTTGTCTGTCTTGAGTGCTGAAAAGAGGTCACTTGGTTTTGTTTGTCGTAGCTTAGTATTTACCTGATTTCATTCCTGCCTGAAGTTCAGTACCTTTGCTTAAACAAGAGGGCATGCCTTTCTGTGCCATCCCAATGGCTGTGATATCTGCTCACTATTGAAATGTTTACACGGCATTGCTGGTTCCAATTTATCTCAATTCAGCTTCCAGACTCTGCCCAAGAGGCCTCTATGCCTATGCCTTTGCCAGCTCAGAGAGCCTGCTACGATCAAATTTCCCATGGATGCATTTTGGGGCTGTTGATCAATCTCCCTTTATGACTTTATGCTAATGCTTATCAACTCCTAATTGTTTTCAGAGTTCTTGCTAGGAGTCTCTGGAGCTAAATGGCATTCTTCTGGAAACAGTGCTTCCTGAATTTGTTCCCCACTCTATTGACTTGTACCATTTTGCATTTGATAAGAGAGGTTACACAGCGGTTCTTTTGCAGAAGACTGGAAGAGTAACATGAATTTTATAATGGTTTCACTGGGGAAAACCATTTCTGGAAATCAAGATAACTTTTCTTCTTTTGATGTACTATTCATAATTTATTTTTGGGGTGATTGAGGGGAAAGATACCTTTGGCAAAATGTGTTTTATCTGTGCCTTTGCCAGATGGGAGATAATCTTCCCCTCACAGTGGAGGTTATACTCCATACACAAGCATTTTGTACTTAATTCCCCCTATTAATGAAGAGAAATCATACCCCCTAAGCTGGAACTTCATTACGATGCGTCTGTCACTGGGGATAGTGAAAACATTTGACTTGTAATCATCTCTCCTGAGCAAAAGTCATGCCTGTAGATGGAGCTTTAATGGCAAACCTGTCTCTTGGGACAAATGTTGGAATAAATTCTACAAGTCCACAACTCCTGTTTGTTGAATAACATTGGCTAACTCTGCACAAAAATGCCAAAAACTTGCAAGCACATGATCCAGTTTTGAGCATGCTATAATATGGTTTTCACATTCCAGTCTTTTCCATACAGCAGATAATTTTTCTAGAGCATCCATCAACTTTCAACTTTGCTGATGTGACTGACGTCCCAGAGAGTCACAGAGATGTTGTGGATCCCCCATCCCTTGCAGTGTTCAAGGCCAGACTGGATGGGGCTTTGAGCAACCTGATCAAGTGGTGGGGGAAGTTGAGAAAAGATAATTTTAAGGTCCCCACCGAGCCAAGCCTTTCCACGATTCTATGAAAACTTCATCTCTTCACTGCAAAGGCGGTCAGCTGTGCCAGTTATTTGAAGCTCTTTTCTTTCCTGCCTCAAGGCCAAACCTCCGTACCTGACAAGGCACCTTCCTAGGCAATCCTTTTTTCTGTCATTAGTTCATGCATAAAATGCTTGTTTTGCAGATTAATTCCTAAATTTAGAGTCACCATGTATCCTCTCATACATCTGCTGTTTGTCTCAGGCCCTCTCAGTGCATGGTGACCCTAACAGAAACATAGGCACAGAAGTTGTCTTGAGACACTTTGCTGTGGTGCCCAGTGACAGGACAAGAGACAGCAGGAACAAGCTGAAACATGGGAGGATCCTTCTGAACACCAGGAAACCCTTTTCCACTGTGAGGATGACCAAGCAACAGCACAGGTTGACCGGATAGACAGCAGAGTTTCCCTCCTTGCAGGTATTCAAAAGCCACCTGAACATTATCCTGAGCAAATGACTCTTGGTGGTCCTGCCAGAGCAGTGGGGTTGGACCAGCGGATCTCTGGAGGTGCCTTCCAGTTTCAGTCATACTGTGATTCTGCATGATTTAGTGTCACTGAAATCAGTATTTCTCTGCTAGAAATATTTACCTTTTAGTAACTGTTATAACCATGTTATGGAAAAGCTCTGCCTGAAAGGTTCAGACCACTGTATTATGAGCACATCACACATGTAATGTCTATATATTGATTTGAAGTATGTGCTGAATGTCATCCCAAGGAGGATACAGCACAGAAGCTACCTTTAATGCTGTAAATATATTAGTGAAGCAAAAATACTGTCCTTAAAACAGATGGGAAACAAAAAACACCAAAATCCCAGGCATCGCCAATTTCTCTCAAACATACCTTTTAGCAAAAAGTTACAATTTTCTAGTGTTAAATATTTATAGATATATGGGAATACCAGTACTGCCTATCATGAAGATGGCTTGGAAATAAGTTATTTGAGATGGTAAATCTGTATGAGAGGACTCAGGAAAATGAAATAACCAAATGAAGTCAAGCACATTTAAAATTGCAGAAGGAATTTACTGCAGCATGTAATGGAGCTGTAAGGCACAGTAGATCTCTCACTTGGTTGTTACTGTTGCTTCACTGCACTTTCATATCACAAGCCTTAGCTTTCTCTAAGGAGACTGACTACTGCATCCTGACTGGATTGAGTTCTGTAACAAATATCCTTCCTACAATGCAAGAATCCACTGGGTAGTGGCAGGAAAAGTCTGGGTCTAGTTATCTTCAGAGACCTGTTAGAAATGGATGCAACTGTTTCAATGCTCCTATCAATGTAAGTAAATCTACTGCAACAAGATGATGGAGCAGGCTCCAGGTACAAATAGGAAGGTGGGTTCTTATTTAAAAAATAAGGTTCTTTATAGTTTGGTGAGATGTTGAGCTTTTTCAGCTGCCTGAGGCTGTTGGAATGGTTCAGACCATGCTGCACAGAACATGAGCTCTCAGTCAACAAATACCATCCAAAACACCATTTCTCCTTTTAGCCACCTGTGACTAACCTACAAAGACTCCAGGATCACAGCACACGCAAGAAAAAGAGATTCAGGCCAGGCAGCAGCTCTTGTAAATATAATCAGTAAACTGTTGGGCTAGTAACAAAAGGAATGAGCTATAATGGGTAGCCATTCACACTGCACGGACTTTGCTGGTTCTGCAGGACCCAATGACGGTGCTGCTATGCCTTCTGGAGTTTCATCTATCAGGATTAAGTACATGGAAGCAATGCATGCTTTTATAACAACACCAGTTTTCACTGTTCGCAGATCTAGTCACAGAATGGACTTTCTTGTACTGTAAAGCAGTTGGATTCAATGG
>VZRE01015342.1:59464-87551 GCA_013396775.1 Cephalopterus ornatus
CATAGTGTAAATGCCAACACAGATTACAGCAAAACAAACAATTTGGAAAGGGCTGGACCTTGGCCAGGTAATGCATAGCTGTGACAGGGAGCAGTGGGGAAAATCCATAGCTCCTGACCCTTTTCACACCCTTCAGTGCCCCAGGGCAGGGTGCAGCCAACTGAGTGCATTCTTCCCAGTAGAATCACTGTGCTTTAGCTTTGCAATGGTCTTCCACACTAGTGTGCTGGTCATGCTCCCCAGGGGCAATGCCTCATGCAGCTTGGTTCAGCCTCGCCCCCACAATTCAGCATGGAGCCAAGCATTCAGCCTCGTCTTTGCAGAAACTGCCTGGCAGTCGATGCAGGGAGCCAGGCAGCAGTTAGATTTTTCATTCCATTAAGTATTCACACTTTCTTCCCCTGTCTTGCTGTTGTTGTTTCTAAACATGACAGACAATAATCAGAAAACAAAAGCGTTTACATTCTCTCCATTGGCAAAGCAGCACATTCACAACCAACATCAAAGGTGGGGTTTAGCGATCATTAGTGCAATACCGCACTTCAACATGATCAAAGCAATCAGTGCCCAGACACAAAAAAGAAAATGGAGCTCTGATTCAGCTCTTCCATAAAAGGCAATGATAAAGAGATCCGAGGAGAGGGTGACAGCAAAGTAAATATGTGAGGGCATGCAGCTGAGATATTCTTTGACATCAAAACAATTTCTCATTTCATATCCAATTATACCTCTGAGATGTTCAGCCCATCATCTCTGTCATCTCTGGCTTTCAATTGACATTGCAAATTGTGGAGTAGAAAAAGCTACCATAAAGTGTGTCTTAGCTGAAATTCCTGCTGAAGTTTGACACTGCAGATAGGTAACTCTTTTGAGAGCTGGGATACTTGCACTGGCCTTATTGATGCTGCAAACCAGCCTCATTCACGTTTGGGTGAGGAACTCTTTAGCTTCCACTAAGTAATTGAAAATACCCTATTTTCTTACTATGTGACACAGGGAATAGAATAGAATTATAGAATGGCCTGGGTTGAAAGGGACCTTAAAGTCTGACTAGTTCCAACACTCCGGCCATGGACAAGGACACCTTTCACTAGACCAGGTTGCTCAGAGCTGCATCCAACCTGGCCTTAAAACAATTCCACGGATGGGGCAACCACTGGATATCCTGCTTCTCTGGATAACCTGTTCCAGCGCCTCACCACTGTCACAGTGAAGAATTTCTTTTTCACAATCTAACCTGAACCTATTTATTCTCTTCCAGTTTAAAGACATTCCCCTTTGTCCTGTCACTACACACACTTGTAAAAGGTCTCTCTCCATCTCTCTCATAGGCTGCCTTAATGTATTGGAAGGCTGCAATTAGGTCACCCCAAAGTTCATCTTACCCAGGCTGAACAATTACTGTTCTCTCAGCCTTCCTCATCCTACTGGCCATGCTACTCTTGATGCAGCCCAGGACACAGCTGGCGTTCTGGGCTGCATGTGCACCTTGCTGGGTCATGTCCAGCCTCTCATCCATCAGCACCCCCAAGTCCTTCTCAGCAGGGCTGCTCGTGATCTGTTCATTCTGCAGCCAGTGCTGATAGTGGGGGTTGCCCTGATCCAAGGTAGAAGGTCAAAGGTTCAGCATAGAAAGCTCTGAGTGCCAGAACAGTTGATTTTGTGACGTTGGGTGTCCACAGCCAGGGAAACAAATGTCATTGAAGGCAAGCATAGAGGTAACATTAACCAGGCCACTGTAATGGACTGATCCTTTTTTCTCTTGAACTTGTGCAGGTCAGGCTACAAAAGTGTGCCTTGAAAATCCCATAGGAAGCCCTCGTCTTGTGCCTGATTAGAGTCAACTCTGAGCCTCTGAACTCAGCTTTCTCTTAAAATTGTTGAGACATACAGACTCTTCTACATGAGAGAGGCATTATCCCAGTGTCTTGCTATACCTGTTCCTTATTTTCTCTGAACTCATATTCAAAATTACTGATTTGTGGGGGGTGTGTGGGAAGATGTGAAAAATTGTTGTTTGGAGTTTGGGAGTGGGAGGGGCTTGGGGAAGGAGGGCAGTTTGATTAACAAGACCTCAGATCCTGGAAGTCTGGTCCCTAACTACGTAGTCTGTGGCTGCAACTGAGTCACTCTCTCTTGTGTAAGCTAAACTGCAAGAGCTTCTAAAGCCTTTCTCTGGAAGACGGATTTTCCACACTCAGAATGGCTTGCAAAGATGTTCTAAAGACGTATCTCAGGGGAAGAATAAAAACAAAAGACCAGACCCAGGAAAAAGAAAGGCATTAAGTGATACTTAGCAAGGCAGGGCACTTCTTTGGAAGCAGCGGAGCATCAAGAAATGTTAGCATCTTGTGTTGACAGCAAAATAAATACGGGTTCGTCCACTGCTAAGACAGAAAGACAGGGAAGCAACTGAGTCATCTGTATTGAAAAATGAAAAGTCACAGAGGATACAGAACAATTCAGTAACAGAGCAGGAATGTTTTGCAGGGGAACGAAAGAGGTGCAATAGCTGTGAGACAGGTCACCCTTGCAAAAGATACATATACAGAAGAAACATTTGGTATGGTCCTACAAATACAGGAAAGGGGTGTCTTACTCAGGGCTCAGCTCACACGTGATGCCTCATTCCTTACATTGTAGCGATCAGAAATTGGTCCTGCCCCTCACCAGCAAGTGAATTTGAATGGTGTAGGCAGTTTTATACAGTTGGGGCATGCAGAGCTTGGCTTCCAATTTATGTTCATGTAATACCTGAGGTAGCATGACTGCTGCTGACAGTGCTCTGAGACAGCATGAAGCCTTAAGGGCAAACCCATTCCAGTGTACACATCTTCCCAAGCAGATTTTGACATCCTCTGTGAGCCCCAGGTCATCTAAATACATTGTTGCTTATTTACATGGATAGACAGAGAGGTAATGCATTCTAAACCATCCCACACAGGCTGAATCCCATCCTGAGAGCAACCTCATGGGCAAAGCTGACACTGGGACTCAGCTCAAACTACAGAGCTGTGTATAGTGTAGGAAAAGGCAGGTCCACCTCTGGCTTTTCCACTTGCCTTTCTGTTCTCCAGAGACTAGAGAGACTCCAAAGCAGACTCATATTCTGGCCCTGGAAGTATGTCTGCCTGTTCTCTGATCGACAGCTGGAGGGACCTGCCTGGCCTTTACACACTGAGGTGGAGTATGAGATGCACTCGTGTATTCCCCGTGTGGATGGTAGGGAGAAGTCCCTGGGAAAGTGCGTGTGGGTGGGATGCAAAGCATGCCCACGTGCCATGCAGCCCCACTACAAGAACCACTAGTGGTTCTGCTAGAGAAGGAGAATGGTTTCCCCACAGAAGAAGTAGGCACCAGCTGGGAAATTCCTGGGAGGCAGATGCACCATAATGGGAGGGAGACACCACCAACTGCAATGGTGCATTATCTTTCAGAGCAGTGGTTTATTTGAAACCTGTTTCCAACTGACCTGACAAATTCACTTCCAAAGCAACAACAGATGGCAGCAGACAGATGGCTCAGTAGTTTCAAAGCCTCTCCAGAGAAAGGAAGTGTCACTATAAGCCCGCACTATCTTGTCATTACGAAAGAATGGGATCTTAACACCTGCATTAGCTGAAATCAATGTTAGGAGACATGCTGTAGGCTGGATTTTTGCAGTTATTCTTATGGTTTCCATCGTCATAGCTCCACAATTCTCAAACTTTCTCCTTATCTCAAAATGGTATTTTGAGTTGACATTTAAATGACTTAATTTGTGACTGTAGATGTTTTCTCTGCATCATCCTGGTCAAACCACATTGTTCCTTGATCCTTCAGTTTCTTGTCTGCAAAACAGAGATAAAAATCCTGTACTGGTCGGTCCTGTGCTTTTAGACAGCAGACTCCTTGACAGAGTACTTTTCCTTATTTCCATATATACTTTTTTTTTCCCTTTCATGATGCTGGACCCTCCTTTGCTGGAACCTTATGCCAAGCAAGAAACAATGAATGGAGGACTAGATTCCTTTTCTACCAACTCATGAGTAAGCAGACCTCAGTTTAGACTGCTTTTTTTTCTATCTTTGCCATACTTTTCTTTCGTTTACTCTGATGAGTTTGCTTTTCCTTGTTGAAGTTTTACTGCTACCTGTCCCCTCCCAAGACTGAACTGACTCTTTTAATAGTTTTTTTTTTATTTTCCACTTCTTTTACATATTTTGCTGCTGCAGCTTTTGGAAAGAATTAAGTTTGTCCTCTCTTCTGCATGTTCATCACATGGCAGAAGGCCTATTAAATGCTACAACTGATAATTAAAAAATAAGAAGGGATCTCTACTTGCCAAAGACAGATTGCATTTATTGTCAGGTCTGACCTGTCCTCCACAGGTAACCTTCTCATCTTCTGACAAGGTAATCAAACATAATCAAAAGAAATCAGAGGGCTGACTGTCTTGTCATCTGGTGCATACCCATTAAGCAGAGTCAGGAGACAGAAGGCTTGTGGCGCATCATGAACAACCTTTGGGGAGATGAAGCCGTGGGCATGGATAAGTATATTATTTCTCTCACTTGACATAAATCATACCTCAAGCCAGTGGAGTTATTATGAAGTTTGTGTAACTGACAGGAGCACCAGACCAGTTTTGCTTGTTCCAGGAAGCCCAGTCCTTCTGTACCATTGTGGTTGTACTTCGGGGCTTAGAAGGCAATTGCCTAACTTGAATTTCCCCTTCTGCTTTGCTAATGAGAGCAAGCTTGGCCACTTGAACCTGCTGGAGTTACAGAGTAGGTAAGGATTCACCTGGTGGTGAGGGAGCCAGGATGATCTCAAGACCAGAACGCCATGAGGGTTTCAAAATTTGGAAAGGTAGAAGTAAGACCATGTGGGCACTGCGCACTCAGAAGGAAAGGTATAAATGTATAGACTAAACGGACATGAGAAGAGCCTCATTGTCTTTGAGGAGAAAATCACCTAGGATGCAGAAGGAAAAAGCAGACAGCATGAGGTTTATTGTCTTGTGGGAAGATGTAAGTGGGGAAGGAAAAAACCAGAACTTAGTATGAAGCCCATGACAAAGCCTGAACAAAGCAAGGGATGAGCTGAGGAGCAAAAATCAGCAATGACTGTTAAAGTTCATGTGCAACAAATGAGCTTCAGCAGTTACCACAGGGCTGTTCACTGTTTGGAAAACTGTTGGTTAAGTGTTGCTATACAGTCCTCCTGGACACAAAAGGGTAGATCACCCCAAAAAGGAGCGTGGCCAGTGCCTGTATGCAAAAATGAGTTTGGCACAGCTGTGGCACAAATGGGCAGAGGTGCACTAGGATGGAAATGACAGACCACTGCAGGCTTCCCATAATGTGGAAGAGGTTATATCTGCCTCTTGAAATAGACAGATCTGGTAAAACTCTGGTTCTGCTTGCTGCTGAAGAAAGGATATACAAACTTAGAGGACAGGAGATGCTGGGAACAATGCTATTTTGTCCCTAGCTTTTACCAAGGTGTTCTTGCCCTCCTGTTGCCTTTCATTTTTTTCCCATCAGTGTTTAGTCAGTAAGAGCTATCCTGATTACAGAATGAACCCTACGATTAAGCAGAATCTGGGGACTGATTATGTCTCTTTAGCAGAGAGGTGGGCACAGGCCTCCCATTGTTCATCAGACACAAAGTTTTGACGCTGGATTGGTAGCTGGACGAGTTTCCACTAGAGTCTGCCTTGCCAGTTGAAGGATGGACTTATAAAGTAAGTGTATGAGTAATCATAGGAGTTGGCACCAGCTACTGTAAATAGAAAAGGCACCAGTCCCTGGGTGGACTTAAATCCAAACCTAGAAGTACAAGGACTGAGATCATTGTGAACCAGCAGAAGGCAGGGAAAAAGCACAGCAACCTTAAATTCTAGGAAGTCAGCACTGCATAAATTGCAGTCTCAACTCCAGCAAGCATGCAGCTGTCTCCACAGAAGCTGTGAAATTAGAGGATTAACTGCTGGATTGATCAGAGGGATTCAGAGTAAAACAGAGACTTCTGCAAATATTCAGAAAAGCAAATGTGGACTGTCAATGCAAATACAGGTTCCACCACTAGAAACATAGTGGGGGAGCCCAGTAACTGCTCCAGGAACACTGGCAAAAATGATGCAACTGGAGCCATGTTATTTTTCTAAAGTGTGTTATTGACTCATCCCCTGAAAATGAGATTTTTGCACCAGAAGCCTACCTCCAGTCATGATCCTTCCCTCAGCATACAGGAAGCAGGCGCTGCTCTCAGCAGGCACCTGGCTGTGAGGGTAATTGAATAGTGCAGCAGAGCAGGTCTGGGACTCACCAAGACCCGAGAGCTTTAAAATGAGATTAGAAAGTTCTTTAAATAAATCAGCTGTGCTCCAGACTCTAAGAAAAATGCTTTTGTTGGATAAACAATTTTCTTGGTGTTTATCAGCAATAAAACAGAGCAAGCATGTTGTCTGTGCTGCCCAGTACAGTATTCGCCAGTCTTGACTGTGCTTGGAGGTCAGGTGAAAAACGGAATTAATTCATGGCATGTGGCAGTCACATTCTCCTGTTACAGTTTCCTTAGAGAAGACTTTCAGGTTTTCTGATGCAAAAGAGAAAGTCAGACAAGAGCTGAACTTTATAAGACGCTTTTCTGTACTTACAGGAGTTATCAATGGTCCTACACACAGCCAAATGAGACAGAAGTTCTTTTCACTTGGGAAAGAGCAGCCTTTCCAAGTTGTGGAAGGCGACTTATGGGTCAAAAAATGCATGTTTTTTGTGTATGTCCAGAACTCGACATCAGTCTCCTGAGTATGCCTTTTATTTCTGACAAGCCAGAATCACGTAACTCATCAGAAAAGGAATTGGCATAGTAGATGTGGGGGAATTTTTATGGTAGATTTTGAGGTGAATTAAACACACATTTGTGTTTAAATATAAAAGAAAAACTTAATGAACAATACTCTGGTCAGAGATCTACAGCAACAAGGAGTTCTATGTGTAGTCTGACAAGATGCATCACAGGCTGACATGTTATATACACTTGCAGCAGCACCAGTCCCAAAGGTGGCTGCATGGGGCACATCAGCCCAGCTGTGGGTCAATTCCACAGCCCATCTCTGCTGCCCAAAGGTGTCCCCTGAACTGAGGCCCCTGAGTGATCTTATTCCAGGATGGCTGCAAAACTGTGCTGGGCCTGTTTCTTGTCTCATCACCATGGGAAACTTCCCTCCCTTCATGGAGTCCTTCTGACTCTGCCATTCTTGCTTGCAGGCAGTTTAACCCCTTCTTCCAGATGGGCCCTCTTGCCCGCTGTGCCATATCATTCTTCAGCCTCAAATTGCCACTGCTGAGCAGTTACAATGAGATTTTCCCATTCACAAATCAAACTGGCTGATGAAGGGACCTTGTTAGAGTCATAAAAAATATTCTTGTGTGGCATTTTAAGTAAAGGGACAAAGACTCTGAACTGGAATTTGTGTCAAGAGAAGAGCCAATGTAAGTGTATTTTTCCCAGTACTGCTAAGGAGATGGTCTGCAGCCATTCACAATTTCAGGCCTGCTTTGGAAAAGGGGAGCTGAGGCTAGGCTGTTGCAATTGCTTGGGAGGCAATAGACACAGCACATGTGAATCACCACATGCACAAACTGGCTGTGACATGCCAGTACCCCCACCTCTGACCCCTGTGGTGTAAAATGGCACTGACATAAGCCTCAGAGAGGCTGTCAGCATTGCCTGAGGCCACACAGAATGTGTGTCTGAGCCAAAAATGGTGCCTTGGTTCCCTGGGACACCGCATCTCAACAAAACCAGCCTTCCTGCTATTGCTAGCCTTGCTTTTTTCTGCTTAAACAGTAATGTGTGTTCCCCTGTAATTAATTAGCTCGAAATGATTTATTCTCTGAGATAAAAAACATCTTTCTCAGCCTGCTGTGTGTTTAGACAACTATCAGTCTCTTGAATAAATGAATACAATGACTACGCTGAACTTTTAAATCCTTATGGAAAATAACCATTACAGTTTTTATGTGCATGTGTCTATTAACTCAACATCTCCTCAGGGAAGATGAGAGCTGTCAGCTCTGAATGGGCACTGGAGTTCCATGCAGTGAGAGACAACAGCTGCCAGTGCCTTGGTGGCATTGCTCATTTCCCTACCACTTGCAGGCAAGGAAATTCTGCTGTGGATCATACTGTCTTGTGCTGCCTAGGGCTGTAAGCTCACCCCCTCACAGGCAGAGCGACACAGCCCATGATGCACCCAGGCAACTGATCTGAAAGCAGTAGGTTTGAAGGACACAGGACAGAGCCCTGCCCATGCAGCCCATCTGTGTGGTACACAGGGGACAGCCACCATTTACATGCTATTCTCTTCTTTATGGCTCTGCTGATTTAAAAGCTGCTGCATCTTCATTCTTTCAAAGATGTGGTGTCCCTATATTGACCTGGGTGTGTTGTGCTTTCACACAGGTCTCCAGTGATGGCTAAAGCTAATGGTTTCTAAGATCACTAAACTCTTGCTCTGCAGGCTCAGAGTCTGTTGCGCTAACCAGAAAAAAATATCAGTGAAATGGGTGGTGCCATCTACTGGGAATCGAGATTTTTACTGCTTAATTCACAGAGAAGACCAAGGACTCTGATCTAATGCCATCAGTCAGACTCTCTCCTGGCTTTATCTGGCATCTTTGCAGAAAGATGCTCATGAACAGGTGCCCACTGGCACCGTTACAGCTCAGAATCTAAATCCATCTGTGTAAAACTTTCTATGGGGCTTTGATGTGGCATCTCTCTTCCACAGAATACTAGTGTAAGAGCACATGGAAGGGCCAGGAAGAGCTGCTTCTGCCTTCTGTCCTAGGAGGACAAAATATTCATGCTGCTGTGGCAAAGTGGATATTAAATGCCCTGCAGCTGTGACAGGCAGATGTGCATTGCTATGGAGGCCTGATATCAGAGGAAAGGATTGAGATTGCAAGGCAGTTTTTGGAGAGCTTGCCCAAGACATTTTTCAAAATTTGTGATAGAACACCCTTATAAAACAGGATATAATTTTGCCACTGACAAATTATATTTAGGCACTGTCTCATGCCTAAAACATCTGAGGAACAGAGAGCTCTGGAGCCTGGGGAGAGACCTTTTGGAGTCCTTTTGTCCAGACGCCTGGATTGGCCGTAGTTTTGATTATGAAAAAGATTGATTCAGACTGCTCAGCAGCCCCCGTGTCCTTCTGAGCAGCAATTTCTCTTTACTGTTCAATGAGATAATGCTTTGCTGTTCATGGTACTCATAGCCAAAGATTGAGACAGGTTTTGCTGCAGCGCGCTGCCGTTTTGTCAGATCCCTGGGTACAGAGAAGCCATTAACAAGCCATTTGCTGCTGGCCTAAGATTGTCCACTTAATTCAGTGGGAGTTTCATCTCTGATTTCTGTGGGGGAATTATTTTGAATGCCTTAGAAAAATCCATCCTGGACTGTAACTTTCTCTCTTTGTAATGTTTGGAGCATCCATCCCTGCCTCCATGTATTGCTAACAGATATTGTCTAACAAGTAAGAAAGCAATTAATTCCTAATATTTTAAATGCAGTCTCCAGCAGTTATTTTAGATGAGCTACTTTCTGTATTAGAGCTGCAGCTGTTTTGCTTTCTACCAAAAGTCACAAATTCTTCAGGTTGGCCTTGTGACAGAAATTCATCAATGTCATATAAATGCTTTAAAGCCCTGCCAAATAGACCTGAGACGTTTTCAGAGCAACAGATTAACATGTGGTTTGGATCCCGACTGGACTGCAAAGCAGATACAGCGTGGAGGTATGAAGGTGCACTCCAAATCCTAATCTAGCAAATTTCTGTGGAAGTGCAACACAGTTAATAGAGGGACTTCAGGGCAGCCCTTTCCAACATGCTCTGCTGTGAGCTGGGGTATACAGGCTTTTTGCCATGTCCAGTATCCCTTCACCAGAAGAGAAGCTTGAAGTTGGATTTCCTTCTTGATGGGCTCTTGTTTAAAGATGGATAATTTGTCCTTCTGCTCTCTGTTTTGCAAGATTCGCTAGACCTTTATTTTTTTTTAATCCATCTGGTCTATCCTTTTTGCTCTTACATGTAACTGGAGCAGAGGCTGTCTTGTGTTTGAGTAGGAAAAAGAAAAAGCACTGATTCCAAGAATTTTTTGATTTTTTTCTGAGACAAGCTTCACACATTCAACAGCCCAGATGAAAAACAAGCAGCCTCCTGGTCTGTAAATCTTTCAGAGTTGTGACTTTTTTATGTACAAGTGAGAGAAAAGCCCTTTGAAAATTTCCAACCTCAAAATCCCAGCCTACAATACTACTGTTTCTGGGAGAAGCCAAAAGCATCTGTAGGAAAATTGCCTTTGGATCTCTTGTGCTACTGTTTGACATGAATGGCAATATCCTTCCAGTTACTGTGCTTCCAAGCTGTTCTGAGAGCTTGAGGGTTTTTTGTACCTGAGACTGGTTTTTCCTCAAATACTGAAACTGACACTAGTAGCTCCCTTCTAAGGAACATCCAAATGCAAACTCCCACGTGGAGAAACACCACTAATGTTCTTCTGTTTCTTAGTCCTTGATTTCGAAAGTGCTCCCTTAAAAGGAAGAGTTGGGAAAAGTAATCTTCATTTGAGAAAGAAATATAATGCTGCCAGCCTTAGGAAGTAGAAATGCTCTTCTGAAAATCATATGTTAGAGGGAGAGGGGACGGGGCGAGTGGAAGTTTAAGAGATTAAGAAGGCTGGGAAGGGCGAGTGGGTACATGAAAATAAAAGTTATTTCCTGCTTAACCATGATGTTAGTCTGTGCGTCACAAAGCCTCCTTAGATAGAATTTTAAGTGAAAACAAGTTTGAATAATATGTATGCTTTATTTCAAGAGCATAAGTAGTCTCGGGAAAACGAAAAAGGTTTTGTTTTTTTATTTTTCTACTAGAAGTGGTTTATTTTCAAACTGTAAGGCCTGATGCCATTCTTATTTACGTAACCTTCACACTCTTGAAAGCAGTTTCACTGGCTCTAACAACCTTGTACCTGATTTGCACCAGTGTCCAGCATCGCAGCCAAAGGACAGTAAAAAGAGGGGAGCTGCTGAGTAAGTGCAGGGCCAAACAGGAATGTCCCTACAAGCTTCAGAGCTGGAACTTAAAGCAACATAAAGCACATGGCATATCCCTTGCCCTTTAAGTCAGTGACCTCAGAAACTCTGGTTTATACACCTTCACCCTTCATTTGCTAAAAGAAAAGGGAAAAGATTGTCACGGTACATTAACATGAAGGCTATCCGTGCAAGTGGCTCAAGGGAGATTTATAACCATGGAGCTTTCTTTACAAATAGTCCTTGAAATAGTAGTTTGGGAGGGGATAAGTCAAACTTTCCTCTAGTTCCAGATGGAATAAACACCTCAGATTTTTTTATCCTCTTTTTGTGATCCAAGGAGAGTAGAGCTGGACTGGTCTGAGCTGCCTCACAGAAGCAATGGTAGTACATACCTTCTGACAGTGGTTTGTTCCTGTGTATCCCTGGACTGTTTGCTGGGAGGGAATATTTCCTCCTCCTTCCCCTCTGTGAGGAGCAACTTTTACTAAAATTTGCTAGGGAGGAGAGGATCAGCTCGGAAAAACACAGTATGGGGTATTAGGAGCAATGGAGAAACTTCTACTGCTTTCAAGTGTTTTTGGGCCAAGGACCTAATTCAGCCCAGTTCAAGCTGAATTTTGCATGTGTGCTGAAGCCCTGCCACTGTAGTAGGCAACCTTGCTTTTCAGCAGCAGCCTAATAATCAGTTTATGCTAACAAAGACCTTGTGCCCTAACTGAAATGAATAATAAACTCTGTCCCTCTGATGGCCATGTGGACCATATGCCTTTGGTGGCAAGTGCTGCCTGCTCTGGGGGCACAGTACTCATTTCCCTTACCTTTCCTGACTCTGCCTGAGATGTGACTTCTTGGTGCTGCTTTCCAGCAGTCTTTTGCAAAGGGTGGCCTTGTTGAAGAGTAAGCTCGCGTGGGGTTCACCAGGAGCCACAGAAGCCTTCACATATAGTGACACAAAGGGTATCAAGCAGAGAGCTGAGTGAGTGCATGACCACCTGTTTCAACAGTGTGCTTTGTCATGGCAGATGATGTCACAGGTTGTGCACACTCCCTCCCGCTGATGACTTTGGGTGGCACCTGTGCCCTCTCTGACAGACAAGGTTTCTCTGGAGCTAGCTTACTGCTGGCACAGCCTGGAGGAAAATGTGATGAAGAGAGAGGGCAACAACAACATGAATGCTATATTTGAGTTGCATAGCAAAGGACATGCAAGACTTGTGTGATCACAGGCGTAGTAACATAATACACACCTCGGAAGTGTTCCCTCTTTAGTGGGTGACTAACTCTACATACTGGATATGGCACAACACAGGGGAAGTGAGGCTGCTGACATATACCTGCTCTCTTTTCGCAAGTACACTCTTCTGGAACCAGAAACACCACCCAGCAAGCCTATGTGAAGCTGTGACAGACTACCAATATTTCTGTGCTACACCTGAAAATTATCCTTTGTCTTTGTGCTAGTACCTTTGCACAATAAGTATTTGCATAATTTAAAGGGAAGTGCAGAGATCCCACCCTAAAGCCTTCTCTGCCCCTTCTCCACATGATGTGTTGATGCAACCACATGCAGTTCTGCCCATTCCCCACCTGGCCATGCTCAGAGCACATTAGAGACCCTGGGATGTGGTTTCTGATAGGACTGAGTGAGTTAGCCACCTTGGAAATTAAAATTCCGGTTAGCAGCATTGCAGGACACATTTGTGAATATTGTGTTCAAGTAACAAACAAGTCTTGTTCAAATTCAGTGGCTTATGGTCTCCTTTTACTGTGCAGATGTCTGGCTGTGAAACTCCACTTTCACATGAAGTCTCTTATTTTTCTCTGGGTTCTTGGTCCTGTCTCCTGGAAGTTCTCCCCATGCACCAATGCCTCTGCCACCTCCCCCATCTTCTGGCCAGCTGGTGTCCTTGATGCCCTCCAATGTCACTGGGGACAAGGGGAAGCTAGACAAAGCTGTAAAGATGCAGTAACTCCCTCTCATAACTGCAAAATTACTTCCAAGGATCTTTCCCATCCTCTCTCTTTGGAAGCAGGAGCAGCCTGTCTGTCACTGTACACCCGGCTCTTGCCAAAGTGCTGCTGGCACTGTGAAGAGCCCACATCTCAGCAAAGCATTATCACCCATGTTTAGGTTTTCAGTACTGGAAAACACTTGTTGGCTACTCTGCATATTTAAGAATTGCGGAGAACAAGGGCCAAGGCTGGCTAAAGCCAAAGGGCTCTCTGTACTTTCAGATATGGCAGTTAACTTGTTCGTTTCCCTTCTGGGATGACAGTGCCATGATTGCAGACTGATTCATGGCATCGACCTTTCTGCTACCAGGTACAATGACCTGGAAATGGACCTACTTTATCTCTTTCTGTGGAGGTAACACCCCTCAGACACTGACCAAAAGGTAAAGATCACGGATTGGGATAAGAACGACTTACTGGAAACAGAAATGAAATAAGAAATGGCAGTAACAATATTAATAACAGAGTGTACAAGAGAGGTGAACAACACACATGTGAGTGCTCACTACGTAATAGGTAAAAATAGGTAAAAATCCCAGAGTGACATAGTTCTTGGTGACAACCACAGTGTTCATAAACCAAGGCACTGATTAGTGCTGTGATCATGAAGAAAAATGTGAAAACTGTATTCATCAAGTACTCAAAAACATAGAATATGAATTTGACCTCTATTTATTTTCAACCTGATATTTTCAGGCCTGTCCCAGGATTTTTCAGGAACCAGAACAGATGGCACAGACAGTGTGAATGCTGAGCTAAAGACTTTGATACTTTTACTACTGCTGCCAGGCTGATGGTGTGTCTCACCCCACCTACAGCCCTGCGTGTAGCTGCACCCTGCCTACATAACCCCTTGGACATGCTCTCCAACAGGCTGGTTGAATCTCCCGGCTGAACGAAGAAGCCAGTTAAGCAGCTGTGACTTTGATTACAAACACAGCTCTCAGTGTTGGCTGATAGTCAAAGGTGCCTTTTGAACAGCTAAAACAAAGTTTCGCATGCTTCAGAAATGGCTTTAGGGATCTTCATTTGAAAGAAGGAACACCCACAATGCAGCCAACTGCAAAAATCCCACCATCCTAGCAGAAAGTCTCACTTCACTTTTCATAGGCGACTGCTGCTGTGGCTGACTAAGAGTAAAAAGTATAAATTTATTTGCAGTGGATGAAGGAATTTCTTTCTTTTTTGCAACATGTGCAAATGATTAGCATCAGGATTCTGTCTGATTGCTGGATAGGTAGCAAATCCAAGTTGAAACATCTGTGCATGAGATATGCATTTTTGCTCATCCATGTGCAAAACACATCAGATGTCAGTTGATTGACTTGAGCTTGATTGGGCTACATAACTAAGCAGTAGGAAAAGAGAAGCTACATGGCAAAATGTGAGTTGTTCCGCCTCACTAGTCCTTCTTTTCTGCTCTGCATTTTAGTGCATCTGTTCACGTTTTTGCAGTTGTTTTTCTTATGTGGTGCAGTCATGGTGTTGAATATGGATAGGAGACTGAAAGCCCATACCTCAAAGAGGTGGGAGCACAGCTGTCCCTGGCAAAAATAACTGTATCTGTGGCTGCCATCACCAAAAGTATAAATGAAACATGTCATGAAATCTTCTAGAAACTGCTTCGGGAATCTCATCAGGAAAACTGGGATGATGTTTGGGTTTGTTTCTGTAACAGAGATTTTAACATTTTGGGTTGTCTTCTCCTTTGGCTTTTAAATCATGTTGAATCAAACACAGTCGTGACAGTAGAGTTTGTTGTTTGAAGCTGAAGGCCTAATTTCTGTCTACCTAACCCCTGATCGCACTTACACTGGTCACCACTTTGCTTTCTACTGCCCACTTCCTAGGGCCACGTGCACATGCAGTTGTTGCAGTCTTCACCAGAAATACTCTTGCTCTTCTGTCTGCTACTTTATTGACCTCTGGAAGTGAAGAGATGCATGATGATGATTAAGAAGACTCTCGTGGTTAGTTTCTTAATGTGATGTGCAAGGAGATGCAGCCTGGCTTATGGCTGTGTATCTGTCACAGCAACCACAGTACTGCAAAAATCAGCCTGGACCTGAGGCTTATCTTCCCCCTTCCAACAGTCAGTGAAGGATTCAGCCATTATCACTTAAGTAGCAGGTCTGCAAACACTACCTGAGAGGAAGAAAATTAAAATCTGTCTCACCCACTTACCCCTACATTGCATCACCGGGAGAAGGGACAGCAGCATGTTGCCGTGAGGTTTTCAGGCAGATGTGATCACCCAGACATGATACAGGGAGCAGACAGTAAGTTAGAAAGTGACAGCTTTATACAGACATCTTTCTGATTCTAACTGCTGTTGATGTGCCGAAATCCTCCGCTGAGATCATGTCATGCTCTAGTTTTTTATGCTGCTCTGAAAGCAATGCGTACAGAGCCTTTCTGCATGGCCAGTACTGGTTAAAGCCCTGTTTCTGAGACAGAGAGATGAAAGTTTGCTTTAGCAGACTTGTGGGACTCTGTGGCTATTATAGCTGATAGAGGGGATCTGCCACACAATTTTAAATCAGAGCCATCAGCCTGTTAAATGATCTTCCCTCTGCAACTCAAGGGTAGCTTGTTAGCACAGTAGTTCAAACTTCCCAGTATGACTGTGGTGTCTGAGTAAGTACTTTGCAGACTGCCTTTTAATTCTGGTGGGAGCAGGGCAGTCATTCAGCAGCTGTAGGCATCCACCGTGTGAGATTACAGATGTCTTCACAAGAAAGGAAATCTTCTCATCAAAGGCTGTGGCTCAGGTAAGAATGCATGAGCTGTTTTACTTGTATCACGCCATCTGGAGGAAAGGTCTTTCTGTATTAAAAAAAAAAAAAAGAAAAACACAAAAAGGGAAAAAATTGTGGATCTCATCAGTGTGTGTAAATAATTGCAGGAAGGGTGTAAATATGTTGGAGCTAGTTTGTTTTCACAGCCATGGGAAAATGAGACCCTCGAAAGTTGATATGGGGTCATTTAGATTGAAGATAGCTCCGGAAGCCAATGCACCAGGTAATACCACTTACTGCATGAGGTAGTTATGTAATTCTGTAAAAGAACTAATGTATTCCAGCTTTTTCTCTTTGGAAAACTCTGTAACACCTTCTTTTCCTTCTGTCCTCTATGTCTGGGAATAGTTTGACTGGTAGCTGACCAGTGTGAAATTTCTGAAAACATTCCCAGCTCACACAAATATAATACGTAAAATATTTATATAACTATATAAATATAATAAATCATATAAAAGTAGAAGAGGAACAGAACTGGAAATGTCCCTGAATAATCAGTAGATGAACAACCTGTTGCAATCTACTAAACTTGAAACATGAGCAAAGATTTGGTCGTTTTTGTTTCAGAACTAAGTAATTCTGTGGTATAAATGAAATAAAAGGCCAGCAAGAATTTTTCTTTTCTGCTATGTGAGGGAAATGTGCTTCAGGTGCTTGCAGTCTGTTGGAACAAACAGCAGTGTGATGGACTGAATGGATTTTGAAATTATGCCTCTGATTGACCTAAAGAATAAGCAGTGATAAAATGTCCAGCAACTGGCTAGGTGGAAGTGACAAATAGAATATTATAATCCAGGCCTCAGAGATGGCTCTCACTGTACTTCATTTGGGGGGAATTTTCAGAGAACAGACCCCAAATCAGCCCTAATGCTGAATGATTCATTCTCTCAAAGTACTGGTAGACATAGGGACAATTTTCCAGTGACTATCGGGTCTAAATCCTACCCACAGTTCTGAGCATACAGCACTGGAAATGAAGAAGGACAGCATTATTTCAGAGATAGTTTGATGCCTGTGGAAGTCAGGCTTGGCTCTCTGAGAGCTTTTGAGACCTTCACCAGCACAAATAATCTTCTCTTGAGGAAGAACACAGTCACTGAGAAAAACAGGGCAAAACAGCTAAAGACACGAAGTTTCTGAGGCTGACACAAAAGTGAATTTGGTCTCAGAGCACAGGTTATATGAGAAATCAATGCCATTTTGCAGGGGTCTTCTCACTTCTGATGCCACAGCAGAGCCAGCTTGGTATTCTGGTACCTGGATCAACCTAGCCTGTGCATAACCAGTTACATAGTAAGACTTAACCTGAGATGTTTTGTCCTCGCTGTTTGTCATTTAAAGACTACCCTTAAGAAAACCATGTCCCAGAGTTAACAGAAGATTTATGGCTGGAAGACAAGCAAACATGTACATGGACTGATGTGGTGACTTCCACTGAAGAAAAGCCCTCTTACTGCTGAGCTGACCACTACAGCATGGATGTCCCATGTCTCCAGTGGTTTCTGTGGCAACTGAACTTGTGCTGAACTCACCTGTGATATTCATGCTTGTGAAGGTGCAGCCATACTTCTTCTTGAGATGGGAAACTTTCTGGCACTATTGCTATCATATAGCAATTTTTTTTCTTTTAAAAGTGTCAGTTCTAAACTATTGGTTCTGCTTACAACAGCATGGGATAATGTTTGTGACAGTGGTGGCTGCCACACATGTATAAGAATGCTTGATTACAATGCTTCACCTGAGGGCACTTTTCATCCTCACTCAGCATGGCTCCGTGACCCTGGACACCAAAACAGAGCATGGATCACAGAGACAGGTCCAGAAGCAGCATAGCTGCTTTAGCACGGTAATACATGGACTCACCACATAAACTGTTCCCTGCATATGCTGCAGTATGGAGTTGAGCAGTCCTACCATCCTTTGAACTTTCCTGTCTCAGCAGGACACTACATGTTATAGCATATTCATCCCACTGTCTATCAAGGACTCTAAATCGCTGTAACTTTCAAGCGAACTTGAACACCTGGCTGTTGAACTGGATCCCTCAATTTTTCTGAAAACTCAGACTGCAAAAATATGATCCAATTTCTTTCACAGGGTGTGTTCTTTTGGTTAGAGTAAGCTTACCAATTCCAAAAGCTGGTTAGACTGTTGTGACACAGCAGGCAGTTTGCAAATATTCATTGTCCCAGCTTTTCATTATATGCAACAAGATCTGCCTTTGGAAGCCAAAACAGATGTATGAGGACAGACGGGCAGGCAAAGTTATTGTGAAAATGCTTCTGGAGATCAGAGCCCGGTCTGGGGTGTCAAGCACTGCCTTAAAATTAGAAGACAAAGGACAAACCCACACTGGATCTTCATCCCTTCATTTCAAATATTCTTGAAGGGGATCAGAGAGAGCAGTCCCATGGAAATCCGCTGAAGTGTGGCAAGAAACTGACCTCTGGGTAGGTGCTGAGGAATAAAAAAATACATTAAAACCAAAAGGATTTGAATCCTGGACAAGAAGTGACAAGGTATAATTGCATCTCCAGGAGTGATGGGGAGAATCCCATGAAGTGGGATGTAAATTATCTGGTTTCCCCTAGCACGGTTTAGCCAAGAATTTAACACCCATGTTTGCCTAGGACAGGTCCTGTGGTGCTTTTAATACCTGTTAGAGCCCAACGCACTGCTGCTGTCTCACGCAAAGGGGTCCAACGAGCACTTCTGAGCCAGTGACCTGAATCAACACTGGCCCAGGCTCCTCGGGAAAAACAGTCAGCCCTCCAGTCTTTACTGGGAGTCTCTCTGTAATTTATGACTGCCTGGGGGAATGCTTCATGAGGAAGTGCAATCTCCTCCTTTCGTTTAGGGTTACAGCCTGAAGGCCATTTTTAGAACTGACAGGGAGCATGTCCTGTGCCAGCACAGGAAGAACATGTCCTGGTGTCTCCAGGTGGTTTCCACTGTAGGTATATTAGCTGCTCCTGCTGAGCAACTGGAGGAAGTTTTCTTGCAGGATGACATTTAGCACAGCCACAGAGCTAGCCCTTGTCTTTCTAATATAACTACCTTGCAGATGAATTCTTCATGTAGGATGCGGAGGGACAGAGTCACCTTTTGCTATTCTGGCACATCTAGGATTCGGCATCAAAACCCGAGTAGTGGCACTGGTCTCCTACCGAGACACTGGCCTTACCCCCCGTGCCCTATCTGCCACCCCCCACCAGAGGTCTATCACTTCTATAAGTGACAATGATTTTTAAAAGTTATTATCTTAGATGGAAAGGCTGACTTGATAGAAGCACAGTGTAAGGAAAACCCCTTCCATACATAAATGATGTTCCAGTACCCACTTTTGTTTAGTCAGTCTGCAGCTAAACCCTACCAGTGCACAGTCACTTCAGGGGGCCTCACACGGCCAAGCCTGGGATGAGAAGTGATTTTGCTATGTGTGTAAGGCACTGAGCCCAAATTCACAAGCCCTGCCAGGCCTGAGCTGACATTCTGGCAGCACTGCCAGGCAGGATGGAGGAGCAAGAGGTAGGGAAAAGGAAATCCTTTCTAGCAGAGTGCCTTGAATGCAAACAGGCAGAAAACTTCTCCTTTTCCAGACAGGTCTGGGAAAGCAGTCTTGTAGGTGATGCAGAAGATAACAAGACAATGCAAACACTGGAGGTGCAGCAGATGCATCAAGGCTGCTGAACTGGTGTGCAGTGTGGCTGGGGGTAAAAGACATGGTGAACAAAGCCATGCTCTGGCATCAGAGTTTTTTTTGACATACAGAATGAATATGTTGTGCTCTTTCCTCTTTTCTCACCAGGAACTAAATTCTCATCCAGGCAAAAACCATATGCAGGTTGGAATAGGGAATCATCTAAGCTGGTTCCCTGCTCCAGCCTGTATATGGCTTTTAGAGGCCCAGCCTTGCAGTGATGAAAATGTTGTTCAGTTTTAATGAGTTATTCACAGTCAAACATTTGAAGAAACAACACAACCTCTTCCCTCCCTCACTTCCTCATCTATCTGTTCTTCTGACTTGACAATGACCAGGATATATCCTACGAAATTTGGTATTCATCTCAAAATGTTTTATTAAACCTTTAGACAGTTAAGAAAGGCTATTGTCTTTGATGCCACTTATCTCTCAAATCTTGCTCTTTAGAACACAATCTCTGCTTTGTTGATATTGGAACATTTTCTGTTCAGTTTCACAAATGTCACTGTCTCATTTCTGCACCTGTCCAGAGACAGACTGACACATCTAGATAGTGATAATTCTTGCTTTGTTGTTATATTGCTCGACAATAGGAAGAGGCACAATCAAGAAAATTGCAGAGGAAAGAAACATTCTCTAACTGGAATTAAAATGGTATCTGTAACTTTTCTTAATCACGTATACGAAATGTCTGTCATTTATGAATCAGTCAGATCTGATGGGGAAGTTAAGAGTCCAGGAAAAAATTGTACCTCCCTTATTCCTTCTAGTAGAACTGGTCAAGATTGTTTCCTGTTCTGAATCTAGCTGGTTTTATTTAAACATATGGTTCTCCTGCCTTCTGTTCAGAGCTGTGAGAGCTGACTTTCCCTGGCACTGAATGCTTGATACCATTCTGCATGCTTTGTATGGAGTCCAGACGTTACTCTGCTATTGAGCTGTGATGTTGGCAGCTATTGAGAAGAAGGACTGAGGGGTTTATAAAGTGTAACAGATATTGGGCATCTAGTGAGGCCTGAGGCCTGCTGAAGTGGCTTAGATCTCATGAAGATGGATAAGGGGGAAGAGACCATCCTATGAAAAGTATGGTCCTGTGCTTTAGGATGCATTCACAGAAATCATATGACACAATGCCATCTTTGTGTCAGAATGTCTTTATGAATCAGAAGAAGATAAGGAGCAAAGAGCAATACATCCCAAATCCCTTTATCTGCAGGGAAAGAAGACTGGAGTCAATGTTGAGTGCTCTTTAAAATCCCTCTCAGTGTCTTGTGTAAAGTCCATCTGTGCATGGTTAAGCGCTTGGGCTGCAATCCTGTGCAGTCTGAGTCTTGAGCTCTGACCCTTTGTGTGCAAAGCAAGCAGATGAATATGCCTGTGCATGGGCTTCTGTTACTGCTATCAGCCAAATCCATGGCAAAGATGTAGCAGCTGGCTTGACTACTTCTCAGGTATGGAAATGAAGAGACCTGGAAAATTCATGGAAGTCCTGCTTTGAATCTGTCATTTTCCAGCTATGGGATAAGTCTCCCTGTCTGTCTGAAGAAAGGCTAGATAAGGTCCACAGCCCCTTCTGCTTCTGCTTCATATGTTAGGATTAGGCTTTTCCTTTCAGACTATCACCATGAAGTGTCAAAGCTTGTTCTAGGAAATGCCTCTGAAGTTTAAAAAATGAGGCTTTGGTTTAAAATAGTTGCAGTCAGTCATGGCAACTAGGCAGGAGTCCTATCCACCATTGAAAGGCAAAAAAACCCGGGTGGAGTAGCTTTATTGCATGGGCCTGGGATCCAGGGAAGAATGGGTTGGTTTTCTAACAGTTTTGTGCAGATGGCTTGGTACTCTGGGCTTTAATCTTCACATGGTGAGGAGATATTCTTAGGAAAGAACTTCCCTCCCCAGGAACTTCCCTCCTAAATGTTTTTAAATGTATTCAGTATTAAATGCATAGGGCAGTGGAGGGTTCAGCTTCCTTTGATTGTTCTGGTTTGGGTTTATTTTCTGCGCAAGAGAGTGTTTGACCAGATCTCAGCCTCAAGTGGAGATCTGTTTCAGCTCTGGTACTGTCCATCTGCTTCAAGTTAAGCGTGCTTCCAAGAAACTTCCTGATCTGAAGTTAGAACATGCTCCTGCTGCTTTCATGTCCCTTGCAACTCATTTACTTGAAAGACACCACAGTGATGAAAAAATTTGTTTTATGTCATCATTGCGGGTGCAGAGGAGGTAATTTGGCCTGTGTTTGCAGCACAACATTAACACAGGATTTAGGGAGTAATCCTGTGGTCACTGAAATCCTGGACAGAGCTGTTAGTGGAGAGAATGCAAATCAGATCCAGAATGGCTAAGAAAGTTACATAGCATTTCCAGCAGAAATGGTCCTGATGCCTGATGAAGGTTGGACAATCTTTCAGCTCCTCAAGATCACCTGTTTGGCAAATTAAGTGCAACAGCCATGACTAAAGACAGTTATTAGCCCCCTTTTCCGACGCCAAAAAGGCTATTTCAGCAAATAAATTCGGCATGAAAAATTGTCAAGCTAGGGTTGAGGCATTTCTTGGTGTGCGTAGAGGACACATTTATTGTCTCTTTTTAATTTTTTTTTTTCAATCCTGATGAAGAACTGTAGGCATTTTCCTCAGTATTTAGTGAGGAGAAAGAAAATTTCCAGTTGAGAGAAAGCAAAGAAAGTGTTGATTAAAAGAAAATTACCCATGAAAATAGAGCTAGGATGGAAACGCAGTTTCAACTCTGCTACACCAATGGGCTGATGAGAAAGAAGAATCTTTGCATTCAAGTGAAGGATAATCTCTGAAAGAATCATATCCAGCTATGTGGTTTCTTGAGGGGGCTCAAGGCTAACACAGAATTGCATGAAACTTCTTCAGTATGCTGTTTCTTTAATTTTCCTGGGACATTTTGCAGTTAGTAAAGCAAACTACCTATGTAAATCTTCACAAGGTCTGGGATTCAAAGGCCTTAAGGAAGAGATGCCATTTGCTGTGCAATACAGGAAATAACCCAGCAGGATCACCAGTGGCTTTATGCTGTGCAAGTGTGTGTTTCAAGCGCTTCTCAGAAGTCAGGTCTGAATGGGCTGGCAAACACATGGAAGTTCTGTAGTGCCACAGGTGCCTCATCTGACCTTCAACACCCCAAAGAAAAATCCCGCCCCCTTGATACTGGTTATCAAAATTAAAAAAAAAAAACACCAAAAAAAATGGGTTTCCTGGTGCTGGAGCTTCACTCCCATGACACACCCTGTGGTTCTGTTACTTACACTGTGTCTTCAGCTCTCACGTATTTGTTCATAGTCTTTTAGAGACACTTAGAAAACCGGAAGAAAATATGTGCTTTGAATGTCTTGAAAAATTCCTCCCACCTTTGGGGAAATCCTTAATTACAACTGCTAGAAAACCAGTATAGCTTTTGTCCCCCAAAGACATCCTGAAAAAAATTACGGTAATTTATATGAACGAGCTGCATTCAATGCACTTCTATGTGCTTTAGAATTCTTTCAGCTGTTCTAAAGCAAAGTTGTCCTGATATTTCCCGGAAGATGCCGGTGAACTGAGGGTTTTGCAAATTTTGGAGCCCCACTGTGGGGCAGCTGCTTCCCAAATGGATGCTTATGTGCACAGGACCAGAATGCACCTGGGTTTCAAGGGCTGATTGCTCCTGCATCTTTCCTCCAACCCAATGAAGGGCTTGAGATGGAAGTGAGAAGAGGGACTGTTGCATCCCTCCTTTCCAACGCCTAAGCAGCTGTTCTTCTGTCAGCAGGGCTGAGGGCCTTTTATAGCCTAGAAGTGGGGCTACAGTTCCCTCTGACAGACAGACAAGTCTTCAGTGACATATATTTCCCTTCCAGTCCTGCAGGGCCTGTTTGGTCAACGTGCTTACTGTCCAGCGTGTGATTTCATGACACAGCCACGCTCAGTGCAGAGGAGCACCAAAGCTTTAGGGGAGAGGGTGAGCCATGGCCCCATCAAGATGGAACATCCCTTTTGGAGAAAATCAGTCAATATAACTCAGGCTACTGGAGCTTCACCGTGGAGGTGTGGGCTGTTTCTGCTTTTCCAGTTGCAGTATGATGACAATGCCACCCAGTCAGCCCTTTTAAATACCTCAGTATTTTCACACACAGTAGTTTCACACGCAGTAGTTTCTATCTGCAAAAGGTATGGGGGTCCCTTGGGGTCCCTATTACTAAATTTAATAAAATTATGCATTAGTCATACTTATTTTTATGATTATTTGCATTTTTTCCCTCCTAACATTATGGATTAATAGCTGCATAGTTCACATTATTTCTATTATTTTGTTAGCACTTTATTATCACATTTTAAACAGTTTGGGTTTTGATTGCACTCTTACAAAGAATACTTTCAGATGGGGGAAAGTGATTTGTAAGCTGCCCTTTAACTCCTTCCAGCCTGGCTTCAAATGATCCTCTCCTTTATTTCTAAAGTGCTGGGGCCTAGCACAATTCAGAGCTCCCTGTTATGGTCATGTACTTTTTCTTCACCTCCTTTCAATGTCTAACAGATTTATTTTTGTTTAGCTTTCTCTCTCCATTCAAATTGAGATTACTATTATTAAGATGCATTTGGAGAACAGAATTCCACTTTTTACTCTTTATTTTTGGCTTTTGACTAACTATGCTTGATAATTACATGTAACCACTTCACTTTGTAATATATTCCCCATATTTCCCTTCCAGTTCACCTAACACTTTCATGCAGTAATATACTACAAAGTTCACTAATCCTTTTTTATTTGGAGGAATAATTGGGACTCTGTATTCCTGAATCTCTGAAGTCCACATCAGTTCTTCTAAGCAAACTTCCTTTCAAATGCAGATAGAGTACTTTTTCTCAACTTGTTGAAGAAAACCCCTTTACCTCCTTTATTATCTGCTTTATGATATCTGTTTCATAATTTTAAATGGTGAGAAATCCTTATGCTTAATTTTCATGGTGTTTAAAATCTGTTAAAATTCAAAACCAGCCAAATCATGTCCAACAGTGGGTGAGTCAGAGCTGACCTGCCTGTTAACGTACCATGAATATAATTCTGTCCTGAAGTCTGTGCAAATCTCTTTTGTTGCAGTTTCTTTCACTCAGAGTTCACTGTGTTTGGCTGTATGAGGTGGCTTTCTTTCCCACTGCAGGTTGATGTTAGTTAGGTAACAAAGGCACATGCACAGTCTGGAAGTCTCTCAGGCGTGCGTGCACCATGCCGTGTGTGCACAGGGATTTGTGCCACCTAAATCAGCATGTGCAGGAGTTTTAGGCTGTGATCCTCTGCAGATCTGTCTGCAATAACACCCACCTGAGGAGATTTGTTCCTCTGACAGCCTCTCAGACATTTCTACAGAACTACGCTTATGGCCTACGAATCTGACTGAAGTTCAGCATCAGCTGATGAGAAGAGAAAGCAGCCTCTTTTTGCACACAGCCCAGGTCACTTCTTGGCCCCCACCTGTAGGTACACCTAAAGCGTGGGATGAGTGTGAGCGACTACCTGTGCATGACAGCTGCTTAAAGTAGTTGCTTGAACTCTGCTACTGTAAGAGCCACGGCTGCTTCAGTTACCTTGAGTTAACTACCAACCAGATAACTCAGGCCACAGACCCTCTGGGGTCGAAGGCCCTGATTAAGGAAAACATTTGCATACCTCAGTTTACCCTTTCTCTGCAATCTACATAAGCACATGGCTGAAGTGTTGAAATCATTTCACAAAGGACTGGGATAAACAATTTCTAGAGTCAGAAATTCATTAAATAAAAATGTTGCGCTTATCTCTTGGGTTTATGATAACAGGTCAAGGGTGTGGCTTTCTACTGAAGTGTTACAGTGAAAATAAAAATTACATTGGAAGTCTCTTTTAAACATTCCCTCTGTCCTTCCTTGTTCTCTGTTTCCATTAGCAATTCACCACAAAGAAAGCCTTTCCCACAAATCCAAAAGTAAGGCCAAGCAGCATGTTAACCTGCATTGCCTATATGCCTGCAAGCTATGTTTCAGAAAGTGTTGTCATATATTTTGCTAATTTAGAATCAAAAGCAAACCAAATGGTCACACAGAAGGTACCTAGTTGGTCTGGCAGCATATCTCTCCACTATGAAAAATTTATTCTTATACTCTATAGATTGATCTAGGTGTTGTATGAATGCTATCTGGCTTCCATGCCCAGAAATACGTATGACAAAATGTGGGTCTGGCTTACTGCATTTCTGGGCAAGGAAAATATTGTTGCTCTTTCACACCTGGTTGCTAAGACTGATGCTTGTAAAAGCTGCTTATCTGTCTGTGACTGTTAGGCAAACTCACTAGTTGAACACCCAGTGTTGAATAAGGGTTCCTTTTTTTTAAGAGGATGATGAAAAAATACTTTTTGCTCTGATTGCTACAGGAATACCCGGATCACTGGCAAAATGCAGGTAGTATTTTTCCCTGCTGTAAAAAAAAAAAAAAAAAGGAGTAAAAATTTAAATAGTTAGGGATTATTACCGCTGTGTATTGCATAAGTGCCATACTCTTAGTCAGGTAATGGCTTTTGCTCTAAATGGTTAGCATGACCTAACAAAAGAAAATGCATTTCATGTATTTCCAGTATCATTCTCCTCATCAAAATCCACAGTATTAAGAAACACACTAAAGGACATAACAGAAGGCAAAAAATGAAGGGTTTTGAATCTGCCTACAAACTGAAAAGAGTTGCTTTCCACAAAAAAACTAGGCAAAAGTAAAGAACTGCACCTTTTCTTTCTTTGAGTTTGTGGGAAGTCTGCCATTTGCTCTGAACCAGAATTTGACTGTGGGGACAGATACCTGGATCTGTGGGATGGAAAAGGACATATTTAAAAGTAGGAATATGGGAAAGCGAAAGAAACAATGACTACCTGATTCTCCGAATAGCCTGAAACACTTGGCCTGCAGGTTGCCTGTTGCTTTGTGCAGAGCATCAGAAAGAAATTATAGTGGTCTTTTAAGACCATCTTTTTTCGTTCTGTGTACCCAGCCCAAGAGTAGGTCAGGACTACCAGCAATTAAAAAAAAAAATCCAGAAGCAATCTCATTCATCCCCACAGGACAGTGAGCATAATGATGACTACTAGGGTAGAAATGGTAAAAATACTATGACTAAATAGTATATTTTACGCATATATAATATATATTACTATTATAATAGTATGTTTTACCAATATATACTATATTAATATATGTATAATAATAGAAGAGATGGAGAAATGTATTGTGCAGAAAGGTCTTCATAAAAGCAACACCTTATCTTCTAATTAGATAGCAGATACTGATTCATAGAATGGCATAACCTTTTCCCTTTCATTTGACCTCTATTGTCTATTTAAGGCTTCAGCAGATTTTGGCTTCAATGTTTGGAAGTCCTGAATCAAATCCACTTGGGATGACACAGGAGGGAGTGTTCCATACAGTAGCACCATACACCTTAGTGAGCCACTGTGTTAGCATTCTAACTTTAAAGGTTGACTTAGCTTAAGCCTTAAAAGTGCAAAGTTTTGCTGTATGTGAATTAATTATACATGCCATAATAAAATTATCAGGAAGATCCTATTGAATATTTTGAGACCTATGAAAGCTCATTCTTTTAGTTCGGACTGGACTAAAAACTGATGTATATTTGGCTTTTCCCAATATGTTTAAGACTGTGCTTAATAGCAAGAGGTACTTCTGTGATGATTTAAATACCAGTCTCCTCAGTAAAAACGGCTGAATTTCACTATTAGAGACAGTGATAATTTTCCCGTGTATTTTTGATCATAAAAGGATCACAGAGCATGGTGCTGATGATACCAAGGTGATGGGTTTAATCTCTGTAAGAGCCATTCAGTTAAGAGCTGGTGTCGATGATCCTTGTGGGTCCCTTCCAACTCAGAATATTCTGTGATTCTGTGAACCCTGCTTGTGCAAAGCACCAACTGGACACACAGTTTTGGAACGGCCACCCCTGGAAAAAGAACGAGTCTGAACAGCTCAAGTCAACGAAGAGACTTGCGAAGAGCCACAGCATTCCCTTTTGTGTTCACTTCGGGAGAGCTGCGGGATGGGCCGAGTCCGGCGGGCTGTGCGCTCCCCGAGGGCCCGGGCGCCGCGGGATCGTCGAGGGTTGCGGGGCGGGGGGAGCGGCAGCCGCCGCGGCCCCCGGGGCCAGGAGGGGTCTCCCTGCGAAGCGTGGCTCTGGCCGGCGGCTGCGGGACCCCCGCTGCCGCCCCATCGCCCGCCCCCGGGGCGGCGGGGCCCGCGCCCTCCCCTTCCTCCCCCGCCCGGCACGGGACCCTTTAAGAGGAGGGGGCAGCGACTAGAGGGCTAGTCTGGGGGACTGGGCCGCTCCTGCGAGGGCTCTGGAGTTGGATCGCCCGGCCAAAGAAACCCCCAGCAAACTAAATAAAGAGCGAGCGATAGGGTGAGGGGGGGGGAAAAACAGAGGCAACAAAAGCCAA
>VZRE01015342.1:90449-103548 GCA_013396775.1 Cephalopterus ornatus
AAAAAAAAAAAAGGTAAGAGAATATTGTATATTAAGAAACAGTGTATTTCTGGGCTGAGATTTGAAAGAAGGAGTAGCTGTGAGGCCAAGTGGTGAGTATCAAGATTAGGGGTCCTGAAGTTCACTGAAGCCACAGAGGACACCTACCTGCACAGTGCTTCAAAACACGTAGTCAACATAGATGAGATGGAAGATGGAAAAAATTAGAACTGATGTAGAAAGAAGCAGACTGAATGTAAGTTTTCCATGTCTGGAGTTCACATCTGGTTCCTCAGTCTCTGGACAGCAGTTTTTCTTTCCCTCTGAGCCCTCATTCCCCAAATCACCACAGCCTTCCGCCTTGTTTTTTAGTTTTCGGTTGGATCTTGGTGTGGGAGCAAGTTGTGTTCTCCTGTGGGGCTGCCACTCTTTCCGTTTGCTCATAGTTTTTCCCATCATGAGTAGTGCTTTGAGTATCACCAGTAAATTGAAGAGTGGGGACAGAAATATACATCTTGATCTATTTGTGAACCTTTTTGTTATGTTGCTGAAACTGAAATCCCTCAAGTGTACAGCCCAGCTCTCTTAAGCCTTCAGGACACCACTTTGACTGTAATTTATGTTGGCTTTAAAGCACCCTTTTTTGATGTAACAGTTGTGCTAAAGGATCCCACAGCAAAGCAAAATTGGGTTGTAGCACCTTTATCTACTGCATGCTCTCAGGCAAGTGAGGTGCCACCAGTGATGGTGTATGGTGCGATGCTGAACAAGCCTCAGCACTGCTCCTGTGCTATCTCACAGCCACCTAGAGAACTGTTTAACAGCTTCCCTTTTATGGTATTGGGGAGAGATTATATCCTTGCTTTTTCCTCTCTGAAACAGCAGTGACACATGTGACAGCTCCAGGAGATGGGCAGGGACATGAGTGTGCACAAAGGTACAGCAGGGGAAGGCAGACCTGCTCAGGCACACCAAGGACTTTGCCCCATCCCCTCTCACTCAGAGCAGTAGCAGGGTGTTTGCAGTGGTCTGGCAGGGACACAGAACGGTGCTGGGACTCCAGTCTCCACCTTCAGAAGAAAAAGAAGATGCCAAAGGAGTGTGAGGCACTAGCAGGTCCTGAGCAGCCTTCCAGAGGCAGAGTGGGCTTTGTGAGCTCCTCTTGTACCATCACTTGGTGATGATACTGAGGTGCTGATGCCCAGAAACTGACTCTGCAGGGTTCGGGGAAGTTTCCCATCAGTGGAGGAAAACTGAGGGTTCTCTGTCCTCTCATGCTGTTTCCAAGCTATTCTGAGAAGGCAGGTCTGAATGGTGTTTGGCGTGATTTCCAAGTTCATGATTGCTCCTGTTGACATGGACGTGCGAGCAAGAGTGTTCAGCTGCTCTGCTTTGTAAGGTCTCAGCCTGGAGGACTGTCTGAAAATCTTTGCTAGGTCTCAGCCTGCTTTTTACTGCTTGTGCTACAGGCTCTTTAAAGGAAGGCTTTACTCTGTGCCTGATGGCCTGTGTGATTTCTTCAGTGGTTCCGCTAATATTTGGCAGTATCCAATTATGAAAACGGGAGGGCTGTGCAGAGCAAACAAGGAGTGTAAGGCCAAAAGCCTTTCTAGATAGGCTTTGTGCAGTAGTCCAGAGCAGCACTGATGATCCCTGTTTGAGTCTAGTACCATTCATCTGGGCTTGAGCCTTCTGGCTGGGTTTATTGAGAAGCTGGATTGAAGTTTTAAGCTGGCTGGTGACCACTTGTTCCTTACAATTCCTTGCAGTTGTGGCTGTTCTTGTACACTCAGATACATGATCAGGCTTGTGTGAAGAGAATTGTTGACCTCCTAACCTCATACCTACCCCAGGTGCCTCTTCTGTCTTTACACCTGCTTTACATAGAAAGCAGAACTTCTGGTCCTTCCTTCTTGCTGGCTGACCACTACCTTCAGTTCATTTCCCTCCACAGTGGTGGGTCCTTCCATTTTTCCCTTCTGACTAATGACAGGAGGAACAGTGTATTGTTTTACTTTACATATTCATTTTCCTGTGTTCTTCCCAGGTCTATGTCAGATTTGTATTCACCTGTTGCCCTGTATCTTCTTTACCTCTTGGTGTTCTTCGTGTTTGTTCTCCCTTTCCGTGGTCTTCAGGAGAGTTTTTATGGTCTGTAATTCAGGATATAGACTTGTAGCGTGGTGTTACCAGGGTCCGAAGTATCCTTCAGACTCTTGAAGGCTGGGGAAGAGTCTGAAGTAGCCCTTTGGAATATATTTGGTGTGGACAATGCTTTCAGGCACATGGTGTGACTCTTTTTTGGGCGGTCTGTCCTGTGTAGCACCAGGAGGTAGACTCAATGATCCCTGTGGGTCCCTTTCAGTTGAGCGTGTTCTGTGATTCTGTGGTGCATGCTGGTGAGCTGGACTGGTGGTAGCACTTCTCTGAAGTGCTATCTGATCTGTGGGCTGGGTTTGATGTAGAGAGCTGCTGGAGAATGTTGTCTGGGATAAGCCATTTTAGAGCAGTCTTTAAGATTAACCCTTCTGACCCTGGGGCTTTAGTGTCAGAAATTTACAGTCAATATGCTTCCAATAAATTCCTCCAAGCAGCCTGTTCTGCATTTGGCAGTCAGGCAGGCTTCTTGGATCAGCATACATGCACAGATAGCCCCAGTGCTGGGGTTAAACTTATCTGCTGGCTTACAGCTGACCAGATGTTTGAGTACATCTGGAAGCCTGTTCTCTTACTTAGACATGCAAACGCTACCTCTTCCTGTCTGTGCAGATAGAAGCTGTTTGTGTCCATTGTTCCAGTAAGTACTGCTGACCAGTGAGGTTCATGCATGCTGTGGGTGATGAAGGTTTTGCCTGGTGCTGGTGTAAAGTGAGTTGGAAGGATTTAAGCAGGATCCATTCTGTCCCATCTGCTCTTCTGTCCTGCAGGGACACCACAGGCCTGTACTGAGGTGTTCCTGGTGATGCTGTGATGTACGTTTTTCAGCAGAACAAACTTAAATCTGATTCTGACTTCCTGATGGCTGTGGTTTTGGAGAGATTTTAAAAGTTAATCTAAAGAAAGAGGCTTTTTCCTCCACTGTGTTTAAAAGTGTATATCCAGGAACCACAGGCCAATTTTGACCTGCAGATTTTTTTTTCCCTTATTATCCAAGGTATTGCATGCCCTTCTCTGCTCCTTAAGAAGAACTAGGCTGTGAAGGGTCTTGACTCTGTGTCTATCTGCCATGTGCTATGTCCCTGTAAAACTGGATTTCTACCTGCTCTGGCAGGTCTGCCTGCCGGCTGTGTTTTGTGTTACTCATTCTCTTCATGTCTCGCTGTTTAACCCTACCTGGCAACCAAGTACCACACAGCCATGCACTGACTCCCTCCTCCATGGGATGCAGGAGAGCTCTGGAAAGGTAGAAGTGGGAACGCTATTGGACTGAGATAGACAGTTTAATAGGTAAAGCAAAAGCCATGCGCACAAGCAAAGCAAATCAAGGAATTAATTCACCACTTCCCTTTGGCAGGCAGGTATACAGCCATCTCCAGGAAAGCTGGGCTCTATCACATGTGACAGTTACTTGGGAAGACAAAACCCCTCACTCTGAGGGTCCTCACTTCCTTATTCTTCCCCCAGTTTTTTGCGCTGAGCGTGGTGCCATATGGTATGGAATATGCCCGGTCAGTTAGGGTTAAATGTCCTGGCTGTATCCCCTCCCAATTTCTTGTGCATCTCCAGCATCCTTACTGGTAGAGTCTTTTACTGGTAAAAAAGACCTTTGTGCTGTGTAAGCTCTGCTCAGCAGTAACAGAAATATCTCTGTTACTGACACTATTTTCAGCACAAATCCAAAACATAGACTCATATAGACACTGTGAAGTAAATTCACTCTACCTCGACCACAACCTGTATACTCAAAGTGGAAAGTTCTCCCAAGATGCTGCACCACCCTCTGACTAAGTGTCACAACAGTTTCTTCAGTGAAAGATGCCTTGCTGCGCTGAGGTGAAGGTTATAAAAACCCTACTGTCCTGCTCTGCTTCACCAAAGTCATGCCAACTTTTGAGTCATTAAAAGGCAGAAGTTGGATAAGCATCCTGCCTGGAGATGGTGTGCTAGGGCTGTGTTCTGCTGCTGATTTTGGTTTTCGGGTGATGTATCAGGTGGTGTTACTGTTGAGAAGACCTGGTGTTACCATTCAGGAGGAGAAAGCATAGTCAATCTTCTTATGTTTTTGTTTGATGAAAAGTGAATTTTGACCACAAGACCTGAGAAAAAGGATGGTCAGAGAGGACTCTGTGTGAGTGAAGCCACTTCAGGAAAAGTCTGTGCTGGCAAGCTGCTGAGCCAGGTGACCTGCTGGCTTGGCACCTTAAGCCTGTACTGCAGTGGCCTGGTGTAAGTAAGTGTGTACTTACTCATCTGTATCTCCCTCTCTCACAGCAAAATGAGCTCAACTCCTTCCTGTGGACCATCAAGAGAGATCCTCCGTCCTATTTCTTTGGCACTATCCATGTCCCGTACACGCGTGTCTGGGATTTTGTCCCAGAGAACTCCAAGAAAGCCTTCCAGCAGAGCCACATCGTGTACTTTGAGCTGGACCTCACTGACCCCTACACCGTCTCAGCTCTCACCAGCTGCCAACTCCTGCCACAGGGGGAGAACCTCCAGGATGTGCTGCCCCGTGACATCTACCACCGACTGAAGCGGCACCTGGAGTATGTCAAGCTCATGATGCCATCCTGGATTACCCCAGACCAGCGGGGCAAAGGGCTGTATGCAGATTACCTATTCAACGCCATTGCTGGCAACTGGGAGAGGAAGAGGCCAGTCTGGGCGATGCTGATGGTGAACTCTCTGACAGAGATAGACATCAAGTCACGGGGTGTGCCCGTCCTGGATCTGTACCTGGCACAGGAAGCCGAGCGGCTGCGGAAGCAAACGGGTGCTGTGGAGAAAGTAGAAGAGCAGTGCCAGCTGCTCAATGGGCTGAACTTCTCCCAGGTGAGGCAGAGTGGTGTGCAGGGTGCCAGGCTGGCTGCTCAGATGGATATCGCAGCAGCAAGAGCCCAGGCTGGGGTGTGGGGTAAGTGCTTTCTACCCAATGATTCACTTGCTCCCTGCAGCCTGTGTCTTTGCTTAAGCCCTCAGAGGAGTTTGCTAGCACAGAAGTTCAGGCCAGATAGTAAATTCATTTGGGCCTGCCTGGGGACACCCCTCTTCTCTGCCTTGGGCTGGCTCCACTCTCAGAGACACTGGACCTTTGGATGTGTGCTCTCTGACCCTGACTGTCCTGCCCTGCAGGAGCCCAGGACAGGCTAGGGCTCAGTTTTTGTAATAACAAGTTAAAAACAAAAGTGTGGTTACTTGGCGAAAGCAGGAGTGCGGTGAGTAGTGCTGAGAAGTAAGTGCTGATTGTAGAAGTATCACAGTGGATATTTCAATGCCTGCAGTTATAGGGCCCTCTACATTGGGAGAAGTATTTTTTTGTTTTGTTTTTTTCCCTTCCTTTGATACCAGGTGAGGGTCAGCACAGTACAGCTTTCTGCAGGGAGCTTCACAGGTGAGTGCAGGTGCTGGTGCAAGTGCCTTTGTGTTTGCAAACCAGATGGAGTTCAGCACTGTTGTTCATGTAGTATCACACCAGGCAAGTAGAGTGACCTCTGTGCTGTCTGTGTGTTGGATGGGGTGTTGCTCTCTTAATTAAATACACCAGGGAATCTGTCACTGTGTCTGCCCTGTACGAATCACAAGGAGGCAAAAGATTGCTTTCTGATATTGGATGTCTTTGCTACAGGGAAGTGCTAGTTTGGGGAGAGGAAGTGGCATTTACTTAGGAATAGATGAGACCTGCGTTTTGCAGCATGCCCTGATAGCACAAGGTGGGAGGACCTTTGGTCATGAAGCTGGGAAGTTTCCACTGATACCTGACCCTCTCCCCTGCATCCTGTCCTGTCACTAATGCAGAATTTCCCGTGGAAATGAGGGAGAGAAGCAGCAGAAGGGGAGGTGCAACCCAGCAAGGGCAGGAACAGTGTTTTGGGGCAAATGTCTGACGTGCTGCTACCCCAGCCAACATTGGTGGGGAACCACTGTGCAGGGAATAGCACAGCAGCACAGGTTGCATCACTTGTGCAGTCCTTAACTGCAGGCAGGACATCTCTTCCCTTATTTGGAGTTGGACAGCCTCATTTGCATCTCCAGTCTTGCTTAACACTGTGCTTTGACTCCTTATGCTGTCTCTTTGTTCACAGCTAACACAGGAGTAGACTGAGAAGTCCCATTTTCCCCATCTCTTTGCCGGTTGACGCTTTATTAACATTATTGCCCATGTTTTTCTGTTGCTGACACAGCCCCTTTGGTTTAGCATGATAGAGATGGAGAGGGGGAGAGTGGGCCATTTGGATTCTTCTCTACTGCCTTGTAAGAAAGTGGTAGGGAGACTGAGAAATATTGTTTGCAAATTATGTCCCCATTAAGCTCATTGCAAATGTTGACTCTTTTAGCCTTCACATGGCTTTCCTCAAAGAGCAGCTGTTGCTGTGCTGTTTTCCAGATGGAATAAATATCAAGCTGCATGGGCTAGGGACACAGAGCTGCAACATCCAGAATTGCCCAACCTGCTGAGGGGGCCAGAGTGACCAGAACTGTAGGAGAAACTTTCCTCTGACTGGATCAATCACAGCCCATGGTTTCCCCATGGTGAGTGGAGGTGTTCATGTGCATCCTGCAGGCTGCGGCTCTTTCTATGCCTGCTCACTTCCAGTCCCTTGAGAGAGCAGGTCTGGAGCAGCTACTGCACTGCAAATTCACACCTTCACTTCTGCCCACTACTAGATTTCCAAAATGGGCAGCTTAAGGAAAACGAGAACCAGAAGCAGATGATTTTTATATTTCTAAACCAATTTCTTGGCTGTTTCAGAAAATTACTTCTGAACTGTCATGATTGGCAATTCCATAAATCTTTGATTTTGGAGCTTTCTTCTCAGTTTGTTCAGGCAGTAGATTTAATTATGTGTTTCGTATAAACTGAACAAAGACTTTGAAATAGGCTCTTTGAAAAGTATTTGCTTTTGTGTTGTGCTGCTCTGGAATCCCCCAGTATTTGATCACTTCTGTGACCGCTCTTCAAGTGAGTGAACACACAGGAATGACTTAGAAACTTCTGTTGGGGAAATGGGGAATATAAACCCTTAAGGAATAGTCTATTCCTGTGAAAGAAATATCGTAGAATGCCTTGGGTTGAAAGCAACCTTAAAGATCACAAGTTCCATCCCCTCTGCCACAAGCAGGAACACCTTTCCCTAGACCAGCTCGCTGAGAGCCCCATCTAAGCTGACCTTAAACACTTCCAGGGGTGGGGCATCCACAGTCTCTCAGGGCAACCTGTGCCAGTGCCTTACCACTGTCACAGTAAAGAACCTGATCCAAACCTACCCTCAGTTTAAAGCCATTCCCGCCTTGTCCTGTCACTACATGTGCTTGTAAAAAGTCCCTCTCCATCTTTCTTGTAGTTTCCCTTCATGTACTGGAAGGCGTATTTACAGGTCACCCTGAAGCCTTCCCTTCTCCAGGCTGAACAATCCCAATTCTTTCCTCAGAGGTGTTCCATCTCTCCAGTCCACCCCTCTGGACTTGCTCCAGCAGGTTGATGCCCTTCCTGTTCTGAGGACCCCAGAGCTGGTGTACTGGAAGGCGTATTTACAGGTCACCCTGAAGCCTTCCCTTCTCCAGGCTGAACAATCCCAATTCTTTCCTCAGAGGTGTTCCATCTCTCCAGTCCACCCCTCTGGACTTGCTCCAGCAGGTTGATGCCCTTCCTGTTCTGAGGACCCCAGAGCTGGATACAGTGTTCCAGGTGGGGTCTCACCAGAGCAGAGTAGAAGAACAGATTCCTCTCCCTCTCCCTGCTGGTCCTGTAGCTTTTGATGCAGCCCAGGACAGAATTGGCTTTCTGGGCTGCAAGTGCATGTTGCTGGGTCATGTCCAGCCTCTCATCCACCAGCACCCTGAGTTCTTTTCACCAGGGGTGCTCTTGATCTCTTCATCCCCAGCCTGTGCTGATACTGGGGGTTGCCCCAGCCCAGCTGCAGCACCTCGCGTTGGTCTTTTAAAACCTCAAGAGTTTCCCATGGGCCCACTTCTCAAGCTTGTCCAGCTTCCTCTGGATGCCATCTAGAGAGATGCTTTTTATCCTACAGCAGAGTCAGAGAGAAATTATTTGCTTGGCAGAGGAGCAAGTTTAGTGGTTTCTCTTTGTTTCTGTATAGGGGGTTTGCTCTTTCCTTCACATCCAGCATGATTGTACTACCTGGTGAGGAGAACTCCCAAGCTACTTTCAAACAATATATTGTTATTAGCCACGTCCCTCTTTTGATCCATGCTATTGAAAAAGGCCTTGTTGATGTGAGTATGTTATTGGAGGTGAAGGTCTAGAACAGTTTATTGTCTCCCTGGGTTTCACAATGCTCAGTAACTGCAAAGTCTAGACAAACCCAAGCTAGCAACTTCCTTCTGCTCCTTGTGAAGTGAGAACAGTAAAAAATAAAGTACTCCCATATAACAGACAATACTGCCTGTCATGGGGCTCTTGTTTTTTTTTTTTTTGTATCAGTTTTCTCTTTATCTTTTATGACTCTCTTATTTTACCAGCCTCTGTTCTGTGAACTAGATCTCTCTGTTCTTGCTCACTCAGGCTGGCTGCCCACATTGCCAAGTCATAAAAGTATCATTTCTGTACAGTGCACAATGATGTGTACACTACTTGTGAAATACTTTACTGCCTTGTCAATCTTGTTCTAAATTCTATGCAACTTTAGGGAGTGTGGACAGATTAGTCTGTCTCCGTGCCAGGGCCATGGTGTTTATTTTTTCTTTCAAACTCTTTCTATCCTAGTTTGTCTTAAAGACTTGCTCTCCCACCCCACCTTCTCTCATGGGTAGTGCTTCTCTTGTTGCAATACCCTGTGAGGATGCAGGTCTCATTCCTAGCAGCATCTGGGTTTCTAGAAGATAAAAGATTTTGTAGCTATATAGAATCTGCCACTGCTGACTTCCAGGCCTGGAATCAGTCCCTCAGACCTCCCAACCGTTATGCATATGCTTAAATGTTTGTTGTATTGGAAGTATTAGTGTTCCAGACTAAAATCAGTGCAGCTTTGCTGTTGGCTTCAACTGTAGTGTCATGAACAGCAGTTTAGCGTTGGCTCAGAAAATGAGCAGACTTTGTCCTCTACTGTGGCATGCACTTGCTTTGGTATACTAAGGTTGCATCCAGGCTTGTATTTCTCACAAATTGGTTTAAGCTTGAACACAAGAAGTTTGGATTTATGTCTACCCTCTGTGTGGACCAATGGTTAAGTGTGCAAACACTGTCCAGGCATCACCCCTTCCTAGCCAAGACCCTGTCTGGTTTGGCTTCTCCAATATGGGGACACTTTGTGGAAGATTCTACCTGTTATCAGTTCTTGATTTGAGAATTATCTCCCCATATGACTTTCCTGTGACCAAACCTTGCCACAGCACTCTTCCTATCTGAGCATCCAAATACCCGACTACATCTTCGAAAGCAGTCTTCAAAACTCTTTGGGTGGCAGCAGGAAACAGGCAGCCACTAAGGGCTGACTGCTCATGAAATCCTGGCTCCAAATCTGGGACTGAGCACTCGGAAGTCTTGCCATTTTCATGTCACAGCCGTTTCCTCATACAGTTAGTTGCAGATAGACAGTGAAGCAAAGTTTTCTACATTGATCATTTTGCATTAGCTAGGACAGTATTTGTTCATGTTTCTTCTAGTTAAAGAGCAACCTTTGCAAGCAACAAAGTGCTGAGATTCTTGCTTTCCTCTAGAGGGTTCCCAGCTCTTCCAAGTTCTGGACCACTAATATGGCTGTGAGAGCTGTAAGACTCCTGCTTAGCAAATACAGCCCTTTTGACGTGAAAGGGCCATGCTTGATAACCCCTCATATAAAATTATTATTTAGTAACAGTCTACATCTGTGGGGAAAGTAGGAAGCAAAGACACCACTGCCTTGTGACATGTGTTACATTGTTTTTTGGTTGATTTGGTCTCTTCTCCTCCCCCCACCCTTTTAAGGAAGTTAGAAGCGATGTCTTAAAATTAGATGCAAAAGACACCAATATAAAATGGGAGAGAATTGTGCTAGACTTCTCATTTCAAATAAAGGGGTTTTTTTTTGCTACAAGTAGTTGGTCAGCTATAATGTTTGTCTTTAATTTCTGGGATGATGAGGCCAGATCTGGCAGTGTTTCCATTCATGAAACTTCGGTTCAGGTTTGTTTTTGACAATGACGGTAATGGAGAACCTCAAAAAGAAAAAGCCAGGAGAGGCACATAGAGCAAGATCTACAAGGAGTAGTTAAGATCTAAATTTGGAGCAAAGTGAAGAGCAGTTGCTTCATGAAAGAGTTGATAGAGGAGCAGAGCATTTCAGTGCTAAACAAGTTGGACGGGACACTGTTTGTGGTAACCCGATTGCATCTTCTGCCCTGAGGGTGTAACTTCAAGTTGTATTTGTCAGAAACAGCCCTCCCTCCTCAGGTGATGGGAACATCAGGGTTTTCTGCACATGAGCTGGAACTGGAACAAATGAATTGATCCTGTTTGCACCTTTGGCTGCTGGAATCTGTGACCTAGATTTGTTTTTGTTTTCAGTTTTTGCGTAGACACATCTGCAGCCTCCACGTCTAGACATCAGGGATGGGGAATGTGCTGGCTAATGGGAACCAGAATAACAAAGGCTTTGCATTTCTACTGTCATAATTACAATTTAATTAAGATCTTTTTAACTATCTGGGGGTTTCAGGGTTCTTTCCTCAGAGAGAGTAAAAGTGGAATTCACTTGCTGATCTGCTGTCTCCGCATTCACAAGTGTGGAGAGTTTGTTTCAAACAGCCTGAACCCTGCAGTGAGGCTTTGAAATCCCAAACTGTGAACTTTGCTGGTGACAAGGGTTTGCACCGGTCGCATATAAGCTCCTTGCGTTTACCCTCTTTATACCTATTAACTAACTGGATTTTCCCATTAAAAATGGCCCTTTGCTCAGCATATTACCCAGCAGAAACAGATGTTGTGTGTCTCTCCTTGCCTGTGGCTGGCTCCCAGTGTTACATGAGCATGCCGATATGCTTCCCTTTTTCCTCAGCTAACAGGGGCTGGGCCATGAGTTGTTTGTAGAGCTTTGAGAGCACTCGTGACTGGATTATCATCCTGTCCTCTGACAAGTCATCGCTAGACTGGTGGGCTGACTGGCAGGTGCCCACACTGACTGTGTGATGCTTGAGATCCTCTAGCTTTGAGTGAGAGCACCATTGCTACAGAGGACCATAGTCCTGTCCACAGGCTGAAGGGCCCTGGGCATCAGCAGCCATTCCAGGTAGAAGTTTGGGCTGAGTGCTTTTTGGAGCAGCTCAACCAACAGTAAGGAATGTGTACCAGGAAGGGGATGTGGGCTTGGCATATTCACCTGGTCAGGCAGTTGGATGCCTCTATGCTAAGCTTTGATCTTCATGTTCTCAGTCTTGACGCAGAATTACTGTGATCTGATACTGTGGCCCTGTCTGATGGCTGATCGCAAGGGCTTGCTACTTGTTACCCCTTATGGAGCTTGAAGTGTTCTGTAGCTGCCAGCTTTTCCCTTGGACCATGAGGTTGAAACCATTCTGGACACCAGAAAGCACGTGCCTGTAGAGTCATAGAAGACAACTTCCTTTCTGACTTAAGAACTGGACTGCACTCCTGTCACCTTCCTGTCCAATACTGGTCAGATGGTTCCTTTTTGGCCCTGACTGGATTGCAAGAGATTCAAATTGGCTCCTGCATCCCTGTTCACAGCATTTCTGTCCCATGGCAGTGGTGCTGAAGACTAATTTTTAGTTTTTGTCAACAAATCCAGGCAAATTCAGACAGAAATCCAGCCCAGATTTATCTTTCCGCTGTTTGATTTTGTGAGGGTTTGTATTCCACAAAAGAGCTTCTGCTATGAACTTTCTTTACCTGCATGGGTACTGTAACTGCAATCAGTGTTCATCCTCTAATGTTCTATTTGTTGAGCCTTCGCCAGTGGGACATGTCTTCTGAGTGTTAACTATTCCCTCAGTTCTCCCCAGCGGTATCCGTCTTGTGCCATGGCTGTTGTGTCTGCTCAGTGCACACACTGCTATTGTCCCTGTCTTCATCTTTCCTTGTTTTTTCATCTGACTTTGGCTGTGGTTCTTTCAGGCATGCTGGTTTTCTGAGAGCTCATGCTTGGGGGTTTCAAAGTCCCTTTTACTCTCACCACTTCCCAGGAAAGAGCATTACTGCTGTTGTTGCTCCCTTCCCTGTCTGCTCCCTGGACAAGATGAACTGTAAGCCAGCTTAAACAGTTGTTTCTTATCTGCATTTACATTTTCAGGTCTTTTGACTATTTCTGTCCCCCATATCTTAAGTATGTGAAGTGTTGGGTTTATATTTCTGTAATTCCTACTCCCATACACTCTCTTCAGAAATCTGTTCACTGATGCTGTTCCCTTTATCTAGAAAACTTGAAAACTTGCAAAGTACTATCAGGATTTTTGGGAAGTTTCCTTTAATAGTTGTTCTCCTGCTTCTCCCCTACAACAGAGGTTTGAGTCTTGAGACTGTAGTGTCTCTGAAAACAATCAGTCTCTCTCTTACCCATTCACTTGAATGCTGTGCAGCCTATTCACTTCTTCCCATGGCTCCTTTACCTGGTGACTCAGCTGTTTGACCATGGCACACCTTCTGCAAAATTACTGTATGTCAACCCCAAGTTTATGGAGAGACATCAGGGGCTCCTAGCAAACTGTGACCTAGAGAGCTGCATCTGCCATCAGCAGGTCGGTCTGTCTGGAGGCTTCTGGCACAGCAGGTTCAGTGACTCCTGCAGCTTTAAGGGATTGAGCATCACAGCTTGTCAAGGCCATAACTGAGGAAACTTAAACTAGTGTGCTAATTAGACTGGGGCTGAAAGGATCTCTTTGCTCTTCCTTTCCAGCTACTGAGTCTGTTTGCTGCCTCTGTTGGGTGCTCCTGGATGGTCAGAGAGGGGCCTTTCCTGTGTGAACTGCTGTGTGAATGGGTATGCCATGCCCTCATGGCTGTGCCACA
>VZRE01015342.1:103555-152423 GCA_013396775.1 Cephalopterus ornatus
CCCTCATGGCTGTGCCACATCCCTGTTTGCTGCACGCTGCATCACTCATGCTCCACAGAACTGTTTAAATGTCCCTCTATTGCTCCCAGCACCGACCCCTCTTTGCCTGGTTGGCTGCTCTGAGTTTCCAGGTCAGGGACTGCCGAACTCAGAAACCTCCTTTATTACAGCTGGGTCTCACCCTCTAGACTTCCCTTCATTCACGACTGCTTGAGCCTCAGATAGTCCCACCAGGGAATCTCATACGTGTCCCGAGTGCCATCTCTGGCTCAAGACATCTCTCAGCCCCTGACAGCTTGAATTCAGGGCAGGTGCCAGAGGAAGAGCCACTCTGTAGGTTGTTGGAGATAAAGTGCTGGGCTTCTGATCCACTGGTGTGGCAAAGCTGTTCCCAAAAAGTAACTGAGGTGTGCCTGGAAGTTGGTAAGGAATGGGTCAACCGACCTAAGCTTGCCACTGTCCCTGCTGGAGCATTCAGATGTCCACATTTTCTCCCTTTTCACAAGGCTTATCTTTTTTGAGCATGTGAACAGACAAATATGTCGAGAGCAGTTGGCCATGTGGTCTGAAACCAAGGACAGGTTTAGGAAGGTTTATCCATAGATCTTAAGAACAGTCCTGTCAATTAAACCAAATGTGTAACAGTATTTAGTCCACAATTTACTGTGATCACGATCATGTCTTATACCTGTCTGATGGAAGATTTAGGTAGCTGGCCTTGTGCTTTTCTGAGTCTTTGTTCTTAATAAGATTACTGGGATTGCTAGCTTTGGCCAGAACTCAAATTACATTTTGGCAAAAAAAGATACATAGACTTGACTTGCATTAAGTGGCTGGTAAATGCATTACAAGAATGTTCTAGTAAATGTTGTATTTTTTATTGGTAGATTTTATGTGGTTTCGTGTGACCTAATTTGCTTCTTGAGCATGTTCATTAGTGAACACAGTGCTGGAGACTGGCTTGCATCTTACTTACTCAAACCCTTAATTTTTATATGTATTACTTCTAATTTATCAGTATGTCCCACTCCCCTCATGTCCTCCAAACAGTACCATGTGAGAAAAAATATTTACACATTTTTTAAGGACTCTCAGGCTGTTAAACCTCAAATTAACTGTGTTTGCAACTAGGCATCAAGTCTGGCTGATTTTGCTACAAATAAGTAGGTACTACCAGATACTACTTGATTTAGACAGCAAGTGTTATCTCATTCTCTCCAAGGTAAAAGCTGGGCTGCTGATTGCCTCTGCTAAATATGTGGCACCCTGCAGTGATGTGCTGCTGGATGTATCCCAGCACAGGATGTTGTTGAGGACCTTGCTACTGATGCTACAGTCCTCTGATTCAGGGTAGGCCAAATTTTCAGTTGTGGCAAGTAAAAGCTTTACCTTTGCTGGAGGTACTGGGTTAACTGCTTGAAGATTTTTAACTGCTGAGAAAATTTGAACTTTCATCTAGCCATTGTCCTAAACATCTTCCTGCCTCTCTTAACTGAAAACTGTTGGGTCCTGGCTCCTGTGCGCACTTGAAGAAGCATGTTTTGGTATTGCTTTAGACTTGTACTTGTTTTGCAGAGGGGAGCTGGCTAAATCACTCAGATGCTCAAAATCCAGTGGTGTCTTCTCAGATTTTTGCCACTCTGCCCTCTGAAGGGCGGGTACGTTAGGTTAGATTCCAGTCATAAAGAAGGCTAAAGCAGCTTAGCTTTCCATGGTAGCAGAGTTGAAGAGTTAACTCTCTCAGGTCTTTCACTAGACATGTCGTTCAGGGCTATGCAGCTTTGTGAACACTGGTTACTAGTCCTCTTGACCAGGGCTGTCTTAGCAGGAAAGACATGCCCTTATACAGTGCTAGACAGACAGAGGTTTGCTCTGACCTCAAATTTGAAGCTCTTGCCTTATTCTGGCTAAAACACTCCCCTTCTGTTGGGAATGTGCAGCAGTTTGGTGCACCTGTGATATCCCATGCCTATAGTCATACAAGAACTTCCCCTTAATTCCATGTATGCCTGGGGAAATTCCTGCCCCTGGAGTTCCAGGGTATCCCCCAAAGTGCAGACATACCAAATTCTTCTGTAGCTCCTTGTGAGAAGAACTGAAACACTTTCACTATTGGGATGTCTGGTAAAATGGTCTCTGAGAAGTCTTAGGGCTGAAATTTCTGTACTAAAGCAGTTGCAGATACCCTGAGGTGAGTTATATCTGTACTCTCCCGGACACCATACTGGGAACATGGTAGGCAGGTGATGTACCTTTCTTTATGTGTTCTGCTGGGCACTGCGTTTTCAGTTTCACAGAAGCCTGCATGAAGGCTGGACCCTGCAAAATGCAGGCATGTCAGGAACAGCTGAGAGCTTCCAATGGAGGCATTTCTGCTGAAACAGATCGTAGCATACAGCCTAGGTCTGACCTCCTGAAGTCTGTGCTGCTCAGCCAGTGTACAGTAGCTTGCTAGGCTAGGGTAATTTTATCACAAGTTTCATCCTTGTGCGAATTTATAAGGCCCAATTATAAAGATAAATACGCTATTGTCACAGCTGGAGTCCCATGGGATGAGCTGCATTTTTGGGATTTTTAACAATAAAGTGGCTACAGCCACGTTTTCTGGGACAGAGAAAATGGAGAAAGATGAGAGGGTGACACCACATTTTTATTGGCTTTGAAGCTGTTGGTAAGCCAAAAGAAGACATGGAAAAATCAAGGTTTTGCTGATTAACAATGATACAGGGGGTGGAAGCACCTGTTACCAGTATTGCACAGTGCTTTGGCGAGCATCTCCCTTAAACTCTGCCAGAGGAGAACAAGAGAAAGATTCTATTTCCATTTAGGTATCCCAGGTACATTTTTGAAGCACTGGAAGAAAGCTGTACACCTAAAATACATGGGTGAATAACACTCTGACTGGAAAGTACAGCTGCTGTCTTGGAGTAATGAAGGTACAGACCTCATCCAGGTTCATAAAAAAAATTAGGTACATCCCGTGAGTATTGCTGGTCCCCAAAATAATTCCTGATATATGCTTTATTTTCAGAAGTTTACAGGTTAACTCTATTTTAATTACAAAATTAAAGTCTACTGCATTTCAAGATCATGGGCTTACAGGGGGAAGTCCTTGAGAAAAGATATGGTTTCATTTTCCATTTATCAGGTGTGATTGTGCACGGTCAGTAGATAAGCAGACATCTAAAATTTAGACAAATTAGAGACTATGTGACTACAATACAGGAGAAACAGAGGTGTTCCCACATACCACCATCTTTAAGAGATATGTTCTTCTATGTATCCTTCCACCAGCCATACCTTTCTGGAAAGAACCACCCTGCATACTGCTGAGTTCAGTGCTCGTGACTGTGGTTTGGAAAGGAGCGTGCAGGACTCTAAGCTGGCACAGAGCAAGTTCTCAGGTGGGGCAGTGATGTGGTGGCGGTGGTGACTCGGTGGTATCTGCCTAGTTGTGATCCCATGTGCTGCATGCTTTTCTGTTCTTACTCTTCAAGACAGGTGCTGAAGATCTCTTGAGAGCCTGTTGGTTCAATCTAGCCTGCAGAACTGCTGCGTGGTACTAGATCTCACTAAGTAAGGGGGTTTGCCAATGCGTTACAGGGCCAGCGTGGTGCATTCAGAACATGTCCTCCAAGCCAGAATAGCCTTGGCTTAGGAAAGACTGTGAAAAAGGAATCCTGCGGCACTTGAGCAGACCTTGGAGAGCCTTCTGTAGCCAGATAGAAAGTGAGTTGCTTCACATCTGTTCTAAATTTTGCAGAGAAGCTGTCCTAGCCTGTGGTGACATTTTTCTTTTCCTCCTCTGTGACTAGTGGTGGTGAAGCTCACAGCCTGTCAAAGAGCTCCCTCTGCATGCAGACCAAGTTGGCAAGGGGTGAAGCAGGTAGACCATGGCAAATGGAAAGGTGGCTACAAATAGTCTTGTCTGAACGAATTTTTTGAGAAATCAGCTGCTATTTCTTGATGCAAAGCCTGTGTAAATCAGGAAGCGGTCTCCTGCAGACATCAGTCTCTTATGGTTCAGTCACTATGGAAGAAGTAAGAAAAGTCCTAGGAATAAATTATGATGGTGGATTTCTTCATACAAGCATGGGATCCCAGGAGAGTACCTCTGGAAAACACAGCTGTTGTACACTGAGTTTACAGCTTCTCTTTGGTGCAGGTGATGGAGCTGACCTTCGCTTTTTTACCCCTCTGTGAACACTGCTTTCCTGAAATGTGTCCCTGCTGCCAGGGACAGCACCAATTCCCTATATCAAGCATGTTATATACGTTTTTGTAGTGTAACATTTCAGGGTACTAGTTCTGTAGTCACATGCCTTGGTCCCGCTGGCTTACATCCAAAAGTCTTCCTACTCATTCAAATGCACAGTGGTTGCAAATGAGCATTGATTTCTTGATTAGAAATACTCAAGTTTTTCAAATTCAACTCTCTCTTTTTAGTCTTTGTATGGACACTCATAGACAGTGCCCAGAGTTTGAATGGGGACTGAATGAGTGCATTACATGGGCTAGAACCCCAGCCCAAAGGATCTCAGCTCACTGGAAGACTTCTTGCAAGTGATGGTCCCATTTTCCTGCCTTTTCAGGTCCATCAGTTTTTCCCTGCTGTCCCTATAGCTTCACTTCTTATCTGGTTTCCATGGTCAAGTGCTTTAGATGTAGTGTTAAGAGAAACACTCAATGTTCAGTTCTCCTTTCTCTTGACTTGCATTCTCTTCTTCCTCTCTCCCCATCTTAACGTCACTGTGGTTTAGGGAAGACGTTGCTGCTGATGCAGAGGTTAAATATTACTTTGTGCTTTCATGGCTGTATGCAGAGCACCAGCCCCCAAAGGGTGTGTGCAGCAGGAAAAGGGGAGAGGCAAAAGAACTGGGATTGGAGCTACTACTAATTTGTGCTTAAGGCTGTCATTCTCCCCTTCACCCCACAAGCAGGGCTTGGTTTTCTAGAAACTCTCAGGTCTGGTTTGCCTGGCACCCTGGTATTGTGAAGCTGTACAATCCTGCTGCTGTCACTTTCCCTGCTGCCTCTGAACTCCACAGGGATCAGGAAATTCAGTCCTGTTCCCCTTCAGTATAAGCAGAGTTCTTTTCTCTTGTTTCCGCCCCCCAAAACACCGGGCTTGTGCCCTTCTCTGGGGTAAGCACAAAGGGGCAGAGGTAGAATTGAGTTTTAACTGCATTCCTGCCTGGATCCTTTTTGCAGTTTAGTATCAATACTTAGCCAGAACTTCGGTGTGAGGTTTCTTCCCCTTTTTTCCTGGAATACATGAACACATTTATTCACAGGACACTTGGACAGGTCCGATACAAACCGGTGGAGTGCCGGAGCACTGACTGTAGTCAAGCAAGTACTTTGGCTGCCACCAGAGTTCATGTTTAAAGACAATGATAACCATTAGGCAAACTTTCCTGACTGTTGGGTGACAGGCACCAGCTCTGCAAGGGCATCGCTGCTTGCGCCAGGGTGCTTCAGCTCTGTGGTGGAGTGCCACAGGCCTCCTGGAAGTCAGTGTCTGTTGAAGGCTTCCTCCTCCAGCACTGTGTGCAAGCACGTGTGATGTCCATGCAGAGCTCAGGACAGCAGATCTCCCCACTGTCCTCCTGCTCTCAGGGTGCATGAATCAGTCGGCCAGGAGATGACCAAAAGGGAAGCCCAGATTCCTGCCAGTCCAATTGCCACCACCTTGTTACACTCTATATGGAAAATACCCTCTGGGCGGAACTGCATCCCTTGCTGGATTCGTACATCTCTATGCTCTGCAGGCTGCACAGCCAGAGGTGCAGGGAGGAGACAGGCTTAAGGCTTAGCTTCCCACTCGCTGGCAGCCCTTGTCAAGTGAAAAGGAATGCTCTTTCCTGCAACTGGGAAACAGAGAACTGAACATGAGCAAGTGAAGTGGGTTCACCAGGGCATGTGCTGTACATAGACAGTGCCATTCCACGGATGGTTAAAGAGCTTCCCAGAGTCTGTAGTGGTGAGAGCTGCACCTGTCAGCTTCTACCTGGTAGAGGGAGGAAAAAATGTAACTTTTTGCAAGGCTGGGAACAAGGCAGTTGCTCTAGCGCTGCTGCATTTTCTCAGCATTCTTTCCCCAACTAAGGTTCCTGATTTCTGCTCACCCACCTTTCTCGAGGACTTTCAATGAGCCAGATGTTCTCATGTTGCCACATTGTTCCGGTGGACAATGCAGTGCTTTGGTTCAGAGCCTTTTTCTGTCCCCTCTTTCTCCTCCTTTTTTCTGCCCCATCACCCGTGCCAGGCAGAGGTGCAGTTCTGGTGAATTAGGAGAGACATCTGCTTTGAAGCTGGAATCTCACACCAAATTGACCAAGATCCTCTTCAGCACCAACATCTCTGCTTACAAATGCCTGCCTTTACACTGTCAGAGTGTAAGCGTGTGCACTGGCACTTCAGGTTTCCTTGGACTCTGGTTTGTTTTCTGTTCCCACTGTTTTAATCCAGTCTGGCTCCCCTAGAAACTAGGTGATTCAGGGTGTAGCTGCAGGTCACGTAATGGAAACCTGGAGATTCACCAAGGTATGAGTCTTCACATGAAGTATTTTAAGTATTATGTGAAGCTTTCAAACATCCCGTAGACTGCTTACTCTGCTTCTAGTTGTATTTGCCCTGGCCAAGATGTTTCCCTCCATCCCCTTCAGTCCCTAAAGTAGAATAATTGCAGAGGAGTAAATGGATAACAGGAACTTTATCTTGGCCATAGACAGTTCCAGAAGAGGATTTTATTAACGGCCTTTCTTAGCTGGGAGTTATTACTGCTGGGAAAGCACCTTTCTGAAAGCTGTTCTGCATTTATTTTCGATGAAGGCAGAAACTGCACTTGCCTCAGACTGATTTGAGTACAAGTGGTCATCCCTTATCTCTGCTATGACTTCTAATAGGAGTGGCAGGGGAAAATTAAGGCACTGTCTTGTTGCTAAGACTCACTGGAATGAAAATCTGGTAAAGTCTCTAGGTCTCAGGTAACAGTGACTGAAGTCAATCTGTTTCTCAGCTTTAGCTCTTACCAGGAAGATGATCTTATTTTCAGTCACATCCTGTTGTATTTAGGAGTGGCAGAACTGTGACAGGAAACAACTCTGTCGTGAGTCAAACAGTAAAGGGATTGCTGATATAGGCTTCAAAACTGCATGTCATGAGCAGCTGTGGAAAAATCGGCTGGTGCAGAAGTGGAGAGGGCTGAAGTCAAATTTCTCAAGGACAGACTAGTAAGTCTAATGAGTATTGTAGTCACTGAGTAAGTGACAGAGAGTATGGGGAAAGTAGCGTGACAGACCAGCTCCTAGTTCTGGCATCACTGCTTTCCCCTCCACTTCTCCAAGCTATACCAGTGGCAAGCATTAACATGTCCTGTAGAGGTCTGGATGCTCTTAAATGTTTACATTTTGTGCGTATCTGCTCATACTCCTTTTATCTGATATTCAGTGGGTAACCTTGTAGAATTTGTCTCCAAGTCTTTTCATGGTGACTAGTTTTATCTTACACCAGGCTCTGCCACTGGGAGTTGGAGAGCTCAGTCACTCATTCTTTGTTTCATGTGGCAAATGCTATTGGATAATTAACTGACTGTAATGAGTGCAGAGGATCAGCATGTTGACAAATCCATTTTAAATCATATAATCCACCCTGGCCTGGACCCTGCATTGCAGTGTAGCATGTTTAGCAAGTGGCCTACCTATGCAAAATGGATCATCTGTTGAAAAAAGAAAAGCATGGAGCAGCAAGGTAGTTGTAGGACTGGGGTTATGTGAAGTGGGAGAGGAGTGATCAGGTGCTCCAAACACATTGCTCTAAGTGTCAGAGCGTCTGGCTGCGTGGTCTTGTCTCCCTTCTGTCTCTCTCTCTGTGTTTGTCTCCTTAGAGACTTGCCACCAGATAGAAATGAAAGGAGGTTGAGCCCCAAAGATGTGTACGAGGATGTCAAGCAAAGCTTGCAAGACAATTTTATAGAGCAGTGGCAGGCTTTGGTATTCAGGGGAAGGAGATGAAGAGCCTTACTTGCAAGTGGTGGCTGACAGCAAGCTTCTGCAAACAGGTCCTGGGCTAGAGGGAAAGCAGATGCTGGTATGCTCCTGCAGACTTCCACATACGTGGTTCAGCGTGACATCTCACCTATGCCCTGTGTTCTCGGCCAGCTTTGTGGCAGCACTGCAATTCCTCATTGCCAGTTCTGTAGAGGGCTTTGACTAGATTTGCTCTGAGGATTTGAGGTGGACTCTTTACTACCACAAGTTTTCTGAAAAGGTCAGGGAGTCCTCAGTTTGAAAAAACCCCATGTTAATATAATCTTGATGATAGATTGAAAAAGACAATTCCTATGACTGTTATTTGGGGGTTTTTTTGTTTGCTTGTTTGTTGGTTGGTTTTGGGGTTTTTTTTGGTTGGATTTTTGTGTTCTGGTTTTTTGGTGGTTTTGTTTTGTTTTGTGGGTTTTTGTTTGGGTTTTTTTGTTGTTGTTTTTTGGGGGTTTTTTTGGGTTTTTGGTTTTGGTTTTTGTTTGTTTGTTTTCCTGACAAAAACATTATTTTCCTTTAAAGGGTGCTATGGGACGGTTTGTGACGGAAAAAGAATCTGGTGTCTTCAGGTTGAAAAATTATAGTAATGCTGCTGCCTTTCTTCCTCTGTTCTGCCTTCTGGTCCTTGTATAACATCAGGATCATCAGCAGTGCTGTACAGAGCTGTCATGGAGGTGTTGCAATGAATACGCTATTCCAGTACTTGGAAATAGCAGCAGCAAAAGAGTTCACAAGAACAGAGGGGATGGTAGTGTGCTGCTTCTGCTGTTGGGTTTCCCAGACAAATGTAGACTGGCCACATGCTTTAGTCACACTCCAGGTTCCTTTTTTTTTTTTTTTTTTTANNNTTTGTTTCTTTTTTTTTTTTTTTTTCAGAAGTCCTGAGAAACTGATCCTTTCCCAGCCTGAGAAGCCAGTTTCCTTATTAGTAAGAAGGCATTCTAGTAGCTTTTTAGGGAGGTAGAAGTGGATTGTTACTGCAGAGCAAGCTGAGGAGATGTGTGAGGTGTCCTGACTGCTTTGAAATGAGGGTGGATTTAGTCTCCCAAGAAGTTCATGTTTTTCACGTGCAGTGAAGCTCTCTTAATAAAATACAATTAAAATGTTTTCTTTCAGAAGCTAAGGATGGCTTTTAGGCAGAAAGCAGAAGTATGCATCAGGATTACAACAGATGTGCTTTTGTGGATGGGTACAAAATCTATTCTGTAAGCAATAAACAAATAACTGCCTAAGAGAAAAGGAAATACCAGAATAGGATGGTTTTGCTTATTTTCTCCTCTGTTCTGCTAATATGTCTCTTAGCCTCAGGTGATGCTGCTCTTGTTTTTGATGTTTCCTGTTGTAAAAAATACTTTGCTGTTAAAGGATTTAGTGAAGGTAGATCTTGTTAGTTAATGTTGTCTGAATTTTAACACAAATTTCATTAAGATTGACAGTAGCCTGGCATTGCAGAGACCCAGGTGTAGCTGAGAGTTTTGCTTTTTGCCTCTTAATAGATCTCTGTTCCTCTAGCAGGAATTAGATTGTCATGTTTGAGAAGATTATATTCTGAAACATAATTACTTTTGCAACAAAGTGATTCTACATACTTCTGTGGAGGGGAGGATAGGTGATGTCTCAGGATATCTTTATTTTCAGGGCTCTATTGAGTGTAAATTGAATTATTTTGGAAACTGGAACAGTATTTCACACTTCTGTCACCAAGGGGCATGTTAAAAAACAGCAGGAGAGTAAGTCCCTTTAGACTGGGGGAGAGGGGGTATTGGCAGATGCTGCTATGTGGCCTGAACCTAATGATGTTCACAGCTTTGTCTCTTGAGTGCTTTGTCTCATGGTTAAATGAGTTATGCTGGGTCATGAAAACTTTTAGTTCAAGCCTATGGGTCATGTTGATGGGTTTGTGTTTAGTGCAGGCAATGATGTACTGTTTCCTACAGGCATCTTGCAGTATGAAGGCAGAACATACCCTTTGCTCCTGGATGTGATGTTTGCCAGATAAATAAATATGTATTGGCTGAAGCAGATTTGGAAAAGTATTATGTATTATTCTGCGTTAGAAGAGTAAATCTTATTAGTCTCAGTGGTATTTGGACTCCTACATCCCTTGTCTGCATCTGAAAATCTTTGCTCACTGTGGTTGTATGGGATAGACTGAAATCTGTGTAGTACTGGATTTTTGAGGGAGCTATTTAAAGTCCCCTGGTTCTTTCCAGCAACACAGTTTGTCAGTGGATGTTAGATCTGAATCTCCTCAGAGTTATTCTGCCTGTGTTGTGACAGCCCCATCATCAGCGTCACTGAAGAAGGAGCTGTGGACAAGTGAGTTTTCCAGCTGTAACAATGAGTTTTCCAATGTAACAGCTCAGATTTCTGGAGCTGAGAAGACTCTTTGCTTCATGTTGGTTTGGCTCTGCTCTCAGCTGTGCTGCTATGTAACGGAGACAAAGACAAAAACCATCAGCATGCTTTTTTGGCCTAGAGCAGAGTGAAGGTTGTGGCTTGCTTTCCAAGTGCTTTACTGAGTACCTTTTCCATGTATTATGCTTACAGCAAAGACAGCAGGATAGACAGGCACAAATATATTTCAGTGACTTTGGGTGGTGGGATTTTTTGGCTATTTGAAAATGCGGGCATGGTGTAACTCAGGACAAGGGAAATTTGAACCTTTTGCACGTACAGTTCATGCTTTTTGATATGATGTACCATTGTCCTCACAGGTAATAAAACAGGAAGAAGCCTGACTTGGAGTAGACAAGCCATGCCCTCCAGTTCTGTAGCTCAAATGGCCCTTCGGCACAGTCCTGGTTAGCTGATGCTTATTCCCGCACCCCACTGGATTGTTCATAGCCACAGACCAAGGAATCATATTTTCTCAGCTATGGCTTTCAGAGGTACAACTAAAAATGTGTGGAAATGGGTTCCTTTTTCCATTAGAATTTTCCAGGTTACAGAAAGGTCTCAGTTGTGAATTGAAGTGTGACCTCAATTTTTTGATAATGGGGACCTGGATGGACTTAGTCTTAGTTTTTGGAGCTCCAAAACTTTTAAATTGTTATCTCATTGTATTTGTTTGTAAAAGTTAAATTTTATTTTTGAAGTACTGATTCCCAATGATTTTGAATTGGGCCAAAAGAGGCACAGAATTTTTGAAATGCATTCTCTTTATATACAGGAACTTAATTGTAGGTTGATTCTCTTTGGAAAACCAGCTTTGAAAAACATTGCTGTGATTTTCAGAAAGCTGGCTGGATACGCATTATGCTGACTTTCTGGGCTTGTTTTTCAAGTCTGATAGCTTTGATTTCTTTCTGCCCAGCATTTCCCAGAGCACCTGTTTGCTTGGTATCTTGGCAGTCATTAAAAGATGCAGCTGTTGTATGCAGATTTCTCCTGGGCTTTCAAGTCATTGGTTGTGTAAGGCAGGAGGCAAAAACTAGAACTGCCTACCTGTGAATCGTTCTGAAAGTCAGTACAGAGGAAAGCAATATGAAGATTATCATCTACACTGAAAGAAGACTTCTGGATATACTTGGGAGTTGCAAGCAATTCTGTGGAGAATTTGAGGATGGTGTAAATGCTGTAGCACAGAATCCTTTTCCATATCTTTTTCTCTCCTGTAATTATGTGAACTTTTATGATTCTTGGTGAAGATAAGAGTGGCTCGTGCCAATTCCAGTCAAGGGAAACATGCATACATGGTAAGAGTAGGCAACACCTAGGCAGCAAATTCTATCTACTACCAAGATTTAGATTTGGTTTTTGCTTCTGATCTGCAGCCTCTCCTGATAGTCCCCTCCTTCTGGAGCCATTCTTCCTGCAGCCTGCTAGTTGCTAGCCTGTGCTAGAGATGCAACTTAAGGTGCTGCTGATGTTGCTGGAGTACTGGCTTTTTTCATGTGTGGTGTAAGTGTAAGCTTGCTTCTACTGGGGAACCCTTGCAGCCGCTGTTCTGCCTCAGCAACATCAGGACTGGTCACCAGTGTGGGGTGTCTGGCTGCCTACCATGTCAGGGTCTCAGAGGAAAGGTAGATGTTCTACATCCATCTCCACTGGGGCCATTCAGCGCTGAGGAACAGCCTCAGCTGCTTCATAACACTGCCCTGAAATGGCATTCAGCATCCATGTTCAAGTGGGGTGTGTGTGCACGTGGGCACGCTGAGCTGGAGCAGCGGTGTGTGATGGGAATACAAATGTGTGAAGAGAATCTGAGAAAGACAGGGTGTGGCAGAGAGATGATTTGTCAAAAGGAATTGGAGTACTGTGAAATCAGAACTCTCCTTGTAAGACTTGCTATTTCAGTGTATGTTTTTTTCCTCCTCTGCCCACAAGACTTGTGGGTGGGATCCATGCGTGCCAGAGGTTCATGCAGTCCCTTGGCTGCAGTCACAGCTTCAGTAATCTTTCCTGGTTGTTAGAAATATGTTGTGAATCTGTCTGTGCTATAGGAACAAGTTTAGTGGCCTCTGAGCTCTGTGGATATGCATGAATGATTTCTGCTCAGTAACTAAATTAAGAGCTAATTTAATAATGACACTTGGTATGTTAAATAGGTTTATAAGATAAACTGACCAATTTAATTAATTTAGTAAGATTGAAATTGAAGGACCAATGAAGGGTCTGCAGTGGGCCGTTATTAAAATTCATGACTCAGCTGGTTTGCAGACTCCTACTGAACTCGTATTATGTGGATGATCTTACTGTCATCAGATGTCACGATTCAGGGAAAACTATAACCACCACGTTGTAAGCAATCACCAAGATGAAATTATTCTGTCATGTAACATACAGAAATATTTCAGATCTTGTGAGTTTGCTAAGTTTAACAAAATTACCAAGGAAAGTATGCTTTTCTATAGTATATCTTCTCAGAAATTAATCTTTGGAAACATTATCATATTATTTTGATCACTGATTTTCTCTCTGCATACCTTTATTTTCACCACACTAGGTGGCTCTTAATTTTGTGCATACAATATTTAGGATTTAGCCAATTTCAGGACCAGGTGTGCTTTGTGTTCAGGTTCTGCCAAGCACACTCTGCCTCTCCTACCAGCAGTGTGTCTGTCTCCAGTTACTGTCTTCTCACCCGACAAAGCAGGTGCTTGTAGTATGAAAGCATTTGGTTATTACAGCTAAAAAGTCTTGGTGGGTGTGTGAAAATCTGTCGCAGCCCGCGGGAATCTAATTCATCTTCTTGTCCCAAGGCAGAAGTACACCAAAATGGTGCCTGAGGAATCAGGCTAATGGCGTCTGAAATTCAGTGGTGGAGACTGTACGATGACCCAGGGGAATTCATCCCTTCTTTTTTCCTTTCAATCTTTGTTTCCCCTCTTATCTAAAATAATAGCTGTTGCAAACTCAACTGATGTCTTCTTCTTGTCCCCAAGCTGTGGACCATAACTTGAGGACCTTTTAATTTTTTTAACTACCCTTTTTAAGCAGTGTGAACTGTGGTGATGCTTGTCTCCTTCCTCAGGCTTCTCTTTTCTGAATTGACTAAGTGAGTATCTTCATCCTTTCCAGTAGCTTATGTTTCCAAAACTCTGAACAGTCTTCCTTTTTTGCTCTGGACTCTGAATTTGTTTGTGTCTCAGTTGTGTCCAGAACAGGATGCAAGAGACTGGCAGAGGCCTCGTTGGGATGGGATAGGACAGGCTAATTACTTCCCAGTGTTTATGTATTACACTATTAGAAACTGTCTTTGGCAAAAGCATCATGTTGCTGATTCATAAATTTTCTGGTGCCCTGCCATCCACAGATCCTGTGATGGTATGGCTACCTTCCCAATAATTCCTCATGTTTATTTGTATATTTATTCTGATTTTTTCTTCCAGCATTTTGATTTGATCCTTCTGAGATTACCCTTTCATTTTACCGTAACTGTTGTGAAATATTGCTGTATATCCAAAGAAGAAGTTCTGATGACCTTTTAAACCTTAAAATTAAAGTAATCACAAAAAAACCCCCAAAACAAAAACAAAAACCAAAATCAAAACAAAAAACCGCAAACCAAAACAAAACCAACACAACCCCCCCCAAAACCAAAATGTATTTTTCATAATAGATCTTCATGTACTGAGATAGAGATTCAGGAGTTCATGATAAATTTTGTTATTTTTAGCTCCTTAGTCTAGTGCAGAAAGGCACATTCAGTTTGCAGGGAGAACTCCTGTCCTGAGAAGACCTCATAAATTAGCTTGGTTGAATGTGTTGCCTGTTCGTAAGTCTGAAAAGCCGTTTGATTTCAGTGACCTTTTGGTTTGGAAGCTCAAGACGGTCTTTGGACCCAAATTTGTCAGAAATGTTGCAAATTAATTGTAATTACACACTCGTTCCATTAAAGTAGTAAATCCCATAAGATAGGAAATGGTTATCAAATAGTGTCACAACATATGAAGAGCAAAATGAGATGTGGAAGGATTACAGTGTTTCAGTCCACTGAGCTGTATTAAATTGGTGCTTGTATCACTGTGCCTGACTTTTTTGCAGCGCTGCACAGATCTCAAGCCACGTGTGACCGCAGACTCCCTAAGCTGTGGTACAGCTGTGCCCAGTAGCACAGGGTGGTATGTGCTATCAAGCTCAAATCCATGTTTAGTGTGCGTTGCTGTATGGAAAGAGAAGCAGGAATTGTTTTGGGAGCTCCATCCTAAACAGCTGTAGCGGTGTGTCTGAGACCATGGTACTTCACTTCTGCTGATGAGGACTTTTGCAGCTAGAAGCTTTAGTGCCAGCAGCCAGCCCATGGTCCAAGTTTGTGGTAGTTCCCTATGAGCTGTTTCAACAGGCTTGGTGCATCTATCCGGTCACTCTGAAAAGGGAACCTGATGGTAGCACTTGGTCTGTTTATTGGTTTGGGTTTTATTTCTCCTTCAGTGTGCGCTTTCTGCACCAGGTTTTTTGGTGTATTAGCTGTAGTGCTTATCAACACCTATGAAAGACACCTCATTCTCCATTACAGGGTTTTTAAAGAGAACACAGCTGAGGATGAAGGCCCTCATGACAAAAGCAGACGTATTTTCTTGTGTCAGCAGTTAGGAATTTAGAAGTCTTTACAGAAGAGGACCATGGGACTTCCTTTTTACTACCCCCCTCTCGCCCCCCATAGTAGTCTGTAAATGTCTAGCTGCCACTCAAAACTAGTGTAAAAGTTTCAGAGGACTTGCTCTGTTTAATCAAACCAGTTACTGATGCAGCCGGTGCTTTGTTATTTACGTTCCATTCCAAATGAAGGATATTGACTGTACAGATTTGTGCTTGTTTAGCATTTTTTCACTTCACTTGTTAAGTGAGGAATTTACTTCTGGTGTCTATAAAGCCATGCAATCTTATGAGTTTGATAAGAAAATGGAATGGGCAGAAGGAAGAAGTGTTTTAAATAGTTTTTCTGGTGGCCAGGTGGTTTGAGAACTGTCCACGAGCAGGTCTTCACTGGTGCAATTTTCCCTTGTTATGCAGAAATATTCATTGCACGATTTTGCAACTGAGGAGCAAAAGATGTGGAGGTAGTAGAGGAAATTAAAAAGAGAGAAGCTCTAGAAAGCTCTGGAGTACCTGAGGATGGCAGAAAGGCTGAAGTAAGCAAATATTTTTGTTAAAAAACAGTACTCTTATGGGCCATCAGGAAAAGAATAGAATAGAGCTAATATTGGTTTCACCAGCAAGTTACTGATGAGGGGAGGGTTGGAAGATACCTGATAAAACTAACCATTTAAAAACCAGCAGAAGGAGCAGACACACACAGCCAAGGCTTCTTAAAGAACTGGCACAGGATACTACGAACTGCTAGGCAACCTTCTTGAACATTCATGGAAAACAAGTGAGATACAAGGAAACTGGGCTAGGCAAATGTAGTAACAGTCTTCAACAAGATAAAAGCCATGTCCTTGGAAATTGTTAAGCAGAAAGTTGAATTAAAATGATTTGAAATGTTACAAAAGGTCAAACATGTCAGCATTTGTATCAAAATATTTTTTTCAGCTATTTTGAATTGAAATTGAATTAACCCTTTCTGGTGGTGAATTGCAGACCATTTTGTGAAGTGCTGTGGCAACAATTCCATCAGCACAGAAGAAAATTATGAGAGGCTTAAAGTATTAATTATTTTTATTTCACGATTGCTTGTGCCTGATTTTTTTTTTTGTGGCGGTTTTCAGAATGTGCAGTTATTCCATGTACCCTCGTGTGGTGTCCTTGAATGACTGCTCTGTCTCATCACAATTTAAATCAACACTGAGCTGCACCAACTACATCCTTGACACAATGTTCTGAGGGTGGGTCCAGTGGCTTTTAATTTGCATGAGGCCATTCAAGATAAAAGACTGTGCTGACAAAATTTTGAGGGCCTCTGAAGCAGAATTATGGGATTGCCAAGGAAACTGAAACCCCAGGGCTGGATTAACTGAGACATAAATAAAATTATCTGTATTTTTCTTCCTGGATTCAAAATGAAGGTGCTAATAATATTTTCTAAGGCCCTCGACAGAGAGCTGATCTATTTCCAGCAGAGGCTGGGTATTTCTAGCAGGCAGACTGAGAGGGGAGTTAGGATTTGGACTGACATTTATTTGATGGTCTTTCTTGCAAAAAGAGGGCTTGGCAGAAGTCCCATGTCCCATAAGTGGAATGGCTTGTCAGTTTCCATAGCCAAGGATAGAGAATAAAGAAGTTACTTGCCCCAGTACAGCCTTCAAGTTTTGTTTTACTTAGTTTGAACTCTGTAGGAACACTTATGCAAGTTGGACATACTGACTGTGAGCCTGATGTATGACTCAGGTTTGAACTTTTAAGCAGTGGTGTTCCTGCTTTTGTGTTTGTAAACTTGCAGTGTCCTGGTGTGAACAAGGCAATCAGGACAGCTGTTAGGTAGCAGTGCTGTTTACTTCACCTGAAAGGTCTCCTGAAAGGAATTGTAGAGCAGGGGTTGTAGTAGGGTCTGCAAAGGATTGGGGTTCTGGGCTTGGTACTAAGCTTTGATGATGACCAGAGGACATACCAAGGGAGTGAGTTGTCTCCCTTTGGCCTCACTCTCACTATTTATGGATGGGTGTGCAAGCACTTCCTATCGCAGTGCTTCTCGTCACCTGGCAGAGAATCAATACCATCATGTCAGAAGAATCTGATGCATCACCGCTGCAACTTAAATTTCATACTGAAATATTCCCACCTTTTGCTGTGGTGCCCAGGAGGTAAAAACAGCCTGATTATAAAAAGTAAATGTGAGAGCAGTTAGCACATGAAGTTGAGCACTAGCATGTGACCATCAGGAATGGACCCTACAATTCTTCCCACCTTTGGAGCAGCAGAAAACTGGGAACATTGAATAGAGTGAGCTGTGACTGAGCTTGTCAGGTCTCCAGCCCACCAAGGCACTTTCGTTGACTCTGTGGCGTATTTGATTAGTCACACAATCAAAATGAATGACAGCGGGTCACACACAAACAAGTAAAGGAGGGAGACTAAGCCTGGAAGCAGGAGCTTGGAACGGAAGAGAATTTATATATAGAGCTTTGGTTTGTGCAGCAGGAAGAGAGGCTTCAGTCAATGTTTCAGAACCAGCTCAATGTGCTTGTATAGTGTGAAATCCTATTTTTGAGTGCAAGAAGCAAGTAGAAACCATCAAGTGAGACACTAGCAAGCATTACACTTAATTTGCAGCACTGCTCAGCTGGAAGTCTGTAGCTTGTGAGGGCTAAATTTTTGTAGAGTGGTGTGCATGCACATGACAAAAGGCTTTAATGTCCTCTATCTTTGAAATTCACATGTGCACCCACACTAGTTCATAGATCTTCATTGGACTTGCAGAGATCACAGGGGGGTTAATCTGCAAAGCATCCAGTGGCTTCTGAAACCTTTTTGCAAACTTAAATTTTCTTTTTACGTTAGTTCCAAGCCGCTCAGCAGATTTTCTCGAGGTTTGACCACATTTCAGTTTTTTGGGGATTTATATAAGAGTTTGAAGTGCTGTTCTGAGGGATGGTGATTTCATTCCTTGATTTATCTGTCACAAGCAGATGTTATTCTATATAAGGTTTTCTGACAAGATATCTGATGATCAACACCAAGCATGATTAACAACATAATAAATATGACATTTCTGAACAGGAAATATCTGTTGTCCTCTTAGGTTTGCATTTAGTTGTGTTTGATCTTGAATGGTGCAGAGCCTGAATAACTGGCATCACTGAGAGCAACTCATGTCTGATATTGGTTGATGAGTGTTTTTGGTTAGGGAAATGTCTAGGAAGATTCCTACACCAACAGGGCTCTTGTGTGCTTTTCTTCCAAGCTGAACTGCTGCTGTCTCTGGAAAAAGGAGGCATTCTGTATTCAGTGAGTTCCTTGTCCTGCTCATTGTGAGGCAAAAAACCCCCAAATATGAGCTCAAATAAGAAAGCAAGCTAATGCATCTGAGAATGGAGCAGCTCCTAGAAAGCAAAGGGAGATTTGCAGTTAAGATGCTGTGAACAGCAAATGACTTTGAAAACAGAATCCTGACAGGATGTAGTGGAAACACTGTGACATAAGAGTGCATTGTGTATTGTGGCATACTGGTAAGGTGGTCTTTGAGAAGGGCTGCATTGAGCTGAGACACAAACTAGTCCAGTGGTGTCCCTCACTGATAATGACTATGGTAAAAGATTCCCTAATCGGGAATCACGCTTTGTAGGCTAGCAAACACCAGGTGTCCTATACTTAGGAGGCAATTTTGTTTCAGGAATTGTTGCTAGTTAGAAAGTCTGCAGATTAGTCAGAAATGCCAACAAGGTGGCATTTTTCCTGAGATGATAAAATGGAGAATTTGTAGTTTTGACACAAGTTTCTCAATGCCAACTTTATTTTTCTTGTATGTGAGTTTGGGGGGAGTCCTTTCATGTATGTGAACATTTAAAAAAACCCTGTAGGAGCTCTATGTGGTGGGATACATAGAATATTTGAAAGGATGAGAAGCTGCTTTGTGTTTATCTATTCTATGTCACAATGTAGAGTGAGGTAATCTCTGAACTCTTTCATCCTTAATCCAGTGTCACAACACTGAGTGGACACATTGCTTGTGGACATGCACTCAGATTTTAACTGAGGAAACATAAGCATAAGGAGTTCTGGTAGGTGTTGCCTGACACAGACAAGGTGCATACTAGTAACAAGATGTAATGTGCAATGATGTAGGGAGCAGATCTTTGGGGTGGATAGTAGTAACAAAATCTAACCCAGGACTTTGTATTGTGATGTGTTGTCATTCAAATGTAAGTTTTCAGACTAGAGTTTTTGTAGGACAGTCTCACGCCTATGTTGTACAGACCTTCTTGAGGGTTTCTTGTGCAAAAAATTGAATTGAATCTCTTGGGAATCTCTAAAAAAGATCCCATTAGTCCGCAAGAACAGCTTGCCATAATTTATCTAGCTTGGGCAGCTTAAATTGTTTTTCCTTGATTACCTGCTTGTTTTGCTTCTGTCATAGTTCTAGCAGATACTCACCAAGCAACTGCTATTGTCCAATACTGTTTGTTATTTCCAAAGCTGGATTTGGAGAATGGTGATTCACATCCCACTAATACCTTCAAAATCTTTGGCACAATTCTGAGTGCACCAGAACTTTTTGCTTTGGTGCTGAAAGTTATGGCCCTTAAGCCAATATATTCTTGCATTTTTTCCATTCATAGAGTTGCTGGTTGAGTTGATACGAACTGCACTGCAGCTTTTCCACATTATTTCTGAAGAAGCATTGCCCTGGCTAGCCCAGGAAAAATACCCAGTTGTTCACTTCTGAGGGAAAAGTATAACATGCCCATGAGATAAATCTTGACACGCTTTGTTCTTGTTACTGTTCATTTCATCACACCCCGCCTGCTTATCTTAGGCCGTTTTAATCTTAACAGTCAGACTTAGGTAATCGTGGTGGCTTGGTGAAAATTGTGAGCTCTTGGCAGATACCTCTGCTTTTCTCAGAGATGCTTGAGCAAATGTTTACCCAGGACACTTAACCTGACAGTAAATGCGTGTGACCATGTGCTGGAACAGCCTGTGGGGTAGGTGACCTGCTCTGGCCTGTAACAAAACTGTTTGACTACATAGTGCTAAAGAAGGCAGGGTTATTTCATTGTTGGAACTGTTGTCTACCTTGTTGACTGAGATGATTAAGAAATTTCTGTTTAGTTGGTCTGAAAGGTTTGAGTTCAGAAATATTCTCATGGCTTTTTTGCCAGTTTCCTGATTGCACTGGCAGCAGGTTTCCTGGGTCTGAAAATCAGAGTGGTTTGATTTTTTCACAAAGGCAACTTGGTATACTGACTAAACTGGAATCACCGGTCATGTCCTAATGTGGACAGCCAGGGAGGGAAATAGAGGTGCCATGTGACAGTGGAGCCAGCTGACTCATTCAAAGAATGTCATCTTGGGATTTGCACTGCACAGTTAATAAGTTCCCATCATACTTTGGGAAATGTTATTTTTTCTGTGTGGTTGGGCTCACAGTTACTGTGAAGAGCACAGATTTAGGCCTATGTCTCAGTATTTGAAAATGCTGTCAGCTATTCTTCTTGGAAAACTTTTGCACTGAGAACTTCCAGCCTCTGATCTGCCTGAAGCCAGATAGGGACCATTTTAGCAGTTCTCATTTGAGATTTTTCTTGGCAAGTCTAACAGTATATATAACAATATGTAAATAGAACATAAATTCTTCCTTTCACCCCTGTAGCTGTGGAAAAGGTCATCTTGTGCTCTGCTGTGTGCCATTTGGAGGCCAGAACCTTCTCTTAAAAATGCTTCCATTGGCCTACAACATAAACACTGGTTCAAAACTGCTGTTCTATTTGGAACAGCAGCCAGAACCCTGGCCTAGTTGCTCTACTGAGTGGAAAAATGTTTTAAAAGTGCAGAGTGTTTTATATGGAACAAGCTTCCATAGCTGGCAGACCTTCAAGAAAATCCAAAGATCTCCCTGTGTGGATACCTGGAGAGACACATAATAACTGTCTGGGGCTCTTCATGATGTTGCAAGGCCGGGTTGTTTACTCTGTTAACTTTATAGTCTTGATCTGGTCATGCTTACCTGAATTACACAGGTAATGTACATCAGTTTTGCAGAAAGAGGGGTAAGCACTCCAGCCGATCAAAAATTTGCTCTCTGAATTATTCCATTCCACCAAAAAAGGTGTACAAGTACTGCCGAGAGTAAGTTCAAACTTTAGTTTTCTACATTCCTAAGGCATGCTACTTCTAGCAATCTTCCAAACTGCAATCCAGTTCAGTCCTAAGGTATACATTGCCTGTGGCAGAGAGGACAAATGAAAGAATAATGAAGGCAAGAGCAGACTTATATGAGTTTTTCTTTCACCTAGCAGCACTCCAAAGAGCATCTGTGTTTGAGTGAAAAAAAAAAAAAAAGGAGGCAAAATCCCAGATAATCAATACCAAGATTGTTTGTTTAGTTTTTTGTGTTTTAGGAAGATTAAAAAGTACTGCTAAATGTTGTCCTTAAAGCTGTGGAAGATAGGAAGGCTTCAGCTTACTCCTTACAGTCACAAACACAGTCATGTGTCATCATTTTTACTTTTTTTACATATTTTCTACAGCTGGAAAGCCAGAGTGTTTCCATTCTAAGGGAATTTTCCTGTAAAGTTGTTTAAAAGTTAAAATAAGTTTTTTAACCTCGGTATTTTAGTTTTGTTTCAACTAGATTTAAGAGTATCCCATAGAGAAGAAGGAAGTGGAAGTAAACCAAACCAACTATTTTAGTAGAAGGTTATTTTTTTAAAAACAAACAAAAAGCCAACCAAAACATCAATTTGAGATGTTGAATTTTGGAAGCATAGCTAGTCTCAGCCCAAGATTCAGATTTTTCCCATTGCAACCTAGTTATTCTTTTAATTTTAATCCAATTTTGAGATGGTTTTGTTAAGTGTGTTATGAACTAAATAGTTAGGCAAAGGAGAGAAACCCTTAATACTAGTGTACTGGTTAGACAGTTCTGTATATTGGAAAGTAAGCATATAGTAAGAGAAATCAGGACTGTTAGTAATTCTTTTTAATTTGGTTAATTGTTCCCAAATCTGATTTTGACCTGACTTAGGAGTTATGTGGCAATGCTAATACACAAAAAGATGGACATGGCTAACTGAAGAAATGCTGAGCAGGAGACAGGCTGGAGTTCTAAGTGTGGTGTGTTGAAAGTAGTTTGGGGCTTTTTTTTTTTTTTTTTGCCTTGAACTTTGCTTCAGGACAGTAGAAACCCAAAAATTAGACAAAGAGCTAGTCCCTAGTTCTGTATGTTGAAGTAAAAATGTGTCTGGTGAAGGTTTCACATGTGAAGGTTTTAAAAACAAACTTTGTTAACGTTTACAAAGTCATTAATACAGATGGAATTAAAAAAAAGTTTAATCCTTCTTAAGTAATCTGGATCAGCAGTTCAAAGACTGTACACAGATGCACTTCATGAAAAGCTTGAAGCATTCCTGCAGCACAGGGAGGAATCCCAGTGAGCTTAGATGAAGAGTTGCCAGGCAAAAGGTGTAACAGCATGTTCATAGTCCTGCAAATAGCCCGTGGAAATATGAGAGCAAGTTCCAGCAAGGTCTTGTAGGTATCCAGATGTGAATTACAAGCTGCCCTGAGAAATGGGAACAAGCTATTCCCTGGCTGGTCTTACTCTACATTCAGCACATAATGGGGTGTTTACTTCTGCTACTGTCAGTGGAAACATAAAAATTACCTTTCACAATGTAAAATCAGGGTAAATTACTCAGACAAAAGGATAGATATTAGTGCAGTCTACTACAAGTAAATGAGTTGCATTTCCAGCACTGCTGTAAGTAGTGTTCCGCTGATCCAACATTATCAACCATCCTCCTGTAACAAGAGGATTACTTCTAAAGTCCCTTCTTTGATATACTCCTAGCTGAAAAAGGATTGGTTTGTGTATTCTCATGTAAGTTTCATATAACAACTAAAACCTTCAGTGTCTCTGTTTGGTTCTGGAAAGACACACTGCAAGAATCTGGCATGCAATGTCCTAGTGTGAGTTTGTTTTCGGCAGACCGAAGATGAAATTCTTCACTGCCTTTACCTGTGTCAGGATCTCTGTGTCAGATTTGAGGCAAACAGAGTGCCATCTAAGTGTCTTGAATGATCCTGATAGAGAAAAAGTGCTTTTCCTACTTGCAGTGCTGGCTTTTGATTAAAAAAACCCCAAACATAAACAATACGAAGCCCATGGGAAACTTGTATCTCAAGTAACATAGCATAGTTTACACTTCATTTAGTTTCATTGACTTGTACTGTTCATCCCTTGTCCCTTGGGTGAGTCCCTCATAAAACCTCTCTCTACTAATGGCTTTAATCCAGTCTTTCTCACTGAAGTGTTCTGAGTTTGGGAATTTGCTTCCCTTTTCTCTTTTGTTTACAAAATCTTGTTGCAGAGGCCACAAGGAGCATCTCATTGGGTGCAACAGCTCTGAAAGTGACTTAGACTGCTCTGAAGGCCCCAGGTGGTGGGTTAAACCTCCTTTTGCTATTTTCAGACAGTGCCAAAGTCAGACTTCTCTGGCCTATGTGTGCAGGCTGTTTTTTGCAGGGCTCCCCGTGGCAGGTGGGTTGAGGTTTCCAGGCTCTGACATTGCCAGTCCTGACTTTCTACCTCGAAGGCTCACCAGACATCTAAGGAGCTGTGTCACACCGCAGCGAGGAATCCTGCTTTCTTCTCGACACTTGGCCTGCTGGACCATTACCATGACAAAAGAGGATTATTGACTCTCATAGTCATGATGCTTTTGATTTAAGGCTCGCTTTAATTTGGGGCAGTAGTGTGTTCATTGGCCCAGAGAAGCAATGGTCTCCTCCAGGTGAAGAGCAAGGAGAGAAACATGCTTTTGAGAAGGAGAAAGAGGGAAAGAATTGGCTGAAGAGGCTGAATGGAAGCCATAATGGATGCAGTTATTAGCTGGGAAGGACCTAAAAGCAGCCCATGACTCCTTAAGACAATTAAAAGCAAATTGTCTGGCTGAGCGATCCCAGAGCAAGGAAGATGCTCCGCCAAGACTATAATTCAAGGGACTGAATGGCCCTCAAAAACTGTGAGCAGAAAGAAAAAAAACCCAGAAGATGAGGCAAATGATGGAACAGATGTGAGCGCTTTTGTTGGGAAGACTTGGAGGCTAGCAGGATGGCGATAGGCTAATTTGAGGCGAATAATGCCAGGTTCCTTTCATATGCAGAATAGCACTTTGATCCAATGTGGATGAAAGTACTCAAAAGTGGAGAGGATGGCAGGGGGTCCTTTGTGTCTGACAAAAAAGGCATCTGCCAGGCTCTAACCCCCTTTTCCCCACCCCCTTATAGCCTATGCTAGCAACAATGCTAGCAAAGGGGACAAGTGTCTCCTGACAGCTGAAGAAATCTCCAGGAGGAGAATGAGGTCTGCAGCAATATGTATACTAGAGAGCTTAATCGATTTTTTCCACAGTACAAAAAACAGAGAGGGTTGGGGGAAGACAGAGATCACAGTGAAAATGGGAGGTGGGAGATAAAAAATCCCTTTCTAATAAACTTGTTACTTTTGTTCTTCAAATACATCTTTTTCAGGAGATGCTTTGATGCTAGTATGAATACACTTAATGGAGCAGAGTAGGATGGAGTTGGTGGAGGGGGGTGTGAAGTAAGGAAGAATAGTTTTGCAAGGAGGATGAATGTGGAGTGGTTTCTGTGGATTCCAACACAGGAAAGATCTTGGAAGTAGCAAAGCTGCTCAATGCAAGGATACCTGCAAGACAGATGCATACTTTCTGTACCACCTCTTGGAAGAGCTCACAAATTCTTGCTTTTGATTTCTAAGCAAAATTGAAAATTTCTTTTCAACCTTTCCTTATTTTCTATTTTCCTAACTGTTTGAAATCAAAGAACCGCATCTAATGGGGAGCTAGGAAGGCAAGCAGTATTTGTGCCAAGCAAATATAACAGTTTCAGACTAGCTGCTGATCTGCTATCTGTTTCTAATGCACTGTTGACTTTCTTCAGCTTTTCACATTTAGTAAACAAGACTGGGATCCGATTTGCAGTTAGAAGGGCTGTGATCTTCTTAAGTATCATTTTGCACCTAGTCTAATGTTTTCTTTGAGAAGTAACTACAGATAAGAGTTATCTACTTCTGAGCAACACCTATCTCAGTAAATTAAACCCTTTAAGAACAGTAGGTTCAGGAATCTTCCTTCTCTTGAGATCTTGACAGTGTTTATCCATTATTATTTACTGAAGATAACCTCCTCACCAGGGCAGAGCTTTAAGGAACTGCAAAAAGGTCCCTGCCTCTTTATCCCCGCACCCCTTCACTTTCTGACAAAGAGTTTCAATTCCCCCAAGAAGGTACAAGTGGTAGAGAAATTGAGAAGAACTATCACATTTCTTTGAGAGGCTGTACCCTCATGCTGATGCCAAATTGTAATCCTATGTAGTTATTCAGTAGGTGTGCCATCGTGTCCCTCGAGCAGATGCCACTGTTCTGTTCAGATCAGCTTGATGTGGAGAGTGTTTTTGGCAATAGCATTTCCTGCATTCCAGTTGTGCAAAGCCTGATGCATGAGTTACTGTAACTCATTAGGGAGGAGTAATTGTCAAGGACAGTAATGTTCTCTTGACTTCTGTCTCTTTGTTATATCTTGATTTTCTTGCTCCCAGTGTAGAGGGACTTCAGCTGCTGCTGCTGTCCGCAAAGGAACTGAGACCATCTGTGTCCCTCACAGCATCAAGGTGGAATTCCACTCTCCGGTTGAGAACTTTAGGTCGTTCTTATGTGACTTCTCTCTCAGATGCTATGTACAGTGATTGGAAGCTGGTCTAGATCCAGATGGGGAAAGACACTGATCATGGAGAAGTCTGACAAATATGGGCATGAAGAAGGACAACATCTATGTGGCTCGACCTGGCTGCTACAGTCCAGGACAAGTCTGTTTGGAGGACAGACTGAATCTGTTTCATTTGAGGAATACTGTAAGGGAGGACAGAAGAGATGTGTGTGGAGCTGAGGGTTGCATGCAGAGCAAGTGACAGCCCGAGTGCAGGCAGTGGGGTTACAGTGGAGAGAGGAAGATTTGCTGTGTTCTTCTCCCCCAGCAGGCTAGTGTTTTCTCCACAGAAACTGGTTAGCCTCTTCTGGTTTGTGTCTGGATAAAACTCAAAAGGTAAAGACTGCAAAGCCTCTTTGTCACAGTCCCTGCCTGCTCTGTGGACAGGGAATGTCTGGTCCTTGTTTCAGAGGTTGCAAAGTCTGGAAAGGGACATACTGCTTTAATGGTAAATTGTAAAGCAGATGATGCTATGATAGTCAAATAGCTTACAAAATAAGCCATTCCCATGGAAGTGCTTTTGGATGGACTGATTGTACATATGAGATTTTTCCTGGCATGCCCTGGCAGTCCGGGGTGTAGAAATCCCATGCTTTCAGCGTGGATTTGGCTTGTCTCTCAGTGAACCTTGTCTGGTCATTAACATCCATTAGGACTTCTCTGTGTGGGAAGGGAAGCCAAACAAATGGAAAAACAATGGCTTTGGAGTATGATAAATCCCAGCCTGCAAGCAGAGTTTTGTTCAGGCATAGGGTGGTTTCAGCTCGGTTTTTGTTTCATTTGCTTTCAAATTAAACAGAAGTCCTTTGCAAGATGGTCATTGCATAATTTGATGTAACTTTGCTGAGTGTTCACCTGGAGGTATTATTTTAATTGGGCGCAGTTTGTACCAACAAAGTGAATTATTGCCCTTTTTAAAAACATGAGATGGGAGTGAATGTTGCTATTCATGAACACCCCCCCTCCTCCCAGAACTAACGCTAGGTTATGTGCTTTTGTATTGGGCTAAATACGTAGTGATTTGGATCCAAACAGGTAGCTCTAGCCCTAGTGGGGATAGCGATTCCGAATTTGGTGGAATTTGCACTTTTCTGTAGAAGATGGATTGTTGTTCGAGGGGAGGGAAATTGCACCTGTTTGTTCTCACATCTGCTCTCTAATCCTCAAATTTAATTCATACAATCTCAGTATATTAACAGTAAGCTTACTTGTGTGAGTTTCATGGTGTTGGCAAATACTTCTAGTTCCAGAGTGTCTTTGGCATTTGAGACAAATATCCAGGAGGAGCTGGTTACACAGAGAGTAACCAGAGCTTAAAACATAACATTCCCAAGAGCAATTTTTGAAAAATTTCAAAATCTCTGCGCTTACTTCCTTTAAAAAAGCCAGTAGGTAGTAGGAAAGTTTGTCACAGATGTCTAGTTTTGGTGTGAAAATTAGTGGTAGCTTGAGTACACACTGTGCTGAGGAGAGATGGTGATGTTTTACTTGCCAGGTGCTGACAGAGGACTGCTCCCTGTGTGGGTGATTATTTAGCTCCACATCCCACCAAAGGTGCCCATTGGCATCCCATGTTCAGCCTGGGGAGCTTCTACCCCAAGCCTTTCCTTAGTTTCCCACCTTTCTGGAGCTTGGTGAGCACCGGCTACAGTGTCTGGAGCACCTAGGGAGGGGTGTAGAGGTTCTGCCTTGTCTGTTTGGCTCCGGAGGCACCTGTGAAGTGTTGCTTCAAAGTGCTCTCTTCTCCCTTTTAAGGGAGGTGAGCATTGCACCAGGTGTGGGGCAGCTGGATCAGCAGCTCTCTCTGGGTCGGGTCCCGAGGCCACTGCCTCGGGAGAGCTGTGCGCTGTTCTGGTGGACTTCTCTCTTTTTGGTCAGTGGAAGGGCTTCCTGGTGGTAGGAGCTGTGGCAGCCAGATGGTGTGTCTTGAGGTAAAGGGAATGGGAGTGTTTGCATTCCCGGGGAAAGGCCCAGGAGGAGGGAATGCAGGCAGCCTCAGTGCCTTTGGAGGCATTCAGCTGGGAGAGAGTGAGTGCTAGGTGGCTCCCTGCATATCCCAACAGCCACCATCCTCCCTTTGCCTGCTCCAGAGAGCCATTCCCACCTGAAATAGATCTTTCTTAGAGAAGGAGACACAAAGCAGGAAACAATAGCCTCATACTGTTCTTAGGGATGAGGAAGGAAAGGCAAACAAGAAGCCATGCTTAATTTAGATAGGTGGCTGAGGAGCTATGAGGACAGGAGCCTGTCATGACCTCGGGCTCCGCAGTGGTCAGGCAAACTGTCATTTAGGGAAAAAAGATTGCCCCTGCTTCCATCCACCCGCTTGTATCTTCTGTATTAACCATGTCACGGGCAAAACCCCATGGATTTAAATGTGGTGAGTCAGTTCCCTCTGAGCAGGCCCACAAGACCCAAGATGTGAGTACCTGTGAACCCAGGGGAGGCACGTGTTGGTGAGATGTGGACTGGCTCAGGGCCAGTCCTATACTCAGAGCAGGGCAGATGCAGAGAGCCCTCATCAGGTGGCTGTGCGTCTCTGACCTTCTCATTGGATGACAAGAGAACTTACCAGGAACTCTGTCTTTTCCTCCCGCTCCCTCAGGTGGTCTTTGCTTTGAATCAGACTCTCTTGCAGCAGGAGAGACTCCGAGCAGGCAGTGTCCAGATCCCCTATACGACTGAAGACCTTATCAAGCATTACAACTGTGGGGACCTCAGCTCCATCATCTTCAACCATGACACTTCTCAAGTGAGTCTAGCCACTGCAGCCCTTGTACTATGCACATGCCCCTGTAGCACTAAACCCTGCCACACTTGTTCTTGTCTGTCCCCAAGGCAGGCCCTTTACAGGTGAGGGAGGGCTAAGGGCTGGCTCCCTGCCACTCCCTGCTGCATCTGCTTTCCTGAGCCTCCTGTTCCAGGGGTCTGCACTGCCTCAACCCTTGTCTTGCTGCACACAAGCAGCGAAGGTGCACTTGGCTTTCCCCTTTGGACAAGTGCCATGTTCGTTTTAGCGCCAAAGCTCTATGAGTTAATCTGTTATTTTGTTAAGGACTCTGTGAAATTACGCTAGCTTAGGTATGAGCAAACTTAACACCAATGTAGAACAACAGCAGGCTCTTTTGTGCTAAGAGCGACAGAGAAATGCACTTGTGACTTGGACACTTGCGTAAGGCTGTGCAAGTTGCAAGCTTTTTATTATCCCTTATCAGTATGGTTGTGTACTGTGGACAAGGCTCGAAGAAGAGAAATGGAGTGAAACAAAGAAAAGGTAGATTTAGACTGAATGTGAAGGAAAAGAGACCTTCTTAGACCTCACAGACTTGGGTTTATAGAGGTGGTTTCCTAAGCAGCACAGTGGAATGTAACACTGATCTTTAAACCACAAGAAAATGCCCAGTAGGGACGAAATTGGCCTGTTTGGGCTGTTAGATTAGCTAACTTCAGACTGAGACATCAGGCCTCTCTATTCTCGTCTGTGAGATATTGCCTGGTAATTTGTGCGCATCAGTGAAATCACAGGCTCTATCCTTACAGTGCTGAAAAAGCAGGTGTTGATACCTGGGCTTTCCTTGCTGAATAACCGTTTCCCTGTGACCTTTTGATACATATCGTGCAGTACTGCAGAGCTGCAGAGTCATACTAACCCTTGCTTCTCTAGCACTGAGCTTTGTGCGCGTGTTGCTGCCTTCCTGTCCTGCACACCGTCCTGTCTGCAGGTGCAGGCAACTTGGTTCTAACACTGCCTAGCTTTTACACAGTGCACTTCATTCATGGATTTCAAAGGATTTCTCTTACAGCATTGTAAGAGGATACAGGTGTTGCATCACTATTCTACGAAGATGTTGCAGACTGGAGATAGCTGGCATTGACGCCAAGTCCTTGGACAGTGTTGCTGTTTGTAGGACATGCATGTCTGTGATGTGTCTCCATGTAAACTGCCCTTTACTTAATGTGAGGGGCTCCACCCCAGGGTACCATCCCTGACAGAGGAGCTGAGTACTATCAGTTTGCAACACTGTCAGTTTATGTTTTAAACAGGACTTTTCAGTAAATTGTATTTGATCCCATGTTTGCCCACTGTGTGCTATGATGATGACCCACTGTGTGCTAAGAGCACTTTGGAAAGGATTAGTAATGATCGGAGTGGCTCCAAAGTCTCTTCATCTGCTGCAGCCTTGCAAGGGAAAGCAGCTGGCTTATTATTAGCTCTGCTCTCCAGAAACCACCACTTGCAGGCCCTTTTATTAGCAGTCCCCGTAACATCAATGCCTAAAGCTACTTGGCAAGAAGCCAGGATTGCTGCAACTGCAGACCCACGTTTCTCTCCACTGTCAAGAGGCTAGGATAGTGTGCAGTCTACAGCTGTCCTGGGGGCCCCAGGAGAGGAAAGCCAGCATTTTAGAAGATACTTTGAGAACAGGACAACTGGAAGGGGTAATGCTCTCTTTCCTGACAAAATCTGGCCCTCTTTCTTTTGAAAAGTTTAGGGATGGGGTTTTTTTTAGTTCAAATTGTACAGTTATTCTTTGGCAGCCTGAGGGCTCTGATACCAGCCAAATTCTCTTAGAAGGGTGTAATTATCATTATAGTTATGTCATACCTACGGCAATTTAAGGAAGAGGTATGTACCTAAAGGTAGCCAGGGGCGAATATTTACTTTCTTCAGCCAAGCAATCAGGATTTAGGATCTCCAGTGTAGCAAACCAATAGTATTTGTTGACTTTGAATCGGAAAAAAATCCACCTGGCTAGGTCATGAAATGAGAGAAGTAGAGCATTATTTAGAAGCTTGCTGAGTATTTTTTTTAGCTTGCTTTGGGTTTCGTCCTGCTGGCTGTGCCTTGAGGGACAAAGCAATCACCACATTCAGTGTGGAGAAAAATGTTTGTGTGTGATGTCTGTCTGTGAAATAAATTCCCCTTTCATGAAAGCTATTTTTTTTTCTTCCTTAGGCCCCAAATTTCGTTAATGCTACAATTCCAGCCCGTGAACACATTAATGCACAAGAGACAGACAGCTACTTCCGTCAGGAGCTCATCTACAAGCGAAATGAGCGAATGGGCACCAGGGTGAAGGACCTGCTGGAAGAGCACCCAGAAAAGAGTTTCTTCTTTGCATTTGGAGCTGGTATGTGATTGAGGTGCCGTTCAACACGAGCACATTCTTGCAATGTCCGTTAGAAGCTTTTTACAAGTGCTTGTCTCAACTTAAAGAAAGGTCAGTATTTTTACCATGGTGAACACAGAACTCAGCTTTTCCCCGATAGTTGGACCTTAGCAGGAAAACCCTTTCAGTGTTTCACGGTTTATCTTCAGTGTGCAAAGGGCTCATAGTGTATGCACCTACTACAATATCTGTTCATTACAGACATATCTTTTATATGCATAGCCAAAGATAGTGAATCAACTACAGTGCATATACAGAAGGAACAGCTCATAAACATGCATGTTTATTGTCTGGGCAACAAATACAAAAGGACAGGAGGAATAGTGAGCTGAGATGAAAGGCAGCAAGTCAGAGGCTGCACCCGTGCTCTAAATTAACCTTTCAAGAACACATTCAAAAGAAGAACATGTCAAATTGTGTGAATCTAAGAGGTTCAATAAATGCAAGGGGAGAAGCAAGGCCCAATTTCACCTTTCTCTTACTCCTGCAGCTCTTTACCTCTTTCATTGTGCTTCCACAACTACAAGGAAGTTGTGTCTTCTACTATTTTTGAGCAGCACAGTGGACCCACTCAGGGAAAACCTACTCCATTTTCTGCCTCTTAGCAGTCAGCAGGACTCTACAGGCACACCCAGCAGCACATCCAACTCCGTGAGGCTAACACCTGCGCTTCAGACTAGGGCTGGGTGGAGGGTATAAACAGAATTGGTTTGCCATGACTCCCATCCTTTTTCCTAGCTCCAGGGAAGGGAAGAAGAGACAATCAATGTTAGAAAAGACAGGTGCTAATTCCCAGAGAAGTTTCACATCCCCTCCACCACAAACCATATGGCCCTTTGGAAAGGGGGAGGACTGAAAAGGGTGTCAGTACCCATCTGTGATTTTCTGGTCTCAGTGGATACTGCTTTATTGAGGATGGAAGATCCGGACAACGCAAGGAAAATATTTACTTAAACACTTAAAAACATTTGTATTCGAAGTCTGTGGGAATTTATGCACTTGCAGTCGGGAGCTGTGGTTACAAACTTACCATAATAGAGGGTCCTATATGTGAGAGCAGGGAGGTAACCAAAGGTGGCTGACGATGTTTGTTCAGACACTTGTGAAGATTGTTAACTTGCCACCTTCCCGCAGTATTGCTGTTCTGTGCAACTCACTGTCACAAAGAACACTGAAGCAGGCACTGGTTGTGCAGATTTTGGCCTTGTCTGTCTGTAGGCCAAAACCAGTGCTTTGCTGTACTCCACCGCTGATGTTCTGACCACATTTGTCCCTGCTGGGCTGACGTTTCTAACCGAAGCATATGCCAGCCCCCAGTGCCAGTTGTGTCAGTTGCAGGTTGCTAGTCTTCTGCCAGGAGGAAAGTCATTAGATATTTGGGCTTCAGTTACTGGGTCACAATTTGAGTGATGAGCAGCCTATGATGATGGACAGATGTTGATGCTTGTGTCACTCTGGGTCTGTCTTGCCCCAAGAGCAGGATCCTCTGAGAGAAGAGAGCCTCTTCCACTCCTTGCACACACTGTGCATCCCAGCAGCTGCAAATCACATGTTTTTAGATGTTTTTGTGTCATTTGTCTCCTCTCCCATCAGTTTTCTTCTGTTCCTGCTCTTCTGCTCCAGATTGCCTTTGTTCTCATTTGTGTGCACAGCGCTGCCCCAGAGCCCAGAAGCACTGCAGAAGCAGATCAGATCCCTGTCCTTCTCAATCTCTATTATTCTCAACTTTCATGACATTCTTAAAATCTCCTCCCATCCTTTCTGGATTCCTGCTTTCCTCCTTCCTCTTATTTTCCCTTTTTTTATGTCCCAGTTGCCAACACTGCTATACTGCAGCATTTCCTGGAGCCTTGGTTCTGTATGAGCACCCTTTATCTGCGGCTCACTTTCATGAGGCTTGACCTCCGAGCACTCGATGTGCTCTTCTCATGCTTTTCCATCACGCTTCTGAATCCAGGCAGGTTCCCTGTCTCCTCTGGGGACGCTGGGTTGGTTTTGAAATTGCCTCTAATTACACTCTGGCTTTGAAACCAGTCTATCCTCTGTTCTCTGCTCTTCCAAATAGTTCTATTCAAAGAATAGTGCCAGCCTCCCACTTTTAGCAGCACAATTCCTCATTATGCCCATGTTTGACTAAATGAGTATTTTGGCGGGGGGGGTTGCTTTTTTCTTTTTGTTTGTTTGATATTAAGTGTCTAAATGAGAAGTAACATTACAAGATCTATTGCAGAAAACACATCAATTTTTACAGATTACTGAGGTTTCCTGAGTGCATATTACAATTATGATTACATTCTTTTATTGTTTTCCAGCAAGTTAATTTAGCCTTTTGCATATGCAGATTGCTGTATGTGATAGATAATTATGTAGAAGATTTATTTTTATGCTGGCAAGCAGTGAAGATGAGCAGATATCTTATGACCATTTTTGAGCACTGCTCGAGTATTGCAGTGCTGTTAATTACTGGAAAAACATTCCAGGAAAATGCTTACATAAGGCAGGTTAGAATGAGCTGTAGGAAAAGAGAAGAAAATGAAAGGCCATAGAAATGGGACTAAATCATGACTGCATGGTGGTTTTCCCTCTTCTGATCACCAGTGAAAAAAGTATCTCCTAGCCATGGCTTATCAACTGCAGGACAAGGTTGTATTTAAGTGGTAGTAGGATTTTGAAGGGTCTCCATGTTAGAAGGGGAGAGAGAAGACTTCTAGTTATTTTCTTTCCAGACTTTCTCACCCTGTGCTCTTTTATTTTTGAAACAGCTTGGCTTTTTGTAAGGAAAGTTAATTTTTTTCCATTGACCAAACTCCATTGAAAAAACAGCTTTTATCATTAATTGTATATAAACAATGTCATGATTTGTGGTGACTGTGGTATTACAAATACCTTTGCTTGTTATTTAAATTGCTCATGGTATTTTTATTTTAAATTGAGGAAAATCAGAAAATAGTGATTTTTGGGGGGATTTTTTTTTTTTTTTACATTCCAACTGGACTGATGGGATTTAGAGATGTATAATACATTGTACAAAAAAAAAATCTATCTCTTTCCAGGTCTTAATATAGCTCCATGGTTATAGATGCTGATTTCTTACATGAATTTACATGTGGTAATGTGGACTGTAATAGATTTGATCATTAGGATCAGTGTATTTTATGCTTTTGCTATATTTTAACAGATCAGACAAACTCCCCTTATATTCTGCCAAAAATGCTTCACAGTCAGAGCTCATTGCTGGAACTATTTTTGTCTGGAAGTAATTTGCACAAAAGTGGAGAATTAAAAAATAACAGATTTTGCTGAAAAGATCAAAAAAAACTTTGCTTCTGGCCAAAGTTGCAAACACACAGAGTTTCAAGCCAAAATAAGTCTGCTTGAGGGAATTAGAGGAAAGCATGGGAAGAGAGAGTTGGTAATACCAGCAACATTCCACTAGGTTTTATCTGAATTTGTGGCCAGGCATTTTTGTATGGTGGCACCACAGCTACAAGCCAGACCTACTCCCTGTTGCCGGCGGTAGAGCTTGTGAAGCAAAGCCAGCTGTAATCTTTCACCAGCAGTCTTCCTTCTACATGCGTTTCTGATTCCTCTGAACTGTAAGTAGAGCATTCAGGATCCAAATGCTAAACAGTGGTCATCACACATGTGATTCCACGGCCAACCAGCTAGTTCTGGTTCTTGTAGGAAGTGCACATTGACATAGAGAGGGCTATGCTGTCCTGCTGTGCTGTGAAGAGTTCTATCATTTGTCTAGGTCTCACAAGGGTGCTGTGTGCTGCCTAAACCTTCCCAGAATCAAGGGATAGTTGATACTGACAGGCACTTCTGGAGATCACCTGGTCCACTCCTCTGCTCAAAGCAGGATCACATAGAGCAGTTTTTCTGGACTGAAGTCCAGTCAGGTTCTGAGTATGGGCAAGGATGAAGACTCCAGAATCTCTCTGCACAACCTATTCCAGAGTATCACCACTAAAGATGCTTTCTCTTAGGTTTAAATGGGATTTCCTGTATGTCAGTGTGCTCATTGCCCTTTGTCCTTTCACTGGACACCACTGGGAAGTTCTGCTCCATTTATCAGGTATTTATGCATCACTTATACCCCCTAAGCCTTCTCTCATCCAGGCTGAACAGTCTCAGCCTCTTCTCACGTGACATATGCTCTAGTTGTTCATGATCTTTGTGGCCCTTTGCTGCACTGTCTGCAGAATGTCCACATCATCTCTTTTGTACTGGGTAGCTCAGAGCTAGGCACTGAACCCAGATGGATATCACCAGGGCTGAGGAGCAGGGAAAGATCAGCTCCCTCAATCTGCTGGTCTACATAACTGGTCTGTTTGAATGTTCCTGATCCTTCTCTGCACATAGTGAACCCTGGACTTTCCTTCTAGTCATAAGAACCTGAGATTCCTGAAGGCTGGTTTGACCACTAGAGAAAGTAATAACAGCGTTAAGAACTTGACCTTTTCTATATTCATTGTCATCAGATCTCCTACCCCCTTCAGCACTTGGATGATACTTATCTAGTCAGTGGAAGCATTCCTTGTCAGTGGAAGCATTCCTTGTTTCCCTTGATGTTTCTAAGCAGATTCAGCTCCAGGTGAGCTTTTCTTCAGCATGGTCTTTTTATTCTAGGAAATAGCACAGCTTGTTTTCTTTAGCTTACTTACAGTTTCTGTTGAAGGGGCTAAAGAATGACAGGAAAAAAAAAAGTCTTATGTCTGGGGTTTTTTTTATGTATGAGGAAGCATATTTAGTGGGATGAGATCCTGACTTTATTATGACAGGTAAGGCCTCCAGTGAAGCCAGAGTTTCTAGGAATCAAGTTTAAATTCCCTCTAGTCTCTCCTGATTCTTTGAACAGTTGAAACTCCAGAAGTGCCAGTTCATGAATAAGAAGTACAGAGGGATATAAAATGCCTTGTATCCCTGTGGAAGAAATTAGGGAGTTCAGTGAGAGATGCTGGCTGATCTGACAACCTCAGAAGTTGGTCCTCTTAATCTTGTAAACACTGGAAAATTCCTTTTTGTCTCAGAGCTATTTTTTTTTATTGCTCCTGAAAAAAGCATAATTCTGAGGTTTTAAAGTATAGTGTATGTTGGCCAGCCACCATTAACACAAAGAAAAGAATGATGGTGAGAACTTCTTCAGCTACTATTTGTTCTGATTACTAAAGGAAATAACAAATGTGTTTATTTAGCATTGGTCAGACTGTATGCATTCAAACCTCTAGGGACTGACTGTTTTTTTAACCAGTCTTTACTCCCCACCCCCCACCAAGACCTCCCTGAAAGAAGAATTGATATGAGCAGACTGATGTTCAATATCTGAATTAGCAGTCCAGCTAGCAGCTCCAGATCTGTGTTGTCTTCCTCCCAGTAACTAATTCAACTCATACTCACTAAACTAAAACTAGCTCTCATATGGTTGACGTGACCTGACAACAAGCAGAAGGGTTTGGTCATCACTGTAGAAGCATAATTGACCCTGTCTGAGCTGAAGATGGATGTGTATCGTTTAGTCTCGGCCACCTGGTCGCAGAAAAGAGAGCACGTGATTGTCAGTGCTTACGTCAGAATCTGCTGCTGTGGTCCACCAAATGGCTTCCTGCAACTTCTCTAAGTTTTAAAGGCAGTCCTCGAGATATGAGAAACTGGTCAGTTATGTGTCAGCCTTGCATGCCCAGTGCAGTGGATTCACACGACATGTCTGGTGCCTTTTCCCTAGTCCCTTATGTTATGAAAAGCAAAAAAAAAAAAAAAAGGGAAAAGAATAGTTTTCCAGGGGAAAGTGGAATTGTGCTGAGACTGAATGGTGTGTTAGGTGGTACTGTTTCCAGGTAGAGCTGCTCACTGTTACTTCTTGAAATTTGCGGTCCCATCTGGCATTCTTGGATGGGAAATTATGCAAGAGGAACAAGATTTATTGTCTCTGGGTAAGAAAAGATTAGAGAAAGGACCTGTCAGCCGTGGGTGTAAAAAATAGTCAACAGTACTGAGTCCAGGATGTCTCTGTCCAGCTTGTGTAGGTGTTTATATCTGTAAAACAAAACAAAAACCTGCCATGGGAATATGAAAGTTGCCCAGGTGAATGTGATAACACTTTGAAATTCAGTGGGAATTCAGAACACAGCATGGAAACTTTGAACCTGCCATCAGTACATTTGGAACTGGAGATGAGTGTGCACAGGGAATGTAAATTTATTTATGCTTCATGTAAAAGACTGTAAATGTGTAATGAGAAAGCTCATGAAAAGTCCATAAGAAGGTGAATCTTCCTAGAACCGGGAAGAGGAAAAAAAAAAAAAAAAAAGGGAGAGGGGAGAAGATAATGTAGTGATGAAACAGATTTAAAGAAACAGATTAAATTAGTTTTGTGGGGCCACCTCACTTCTCCCTGGGTACAAAAGGCTTGCTGATTGCCTGCTTGCTTCTGTCCGTGGAATGCAGCATTATTTTACCTTCCTTGTTTAGGAGGAAAGGCCAAGTGCCCGAAGGTGTGCCTGTACCTCTGTAATCTGAGAATGCCAGATAGGACCCAACAGCTTTGAGAATGTTTTCCTTAGTAGCCTCTTTGAGTCTGCAGAATGCTAATGACAGGGTTTATTAGAACAACAACCCCCAAAGGGGATAGATAATGTTGTGTGGAGGCAGGACCTGCATCTAAAGCCCCAGGGTTCACATGAAGGGCACTGCTCTTGACATCTCTTGACACGTGAAATGAAGAAAGCTTTGCGTTTCTGCATTAGAGGCTCTGACATGACACTGATAATTCCTTCCCTTACTGGTAAGGCAGTCACCTACGTGAGGGTCTGCTTGCCTAATGAGCCTAAGGCTTTAGCAGTGGAAAGCTCTCAGTAAATGCCAGCATAGATGGAGCCCCAGTGGACTGCCTGAAGATAAGCTTTTCTCTTAACTCAGTTTTCACAAAATAAGCAATATGGGGTTGTAAACTTTTTTTATATGTTATCTTTTCTCTAAATTTGGCCTTATAACAAGTGAAAAACCTTTTTCTAGCTTCATTTTTGGGAGGAGGTTATCAGGAGGTTTGACTTTGCCCAAGGGTAAAAATGGGAAAACTTAGGACCAAAAATACTGAAGTCTTACATTAAAGAGACCTCATTTTTGGCGGAACTGGGTAAATAAAATACCTTCTTATCTTTCACAAGAAAAATTCCTTTATTTTGGCTCATGCAAACTAACTTCAGATGTTAATTTTCCGTGGTATTAGGCCATTTTCCCCATGTTGTGCAAGGCCTTCATTATCAACTATTTTGAGAAGCTATAAGGTGAGTTAATTAGCAAAGGACATCGCTTTCGAAGAAATGGAAGTGGTGTTTTTTTTGTCCTGAGTGAATGCAGATTTGAGGCACTTTCTTTAAGTCTCTTCATGTCTAGTGGAAGTTCATGATTGTTCCATGGTCATGCCCACCAGATTTTCTACTTTTATTCGAGAGCTGTGAAGTATAATCCACTAAGATTTTGAATCTAAAAAAAAAAGATTTCCACGAAATCACATCTTTTGAAGACAAACACTTGTCATGGCCTAAGTGGAGTAAAATCTCAGGTTCTATGTTTATAGAGCAGTATTTCAGTAATATTTCATGTTGTAGGTAATCACAGGAAGGATTACATTTGGAAGTCTGCAATCTCCTGCATTTAATGGGAATTTGGGAAATCTTTAGGTTGATTTACAGTACCACTAGAGGCACCTCAACCCTTCAACTTTCTGCATTTCCTTCTGCCTACAGCACTAAATCTGTCAAGAGTATCATGCTCTTAGTTCTTTTGTTTATATTCTGGTACCCAAACTTTTCAAGCCTTGGAAATATTGTTAGAAGCAGGATTTTGCTGGATCTAGTGTTACACGTTTTACATTTGATAAACTGTTTTAACTTAAATGGCAAACTTGGAATTCCAGCCACTATATGACTGACTCTGTTTTCCATATATTGCTCAGGTTATCTAATGTAACTGCACAAAATTTCCTCCTCATTCTGGGAGAAGTGAAGTGCAAGCTCACTATACCTGGGTGAGTGGTGCTCATGCCTAAAAAAAGCATCTTCCTCTTGAAAAGTGTGTACAGAAAGCAAGGATCTGAAGGAAACTCATTTGTAATGAAGCTGATTACATCACCTGCTTTCCTTCTTTTGCTTTGGATCATGTTAAATATTCTGTCTAGCTTTTTTTACTCCATAACTGTACTAACTGGATTAAAATTGGTCCATCTTCTGCATCCCAATATGTACTTAAAAAGCGTTAACTATGTGTATGTGAGAGACAAAGTGATGAAAAATGGTAGGAGATGATGATTGCCATAGGCATTTCCAGGAAGTTTCTAAATAATTGCAATATCTGTACTCCTAAAACATTCTTGAAAGTATTTGTTTCAGTGATTCATAGAGGCTTTGGCACCAAAGACCCATTTGAGCACTCTCAGTCCAGATAAATATCAAGTTTTATGATGTCCACGGTGGTTAGAATGATCTGTGCCATTTTGTGGTTGCACTGTTATAACCACGTGCTATAGTTGCTCCCACCACATCTTGGAGGTCAGCAGTCCAGATCAGATTTCCTGAGACACAGTTTGCTGTCTTTACATGCACGTCCAGTGATTCATTGTCTTGGGATGTTTGTAAATAGTGAGGTCCTGACATGTTTCTGGGGCAGATGGGAAGTGCCATCTTTCTACTAAGGAAAACACAGGTTTATGTATGCTTGTGGGTTTCCTTTTACGTGACTCTAAGAGAAGGTCAAAGAACTTTGTTTATCCGCTTGGAATAGTCAATTTTGTTGAAATTTAGAGATGAACATAATTTTGATCAGTCTTACAGACTTGGTTTCTATGAAAACTAAAATTTAGGAACAGAAACAGAACTTCAATTTTGCAATACTTTCGTGTTCCTTTCCCTAGATGTAGAAAATTATCAGTTTCACAATGGCTTAAATTTGGGTTCAGAAACCTCTACTGAAACCCACAGTCCTGATACGGTTATCTAGAAAAAAGCACCTGTGCATGTACTGTCAGTGAAAGCTGCAAGCAGGAGACATAGGTTTCAGGGTAATAGTAGTAGCCTGTGTTTTACAGGAATGTGTATTGCCACTGAGGAAGGTCAGGAGTGCACAAAGCATGTCTGAGTGCCTGGCCAAGTCTGCAAGTGCGTGCTAGTCAAACAGCATTGTTCTTCAGGCATATTGCCTGTTTGTGGTCCCTGCGTGCCATCTCCTTTCAGTGCAGATTAAAGGCTGGGGTCTTACTTACTCTCCAGTAGAGTGCATGGTTGAGCTGGTGCACACAACAGCTTCTTAGTTCCTCTTTGAGCTTGAACACAGAAGAATAGAGATTCATGGCTCCCCACCCCCTGCCAGAGTAAATTGACCTCTTGGAGGCATCTCTTCACCTAGTGGTGTGAGGATAATGCAGGGCTGTGTACAGAAAGAAAAGAGCAGGCTTTCTGCTGGGACAGAGCCCAGGACTTTTCTTTTGGGAGGCATTCGAGTGTGTGAGGCTAAAATAGAAAACAGGTGAAAGAGGCCTACTCCCTGTCACGTGACTTTCATCTAAGTCTCCCTTGCAGCAACAGCTGCTTGATCTCAAACCTCGGAGAGTGAATCTTTCTCATGTTTCTTACTGTTGTTTTTGGCTATCTGATCTCTTTTTGTGATGGCCTGCAGAAAACAGGCAAAAGTCCTGACTCTAGAGAGGGTCCTGGTGGGGTACTGTACCTCAATCCCTCATCTTTCTGCCTCTTTTAATTTTGCATCTCCTTTGGTTGAACCTGTAGATCCTCTGGGCACCGGACAAGCTCTGTCTCATGGAGCACACGTGGCCTACCTTTTAGAAAGAGAACATTTTGTCTCCTAACCCTTTTATGTACCAAGCCTGAGTAGCTCCTGACAGATCACATCCTGTGAACAACATAATATCACATATTTGTATTTGTAAGCATCTGGTTTACACCTATTTGTTCATTTGGATGGTTCTCTTTTGCACAATATTAGCACATAATTTTTGTTCCACATGCAGACATAGCTCATTGCCTTGGCAACAACGAGCAAAGGCACTCTGTGAAGGTATGTACACATGACTGTGATAAAAAAGATACTCTTATCACTGCATTACATTAAAAAGAAAGAGCCTAGCTTCAGGAAATCACTCAAGCAGGCTGACTGATTGAAATGGGATTCATCCATGTGCTACAGTAATTTCCCACATACCAGCCTAAATCACTGCTCTGAGCAAAGGTGACTGAAGATTGATAAGGGGGTAATGTGTTTAATGGTGTGATGTGTACAACTATTCAGTAGCTCACTCTTGAAATGCATGAGACTGTAAACTCTTAAACGGGCTCAAGGAAAATTATTTTAACACCATAGATTGCCCTATAGATTGCTTATCTTTATGCCTTGTCCCTTTCCTCTTGAAGGACTTGGATTAGGCAAATATGAATTCAGAGCCTTGGCGCTGCTTTTCACTTCTGAAGATGGGACTCAATTCCTCCAGCATTGCCTGCATGATATGAATACCTAGTCTGAACTTGCAGTATACACTGCCCCTATCCTCGTCAATAGAGAGGCATTTCTCTAAAAGTCTTTCCTACTTCACTGTCAATTACAAGGGAGAGATCACCCTTGGGATGCCACCCCTTCCTCTGCTGTGCGGAGAAGTTATTCCCTCTCCCCTTCCTTTTGCACACACCTCTCCTCTGTGTTAAAGGTGAGAGATAGAAACTAGGTCTGGCATCTTATACCTAGTGTTTGCTTTCTAGTGGCTAATCTTACTCAATTACAATATTTGATTACACTCATTACTGTTCCCTGATGCATGTGGTGTTTTTGCTGATGTGAGAGAATTCTCAGTTAGCTATACCTGGGGCTGAACCATCGGCAAGCAACAGATACCAACAGTATTAGCTTAGGTCCACATAATGGCACATCAGCTTTAGTCCTTCTGAAGACAAAATATAAGCTGAGGAGCTGAGGAAAAAAATCCAGATACTCGGTGAGAAAACACGGTACTCAATGGGTGTGCATTGCAGTGCTTGGTTAAAAGGTTTCATTTGAGCTAGATCGGCTTGTGTTCTCCAGGTTCTGGGGGAAAGTTTGTCTTCATAAATGTCTGTGCTCAAATGATACCATCCAACTGTCATGCCTGAAGCTGGTAGTTCATGAGCACTTTGCTGTTGTAGTGTGAGAAAGTGGAATTTTGTGCTCCAACTCATTGAACCCATTTTGGAGTGAAAAGTCATGAATCCCTTATGTTTAGTCTCCTGATAATCTCATCACTCTTGGAATTCTCTTTCTAGCTTCTTCCTTTCCCTGGCTACTACAGTAATTCTGGTGGTTTTATTGCCATGTATTTATGAACAATCTTGGCAGGAAACAGTTTTTCTGATGTTACTTGTCAAGTTTAGCACTGCTTACATCTACAGAAGCAAGGGATCACTCTAATAAGTAATTTGCTCAAGCCTAATTTTAATTAATGCAGGCTGTTAAATGAAAAAAATGTTTCACGAACGGTAGATCTATGAGGGACTGTGCAAGGCCTTTGTTCTCCGTCTGCTTCTCAGCAGCCTGGTCTGAGGTGTTTAAAGTGACAGTGGAAGACTTTCTGTGTGCAGAGCATACAGTCCTTATGGAGTAAGTCCTGCACCCTTTGAGTAGTCATGTATTCACTGTGATGCCAAATTATGGTCTTACTAGCCACCACATCTTTCTGAAAGTGGAGTGGAGATCTAAATCACAGAATTAGGGCAGACCTATCTAAGTATTTCCATAACTTTTGTCAACATGAATGAAGTCAGGTTCCTGTCCCCAGTGGCATATACAGAAGGGTTCCAAGGGGTTGACCTAAGTCATTGGCTTTCTGATCTCTGCTGCTAAATGGTTCTTAATAATTTAAAAATTACTAGTGATAGCTGAACAACAGCTGGAGAGTGTTGAAATGTGGCCATATTCCAACCTTTTTTGCATCACCACAAGTAGGTTCAGTGCTGCTCTTGAACAGCTGTGTCAGAACTGTATTGCTTGTTCCCACAGTCTAATCCACAATGGCCTGATAATCACAGAATTATAGAATCAATTAGGTTGGAAAAGACCTCTGAGATCATCAAGTCCAACCTTATGGCCAGACACCACAGTGTCAACCAGACCACAGCACTGAGTGCCATGTCCAGTCTTTCCTTTAACACCTTCAGGAATGGTGACTCCACCATCTCCCTGGACAGCTCATTATGTAATAACCTGTGGAACCAGAGGAATCACAATCACATCTAAATTTTAGAAAGGCAGAACATAGTAATTGAAGTGACTTTGGGAAAGTTCAGCATTCACTCATTAGGGATCCTGTGTTTCTGCTGCATGCTGGTGTGGAGTGATAAAGCCCTGCCTCCCCGAGTGTGGCACACCTCCTGTGGTGAGGAAGGACTTTGTTGTTCTTCTCCTTCTTTCTGTGTGCTTGTTGAGTTCTGATGTAATTTTTCTTTTAACTGCAGGTCACTTCATGGGCAACAACACAGTGATTGATGTTTTGAGGAGAGAAGGGTACGAGGTAGAACACACTCCAGCTGGACAAGCCATCAACAAGTAATGCATGCTTTCACCTAGACGAGCAGCCATTGAGGGCTGGGTTTGTAAACAATCATGAAGAAATAGTGGCAGATGGAACTATACCTAACAGTGAGCTAGGCTCCTTCTCTCCTTCCCAGAAGTTTGCTTTTCTCCTTCATGGGCTAGTTTGGAAACAAGATCCTGTTTACTATTTTTTTGGTGGTTTGTTTGGTTTATTTTTGTTTTTGTTTGTTTGGGGTTTTTTAAATGAAATAACATTTCCTGTTTCGTAAGTTTTAATTCTTAAATGAAAATCACAGACTATTCATGCTTGGTTCATCAGATCTGGATGCTGTCTCATGCCACATAGGAGTTTCAGGCTTCTCCTTCCTCCCTTTTATGTGTTTGACTGCCCTGCCTTTTGCTCTCCTTCTTTTACACCACTATTTTTCATTCTTTCTGATAGTTTCTCTCAGCCTGGAATCTGATTGCCCAGAGTCTACCCAGTCTCTTTGCAAGCTGTGCTCATGACTGATTGCTCTCATGTCCCCTGCTCTCTTCTGCATTTTTAAGCCAAGGTACTTGTTGTTCTGCTTCATCCTGCAGCTGTCCTTTGGGATATACCCTTACTGCCTCTTTTATCCCTCACTGGATGCTTTTATCCATCTCCATGGTTTCAGTAACTACAGATGCCAAATAACCTCCTCCTCCACTCTCTGCTGAGAATTACATGTGCTTTTGAGTCACCTCTTCCTGGAATTCTTGCCACCAGCTTAGGATCTGCAATCCTTGTCTCCCCCTTCTCCAGACTCTTACCAAATACGTGTCTGTCAGATATGCCCACTCCTCCTTAGAGTCACTGCTAAAAGACCACAGTGGAGAAAAGGGTTTGGTCCCAATTATGGTACCGTTTTCTTTTTATCTTCTGTGCCAAGCATGCTGTTCCTCTCTGCATCTCTGTTCCTCCTTCCCCACATTTCTGATACGAAGCTCTCAGGCAGGACTATCACTTTTGTGCAGAGAGCACAGAGAAGAGTCTTGGTCTGTGCCACGGGCTCCACAGATGTGGTACAAAATAATAGATGTTTTTCTCACACTCTCAGTACTTCACCTTTCTCTTTACACCACTTCTGCTGCTGTCTAGAACTGTAAGATTCACACCCTGGCAGATCATGTTTTTATGATGATTCTTGGCATGGACATATATCATTAACTCCACATGCACTGAAAAAAACTGAGCCAAGACTTATCCCCATCAGTATATGAATGCTAGCCTCTAGCCCTGTTGCCACCAGTGGGCAACTGGTCTGATAAGGAGAAGGCCCCTGTGCTTAAGTACAGTAATTAATGATTCTGTAACACTTGAGTCAGTGTATCATTGTTTGAAGGATTTATTAAAAAAAAAACAACAAAACAAACCAAAACAAACAGCTTGCACTGATATTTTTGTGTTGGTTTTCTCACTTTTATCTTAGGTATTCCTAAAAACTGCTGTAGCAGCTTCTTAAAGCTTAAAGAAAGACAGCTGGATAGGTACTTCAGAATAAACAAGATCTGATACTGGTCTATAAAGATGTAGCTGTAAGGAAGACAAAGGAAGACAACTATGGAAAGGAGGGATAGATTTTCACTCATCTGGAAGTTTGGTATCAAGGATACTTGGGGTAGCTGGGCCCCCAGTTCTCTGATCACATCACGGGAGTTCATTGTCCAGATAGTGACTCTTGTGCCTTTGAAAGCCCTCCGTTTGGCATGAGTTGCATCTCAAACCTCTCATTGGAACTACTGGACAGAACATCTTTCATGGAGTCTTAATATTAAAGCTGAGTGAATAAGCTGAAGAAGATGGCACTTCACTATTAACATTTGTGCATAACTTGGAAACATTTAAAAATATGAAATATGTTTCAAGAAAAAGGAAAAGAGTATATGAGGTGGGGGAAAGACCTGTGGGAAGCATGTGTCAGAGTCCTAGGAACTGGATGGAGGATTTCCCTTGATTGCTATCCTAGGCTTGTTTGAGGAGTAAATAACAGGGCAGTCTGTGACAGTAAACCCAGTCTAGTCCACATAAATATGGAACCATATCCAGCTATTGTCCTAGACAACAGTGCTGCACACAGCCCAAACAGTGCTTGTGGACTACTTCACCGTACAAAATTGAGAGACGAAAAAAATGTCAAGTGGTTGAACTGAGACAGAATTCAAGTGACCATTCTGGTGTTGGATGCAGTGGGGCTGAGAGGTTCTAAACATGAGAAGGAGAAGTCTGCAATTGTCTCCCTTCCCTGCAACATGGCACTGTGCAGTAGCAGCACAGTCTGCTGCTTCCTGTGCTCTGGCTAAACAAAAAGTCCCTTGTGAGGTATCTTGTAGATATCCGTGTGTAGGAGCCAAGAGAGAGACAGGATTGTTTGCTTGTTTTCCTGTAGCAGGCAAATGGCTGGGTGCCGTTACACAATTTCACCCTTTAGACGGAGTTGCCTGAGGTGTGCTGCCCATTTGCAGGGGAAATGGGATGGGATGAATGCCCCTAGTGGAGGCAGAAGGGTTCCTTCTCCCTGCTGTCTCCAAAGCAAGGAAGGCAAAAGAGGTTCTCCAACCAGGCAGCAGTGCAAAGGAAAGTTTATAAACAGTACCACAAGTTCAATTAAGCTCCTTCTGGTTTTAAATGTTGTTCTTGACTTTAGAATGCATTTATATATTGTAAAACAGTCATCACAATCACAGCCATAATTAAGCTACTCCTCCCTTAGCTGCTGTGCTGGGAGAGGGAACTGGCCTGGGGGAAGAAGGACATGGTTTTGAATCCGTGTGCCTTTTCCAGGGGTTACTTAGTCGGTCCCTGGAAGAACTGCCTGCAGGAAGTGTTGCAAAGGAGGTTATGTGTATGGGTGTCTATTAATAGTGTCTGAGGCCACATCTGTCACAACCAATGGCTGCCCATGCAGGATGCAGCTCGTCCTCTACCTGTAGCAATGCTGAGCTCCAGCATGATACGGCCATGAGTTTGGTAGGGAAGGCTGCAGGCAGCATTTACGGGGCGGGGGGGTGCCCACTCTTCTCCCTGCTGTGACTTAGACAATCAAGGAACAAACACAGTGAAGAGAAGATGGGGAAAAGGGGATCATAGGCAAGAGGGCCTTCAAGCAGATCGAATCAGGTGACTGGAGGCAGCCAGTGGGGGATCACTCTGTAAGGTGGAGTTAAAATACAGGTGATGTGAGGCAGCTGAGTAGGAGAGCTGAAGGGTTGTGATAGTGCAGAGGTGTGATAGTTCACTGTGACAGATTATGACAGTCACAAAGATTTGAAAAAGATTGATAGCCTAAGGCCGATTTTGCATCAGTGTCTGTCAAATAAACTTCACCATGTGATCAGTCTGTGATTTTCCTTGCAGGAAATAAGACAAATTATCTTTGTTTTTTATCTACTCTTGTTTTCATGTTTCAGTCCACAATTTTATTTCTCCTTCTCCAGGAGAGAAATTCATTCACCATCAAATAAACATGCACCCAGTGATAGGCTAGCTTGAAAACTGCAGCCATGATGAAATATGTACCTTCTGGATCTCTTCTTTTTCATGCCACTGGAAGCTGAACAGAGAACACAGTTCTGAGAAGATTTCAGTGATTAAAGCCAGGTTTCTTCCCAGTGGTCTGTGGCTTTGTTGTGGTTTAACCCCAGCCAGCAGCCAAGGCCCACACAGCCACTTGCTCACTCCCCCACCCGTGGGATTGGAAGGAACTGGAAGGGCAAAAGCCAGAAAACTCATGGGTTGAGATGAAGACAGTTTAATGGGGAAAGCAAAAGCCACAGACACAAGCAAAGCAAAATAAAGAATTAATTCACTGCTTCTCACGGGCCAGGCAGGTGTTCAGCCATCTCCAGGAGAGCAGGGCCCCGTTACATGTAACAATTGCTCAGGAAGACAAATACCATTACTCCAAATGTCCCCCCCTTCCTCCTTCTTCCCCACACTTTTATATACTGATCATAGTTTCATATGGTCTGGAATATCCCTTTGGTCAGTTTGGGTCATCTGTCCCAGCTGTGTCTCCTCCCAGCGTCCCTGTCGATGTGGCAGCATAAAAAGCAGAAAAGGCCCTGGCTCTGTGCTAGCCCCACCCAGCAACAACAAAAACATCTCTATCAACCCTATGTTCAGCACAAATCCAATACATAGCCCTGTACTAGCCACTGTGAAGATGCTTAACTCTACCGCAGCTGAAACCAGCACAGGTTTTCTATCACCATACTGAATTTCAGCCCAGACCAATCTCCAATTTAATCTTGTTACAGAAGACTGTTGGATTTCTTCTCTTCTCTTTACGTAGCCATAAAGATCAGACAGATATTCCTGTTGGGTTCTCTGTGCACTCAGAGTGGATTGAGCTTGTGAGTTTGCCCAAGATGCTCATAAAGAAGAGGGCAAATTGCTTTGTTCCAAACAATGAGAAGTGTGGGCCAGCAAAGCCACTGCAGACTGCCTAGGAGTACGGATGAGATGTTTGCTCGAAGTATACAGAAACAGAGTTTCAGTAATCAGGATGGAGCTGATTTTTGGCTTTTTCAGTTTATCACCTCTGCAGGAAGCTGGGTAGCCATAACCCTTAGAGCTTTTGCTGGGGGCTCAACTGAGTGGTCCTTTGGGTTTCCAAGACTTGCCTTATGAGAGAGTCTGTATATGCACACAGTATCAGTGCAGTCTCTTACTTGCTGGAGCTCCTTTGAAATACCAAATAATGCTGCCACCCTAATACAGGATCTGGTCAGCTGTAAGGCTGAAGGCCTTTCACTCCCTCTTTGCTTGCTATGAATACGTGCAAAGGTCACTTCTGCTTATGAGAGAGCTGCAGTTGCTCAATTTCCTCCCCTCCATGTGGACCTCCATATTTGTCTTTAAAACCCTTAAAGGCCACCATTTTGTGTCCCTTGATGTGCTTTATCTGAGTGGCAGGACAACATTACATCCTTTTGCAGATCAACACTAGAAGTCAATGCCACAACAGTGTGTTCAGCTCTGATCTCTTATGTGTTAGACATGTCCCTGACATTTTGTAAAGACTATGCATTCACTGCTTTGTGCCATCTGGCTTCATGAAAGAGAAAATGAGAGGAGAATGAACTTGATGCTACCAAAACTATAATCTGTTTTCACTTACTGCAGACTGGACAGCCCAAAGGATTGCTTAATCATAGATATTAAGGGTTTAAAGGGGCCTTAAAGATCATCTAGTCCCAAATCCCCTGCCATGGGCAGGGCCACCTCCCA